>JAESVK010000392.1:1979424-2068603 GCA_017140935.1 Hamamelis virginiana
GTAGGCAGCAGCCGCAGCACTGAATCAGCAAAAAAAAAAAACTGAAAGCAGCGTAGAAGAAGAAGAAGAAGAAGAAAGAAGAAAGAAGACTTACCTGTGGGGGATTGAATGCTTGAAGCTTGCCTGCTGGAGGAGGAGAACACCAGACCAGAGTACCAGACTTAGGGCTTCATGGCTTCTCTCTTCTTCCCTCTTCTTTCCTCTTCTTCTTTCTTTCTTGTTTTTTCTTTAATATTACAGACCATCAGATTTGATCTAACGGCTCCCAAAATTTAGAATATCAATTATATTTAAAAAATTTGCTAGAAGGGCTTTAGATCCCTGAGGCACTCTTTTCTTGCGCCTTGCGCCTGAGAAAAAGCCCAGAAAAGCGCGCTTTTTTGGGGCCTGAGGGACTGCGCCTCGCCTTGCCTTGCCTGAAGCAAGGCCCAAAGCCTACGCCCGCCTGCGCCTTGCGCCTAGGCGCGCTTTTAACAACTATGCCTCTAAGGGATCCGAAGAGGGCATATTAGTGTCCTCTTGAAGTTTAGTTGAGGTTTATTGAAGTTTCGAAGGTCTAGCAATGATTTTGGCTACGATTGGAGGTGCTACCATGAGAGACCAGCCATTGTATCTCTCTATCGTGGGTTAGTTTTTGCTTGATTTAATCTATTTCAAGTTTTCTTGTCCTATTACTTCTGTGTTGCTGCTGGTTGGGCTATCTATTGTGAGTGTAGTGCTTGTGGGAAGGCTTGCAACAAGTATAAGAGATGTCAGAGGCCAGTGATGTTACTCAAACCCAACCCAGGGAGGTTGAGGGTCGGATTACCCAAACCAAGGAGGTTGAGGGTCGGATTAGTAGTCACATTGATAACTCAACACTTCAAATTACTACTTCGAAACTAGATGGCTCTAATTATCTTGCGTGGTCACAGTCAGCAGCTTTATTTCTGAGAAGTAAAGGGAAGATGGGCTATGTGAATGGCCAAGTTACTGAACCCACATGGACTGATCCTGGATTTGCAAAATGGGATATTGAAAACTCAACCATTATGTCTTGGTTGTTACACTCCATGAAACCGGAGATTAGCAATGGATATTTGTTCCTTAAGACTGCTAAGGAGATTTGGGATGCAGTATCACAGACCTATTCTAAGATAGGGAATATTGCTCAGATTTATGAGTTACGGCAGAAGATTCATGATACCACCCAGCGGGATTTGTCCCTTACCACTTATTTCCATACTCTTCGAGGTCTCTGGCAGGAACTTGACTTCTATCAGAATTTTCGGGCTGCTTGTACGGCAGATGCCTTGACACTCCACAAACTTGTTCAGCAAGATCGTATAATGGGATTTCTGAGTGGCCTTAACGCCGAGTATGACCAGGTGCGCATCCAGATTTTGGGCAAGGAACCTCTCCCTTCTCTTCAGGAAGTGTTTGCATATATTCAACCAGAAGAGAGTAGGCGAGGGGTTATGATGCACTCTTCAGTTCCAGAACGCTCTGCTATGGTTATTACCACTCCATATGATATTCGTGGGGGTCCGAGAAGTCGAGATGGTTCTCAGAGCTCGGATGACAAGGACAAACTAATTTGTGACTACTGTCATAAGACCCGCCACACGAGAGAGACTTGCTGGAAACTGACAGGTCGAGGACCTGCCAGGGGTCGAGGAGGTAGATTAGGTACTACCAAGGGTCGATGACCTTCACATGATATTCGCACCTGGGCTCATCATACTACCTTGATTGAGGCTTCTGATTCTGTCTCACAGTCGACGGGCTCGGTGGTACCTTCATCTGAGACTGAGAAGGTTGGTCTCACCCAGGATGAGATTGCACGTTTCAGATGCCTAATGTCACAACTAGAACCACCTTCGAGTGCCTCTACTTCTTTTGCTCATTCAGGTAACTTAGCTGTCTCCTTAAATGCATCGTGTACATCTTCTTCTCCGCCTTGGGTCATTGATACTGGGGCTTCTGATCATATGACTGGTATTTCCACTTTATTCTCATCATATAAGACTTGTTCAGGCAGGGATAAAGTGAGAGTTGCTGATGGTTCCTTATCCTCTATTTCAGGAAAGGTTCTATTTATGTTACTCCATCTTTATCTCTTTCCTCAGTTTTACATGTTCCTACATTTTCTACTAATTTACTTTCCATCAGTCATATTACCAAAGATCTTAATTGCAGTGTAACCTTTTTTCCTTCTCACTGTGTCTTTCAGGACCTAGTCACGGGGAAGATGATTGGTAATGGTAGAGAGAGCAGTGGACTTTACTTTCTGAATCTGACTACTCTTCCGGAAACCCACCTCTCATAAAGTACAACTAGCTCTGTGGACAAGATTTGGCTCTAGCAGAGGCATTTAGGACACCCTTCATTTTTCTTGTTACAAAAGATTTTTCCTTCTTTGTTTTTGAAGAATAATGTTTCCCAATTTCATTGTGAATCTTGTGAACTTGCCAAGCACCATCGTGTGTCTTATCCTTTAAGTCTTAATAAAAGTTTGATTCCTTTTGCTATTTGCTCGTACTGATGTTTGGGGTCCTTCTCGGACTCCTGCTTTATCTGGTTATCGTTGGTTTGTTTTTCTTATTGATGATTTTTCTCATAATACTTGGGTCTATTTATTACACCACAAGAGTGATGTCTTCTCTTGCTTTCAAACTTTTCATAAAATGGTGTTAACTCAGTTTGAAAAATCCATTAAAATTGTTCGGTTAGACAATGGGGGAGAATACTTAGTGGGTGGCCTTAGCTCTTATTTTCAAGACCATGGGATAGTTCATCAAACTACCTGTTCCGACACTCCTCAGCAAAATGGAGTTGCTGAGAGAAAAAATCGCCATCTTCTTGAAGTAGCCAGGGCTTCCATGTTTACTATGAAGGTTCCAAAACCTTACTGGGGAGAAGCAATTCTCATGGCTGCATATCTTATCAATAGAATACCTTCTCGCATCTTATCTTTCAAAAATCCTGTTGAGCTGCTTCCCAAGTCTTCCTCATCTCCTCCTTTTATAGTTCCTCCTAGGATTTTCGGGTGCGTCTGTTTTGTTCATGTTCGTGGTCATGTTCGTAGCAAATTAGATCCTCGTGCTCTTAAATGTGTCTTTCTTGGCTATTCACCTACTCAAAAGGGGTACAAATGCTATCATCCTACCTCTGGCAAGCGCTTTGTCTCTATGGATGTTACTTTTTTTGAGTCTGTGTCCTATTTTTCCTCATCTCCTCTTCAGGGGGAGAATCCACATGGTGAAGAGGAGTTACCTTTGCCTTTGCCTAGTTTGTCTACCTTGGTTCTTGATACTGATTCTACTCCTGAACCGCATATGGTTCTTGATACTGATCCTACTCCTGAACCGCATGTTACTGGTGAAACACAGTTGCAGGTTTACTCTAGGAGACAGAAAGTAAATACCAGTGCTCCTCAGCTATGCCAGTGCTCCTCAGCTATGCCAGTGCTCCTCAGCTATGCCCCTCATCTGATCCAGACTCGGGTAATTCTAGTAATCCTAGTCCTATTGATGATTCTGATATACCTATTACTCTTCGAAAAGGAGTAAGATCATGTACTCAACATCCTCTTTCTAACTTTGTTTCCTATCATAAACTCTCTCCTTCTTATCGTGCTTTTGCTATACAATTGTCTTCTATTTCTATTCCTAAAACTGTACAGGATGCATTGAGCAATGAGAAATGGAAAGAAGCAATGAATGAGGAAATGAGAGCTCTTCAGAAAAATCATACATGGGACTTAGTTAAGTTACCTGAAGGCAAGAGAACGGTAGGATGCAAGTGGGTGTTCACAGTGAAACATAAGGCAGATGGCTCAGTGGAGAGATATAAGGCTTGATTGGTAGCAAAGGGATATATACAGACTTATGGGATTGACTATCAGGAAACTTTTGCACCTGTAGCAAAGATGAATTCCATTCGTATTTTATTATCTTTGGCTGCAAATTTAGGTTGGTCTCTCCAACAGTTAGATGTAAAGAATGCGTTTCTCCATGGAGATTTAGAGGAGGAAGTGTATATAGATATTCCACCTGGCTTTGCAGATGTTGGCATTACTAGGAAAGTATGTAGGTTGAAGAAATCTTTGTATGGTTTGAAACAGTCTCCTAGAACTTGGTTTGAGAGATTTACTCAAGCTATGCAGAGATGTGGTTATAACCAGAGTCAAGGTGATCATACCTTGTTTATCAGACATTCTTCCCAAGGCAAAGTGACAGCTCTAATTGTGTATGTTGATGACATTGTCATAACTGGAGATGATGTTAAGGAAATCCAGAATCTGAAGTCCCATTTAGCCAGAGAATTTGAAATCAAGGATCTTGGGAATCTAAAATATTTTTTGGGAACTGAAGTTGCAAGATCTCAGAATGGCATTTTTATTTCCCAAAGAAAATATGTCCTTGATCTTCTTACTGAGATTGGTATGCTGGGTTGTAAGGCATGTGATCTTCCCATAGACCCAAACCATAAGTTGGGAGATGTTTTAGATGATGCTATGGTGGACAGGGGGAGATATCAAAGAATAGTTGGAAGATTAATCTATCTATCACACACACGTCCAGACATAACTTATGTTGTGAGTGTGATGAGCCAGTTTATAAATTTCCCGAGAGAAAGTCACCTGGAAGCAGTTTATAGGATTCTTCGCTATTTAAAATCAGCTCCAGAGAAAGGGATCTTGTTTAATAGACATGATCATCTTAGGATAGAATCCTATATAGATGCTGATTGGGCTGGTTCTGTTACAGATAGAAGGTCTACATCTGGGTATTGCACTTTTGTAAGAGGTAATCTCGTAACTTGGTGCAGCAAGAAACAATCAGTGGTGGCCAGATCTAGTGCAGAGGCAGAGTTTCTGTCTATTGCTCATGGAGTTTGTGAATTACTCTGGATAATAATTGTATTGCAAGAACTGGGACTCAAGTGTACTGGTCCAATGAGTCTGTACTGTGATAATAAGGCAGCTATTAATATTGCACATAATCCTGTTCAACATGATAAGACTAAGCATATTGAGATTGACAGGCATTTTATCAAGGAGAAGTTGAACTCAAGAGAGATTTGTACACCTTACATGAGGACTGAAGACCAACTAGCAAATATTTGGACAAAGGGAGTGTCAAGTAGGGTGTTTCATAATATTCTTACCAAGCTAGGTATGAAGGATATCTTCTCACCAGCTTGAGGGGGAGTGTTGAGATTATTAATATTAGCCTTATTATTAACACAGGGGTATTATTGTAATTTTCTATTATTAAATAATAACATAATAGGCTGTTGTAATGTGAGAAACTCTCACGATAGTTTTCAGCCTCCTTCTCTTCTCTTTCTCTTCTCTTTTTCTCTTCTTCTCTATCTCTTAATCAATCCTCAAAATCAACTAATACATTAGTAAATATCCAATATATATGAAAATATCAGGGGTGGAAATTACTTTATATACAAGATAATTGATTTATTCATTTATTATTGTGCAAATGATTTTTTTTTTATTTTTTTTGGATAAGCAACAATTTTATTAGAGAAAAACAAAGAGGACAAGATGTCCTGCTAACAAGAGACGAAAGAAAAAAGAGAGAAGAAAGAGAGAAACAGCTCAATGATTACAACAAGCCACCCAATTACCCCTCAAAAGAAACAAAGGAACACCCTTAAATTCTCTCATAACCGACACCCATAAAGAAGACAAATAACAAATTTTATCCCACAAACTTTCCAATTATCTTCAAAAATCCTAGCATTTCTTTCAAGCCAAATTACCCAGAAAATTGCCAAAACAAAGCATTTCCAAACAATGGACCCAAACACCTTAAATTCAATCTCCATCAAATGATAAGCATACCGAGGCGCAACCCAGGACATATCACCGCGCTTAAATAAATAACACCATAACACCCTAGCTACCGGACAATGCACAAATAAACGATCAATACTCTTTTCCTTACTATAACACATCACACACCATTGGGGGGGAATATTCAAACCAGGCAATCTCCTCTAAAGAAGGTCATTAGTATTAATTCTTTTATGAGCCACCGACCAAGCAAAAACCTGAACTTTAATGGGGACTTTCGCTTTCCAAATAAAGTTTAATGGAACAAAAGGAGGAACTGAAGAATCATCACATAAAGCCTCAAAGAAGGATTTACAAGAAAAGGAACCCAAAGAATGCAACACCCAACCTCGCCTATCATCAACCAAAGGATTCAAATGAAAACCATCAAGAATAGCCAAAAGAGAAGAAAGCTCAACCAACTCCCTATCATTAAAATTTCTGAAAAAAAAAATAATAATAAAAAAATAAAATAAAAAATTCAAGAAATCGAAAATAAAATGAAGCCACGAAACTAACGATAGGAGAATCATGGACAATAGAGAGATTAAACAACAGGGAACAGAGAAGCAAAAGAATGCTCACCTCTCTAGACATCCTCCCAAAACCTAACTTTAACCCTATTACCAATCGAGAGTGCAGAAAAACTCAAGAAAATGGGAAGATTTTGGGATATACCTTTCCATGGACTACAATAAGTCACCCCCTACTCACTAAAGCATCCCAACCATTATCAAGCAACCCAAACTTACTATTGATAACCTGATGCCAAAGGGAATTAACTTCACAAGGAAACCTCCAAAGCCATTTCCCCAATATCACCCATCGCCTCACTGGCCGACCTTGACCCCTGTTATTTTGAGGTCATATCTAGTATTCAGAGTTTGCCTCGATTTGGTACCGCTCTCCCGGCCCGCACCGAAACAGTGCTTTACCCATCCAATTTCTAAAAATGAGTTTCATTAATCCGGAAATATCAAAAGAAAAAAAGGGTGGTTTGTCTATTCTGTCCAAAAAAAGGGGGGAATGTGTATTTGCCAATGATTTTGCCGTATCCAGGCTACTACCAATCCAACCCATTTCATGAATAAAATGTGACCAATTAACCAACCAACAAAACTACTTGTTACAAATAACATCTCTAACCAATTCGATGAATTACTCCTAAAGGTTCACATCAGAATAGTGCTAGTTGATGAGAGTTACTTCGGAAACACAAGGAGTAAAGTCAAATGAGCACGCA
Source organism: Hamamelis virginiana (assembly GCA_017140935.1). Taxonomy (NCBI): domain Eukaryota; kingdom Viridiplantae; phylum Streptophyta; class Magnoliopsida; order Saxifragales; family Hamamelidaceae; genus Hamamelis; species Hamamelis virginiana. The sequence goes on from JAESVK010000392.1 coordinate 1,986,504, forward strand.
CATACACGTACACGGGCACACATACGCATACATATACGTATTATTGGAACAAATTGATGTAGCCCACAGGCCACAGCAAGCCCACCCTTAGGTTTAGAACGACATACAATCTCCCTATTAATCAAATGAAATAACTTCCTCTCTCCCCCTCCTTCCCACAAAAAATCCCTCATTAAATTTTCCAATTGGTTTGCCACCCTAACTGGCACCTTGAACAAAGAAATAAAATAGATACGAACACTAGACAAAATCGCCTGCACCAAAGTCAATCTATCCCCTCTAGACAACAAACACTTCTTCTACCCATCCAACCTTCTCAACTTTTTCCAAAACTGGATCCCAAAAAGAGACAGACCTAGGATTTCCCCTCCCAAAGGTAACCCTAAAAATTTCAAAGGCCACAATTCTACCCTGCACCCTACCACCCCTGCCAACCTCCTCATGAGAAACATTCACCCCCGCTAATCCACTCTTACTCAAATTCACTCTCCATCCAGATAATACCTCAAAAACCTGCAAAATCTTATGAAAATTCAAAAGCACTCCTCATTATAAGCCGAAGAAAAAAAAAAGTATCTTTTGCAAACTGGAGATGAGACACATGAATCCTATCCCTATCCACCCGAAAACCTTCCACTAACCCTACTTCTTGAGCCCTTTCAACAAACCTGCCTAAAACATCAACCACTAAAGTAAACAAAAAAGGAGATAGGGGGTCCCCTTGCCTAAGACCTCTGGATAAATGATATATATTTTAAATTTTAAATGTGTTATGACATTTTAGTGTAGAATTTGTAAAACTTGTAATTTATTTTGCCAATCGTGGCACACTTTATTGTACCCTATACAACACAAATCTGGGTTATAATACATTTAACATGCAATGTTTTGATTCTATATTGTGTATTATAGTCTAATTTATTGTTTTGCAGAATTTCACTGAAAATTTCTTTGTTTGACTAATAATATCCATCATATTTTCAAATCGATATATTTAAGTCCTTGATGATAATCAGTTAATCACATTAACTACCACTCAATATATTTATTTTTTTTGTTTGTGCTCTTTTTTTTTTTTTTCTCATTAACAACGATTTAGAAGGAAACGTCATCAAGAAAAAGCCTCTAAACAATAAGCATCCAACTAATAGAGAAATCAAATTTATGAGAGAGTCATGATACCACATGGGAATAGAATTTTCTGATATGCCCAAGACTGAAAGTACAACAAAACATATTTTTCTTTTTGGTAAATAACATGGAGCAGACTCTCCAGAAGATACAAGATACTCCTTGTAATCCCATAAAATTTAGGGGACATGTTAATATGTTATAATAAAAGGTCCAAAAGAGGATAAGAAAATAAAATAAAATAAAATAAAACATGCATGGTAGTAAAGGGTGCCACTAAGAGGCAATCAGTTGTGTCTATGGCATCCAGACAAATAGCTAATAAAATGGTAAGGAAAATAACACCATATTATGATACCATCTAATAAGCAATTGTTTTTTAAAGTAAATATCCTTACCTTCTTCTCAAGAGAAACACATTTAGCCTCAAGATATCGAATTTTCTGTAAACAAGACATGCCCATCATTCAAATTAAGTTTGTTAAAAGTTTCTTCTGAAAGTATCATCTACATGAGATAGAGTTGACCTTTTGTGATTCTTTATCAATAACAGCAATCCGTGATGCATAAAGTTTCCTAACATCCTCCAATGTGCATTTCTTGTTGCATTGTGGACACTAAAAGGATGAAAACACAAATAATTTGAATGGGAATAAAAAGAGTGTGTCCTGATCAATTTAGAAAAGTAAGATGCAAATAAATAACAAAGAATACCTTCCCTGAACTTCTACGTTGTTGTAACCATTTCTTGATGCAAGACATACCATATATGTGCCCACAAGGAAGACAACTGCAGTCCTCAAACAAAATAATTAGATGATCCGGGAGATATTTTTCAAGTAATACTCATACTAAGGAGAAAGATTTACAGAAACTTCTCATTTAGTACATACAGAAACTTCTCATTTAGTACATGATAAATTCACCAAAAGGGGAAAATGGTAACTATAAAAGTATATTATTTCTCTCTCGACAAGCCATTTAAAGTTCCTCGCTCGCTCTCTATATATTTCTCCTACCTTCCACCAATGCACGTTTTGTAACTCCAGTCACCATGACTGGTGGGGAAAACTAATCAATCCAATTTTACTTTCTCATGTTCAGTGCTATTCTTTTACTTTCAAGATTCAAAGTCTCGGTTGCGGACATCTTGTCGCGTCTCAAGTGAGATGCAACTTTAGGCATGAAATAATATTCCAAAAAAAAAAAAAAAATCATTGAAAAATCTGAAAAAATAAGGCAATCACATTGGAAACATTAAATAAGTAAAATAAATGACTTAGGAAACATAAAATGATTAAAAAAAAAAAAACCATCAATCCAGGTTGAAGAACCTGAGATCATTGTTGCTGCTTCTTCTTCCTGCCTTCCTTTCTTTTCTTTTTTTTGCCCCCTTTTTTTCCTGGGTTCCTCTAATCTATTACTACAACGGCTGCTGTTTCTGCTGTTCTTCCTCCTTTTTTCTTCTTGTTTACTGCCTTCTTCCTCCCTTTTTTATTTTGTTTTAGTTCCTGGGTTCGTTGCAGTCTTGTCACCGGTAGTGGCTGCTGCTTCTCCTTCTTTTCCTTTCTAAGCGTCTTGGTCATCTCACCTGAGATCTCAGCCAAGCTGAGATGAGACACCCGAGATCTCGACCAAGATGGACTAGATGGTGATTTCTACTTTATTCTTCAACTCAGGGTCTGATATTGTCTCGGCCATCTCATGATACCTGGTTGACTCATCCGAGTCATTAAACCGTGTCTACTCTTAGAGCGCGTTTGGTATACAAGAATGGGAATCCAACTTATTGCCACGTTTGGAATCCAACTTATTACCACGTTTGGCTCACAATTATAGTAGAAATCTGTACGAGAATGAAGCTTTGAGGAAATCGGATACCCACAAAAATGAGTATCTCATATTCTCACTACTATCTCATTTCTAAGCTGGGGATAGATTTTATGATTCCCATTTCCCAGGAAAGGGTTGAAAAATAAAAACAAAAACAACTACTTGAGCCATATAATTCACCCATACCCATCACCATCACTAGTCTGCCACCGCAACCACCCATCACTGCTGCCACAGCTACCCCCCGACATCACAAAACCCCTAACAATGCCACACACCCACCACCATTAATATCACTGCCACAACCACGCAGCATCATCACCCACCCACTATCATTACCATCGTCACTACCACCAACCCAACCCCCCACCATCACAAACTACTACCCACCCACCACCCCCAATCACAACCATCCCCATCACCACAGCTTATCACCATAAAGACCTCCTGCAGTCATCAACCACCACCACTACCATCACCCAAAATCCAGTCATCACCACTACTCATCATCAATCACCATCCCCAAATCATCCTTAATTCAATTGTCAAAACTCATTTTTTTTTTCTTTTTTTTTTTTTTTTTCAGGAAATAATACCTAATGAATTGAATGAGAAATCCCATAATGTGGAAATAGTCATCACATCTAATTAATCATTCTCAAAAAGGTATATTTGAAAACTATATCAAATTTGATTGCTTTCCTATACAAATTTAGGTTAAACAAACACTAAAATAAGAATTGAATCTGATTCCTACATGACATTCTTGGCATATCCAAGTGCTAATATGAGAATGACCCTAGCCATCCCATTACTGAGAGTGTCAATCCTAGGAATGAGATGCACATTCTCATCAGGCCATTCTCATGAACAAAACATGCCCTAAGGGTTTGAATTCATATACTCAACTCAACAAAGCCTTGATTCCAACTACATAGGGTCGGTTACATGAATCCTTTTTTGTCATTCCTTAATATCTCTAAACGCATTATTTTGGCCTTTCCTCCCATCCTTTTGAGACCTTTAACTTAAATCAAGTCACCCTTTCGCACCGATGCATTCCTAGGTCTTCATTACACGTGACTAAACCATCTTAAACAATTTTCTCTAATCTTGTCCTCAATTAGAGCAACTCCTACCTTCACACAAATGCATTCATTTCTTATTTTAAGTGACAGCCTTGTTAGTCTATTAATTCCCTAAAGTTAGTTACAACAACTTAAATTCCCTATAATCAGCATTGGTTAGCATTATGTAAGGAGTTTTAGTCATTTTAAAAGAATAATTTCAAATCTGACAGAGAGCTTTCTCTCTATTTCTGTAATATTCCCTCACTTTCTCTTAATAAAATAGCAATTTTCTCAAATTTTCTTGGCTTCCAAACACTGATTTACATCATTTGGTATCAAAGCACATGTTTTAACCCTCTTTCTCCCACTGTTTGCTCTATTTTCTTTCATTCTCTTCCATTCTTGAAAGCTAAAACACTGATCAAGGTGCTGACAGTCCAATTCCTTGAGACAGCAGCTGAGATTGAAGCAAATTGATCATTTTCTTTGGATCTAATCATCGGGACAGCCTCAAGAGTGATCGACTAGTGGATTCTTATCAATCGCTGCAGAAATTTCTTCAGCTTCTCAGGACATCCTCAGGAGTGATCGACTGGTGGATTCTTATCAATCGCAGCATGAATTCAGTTTCTCATAAATTCATCGAGTTTGAGATCTCCAAAATTCAGTCTCTATTCTGCAACTCTTCTTTTCTCTGTATAGAATGCCATCAATTGACTTCTTGAACTGAAATTTATCTTCATTTGCAACTCGATTCTGTAACCAATCAGGTTTAGAATTTGTTGAAGTGGATAGATTGTCAACTTCTCAATTTATATTAGCCTTTTTTATCAGTTTTCACATCAGAATTGTGTGGTGAAAGCTACTGCCCTACTGGATCTAATTGAGACTGGTGATTTGGATCTAATTTTTTAATTGTGTTGGAGTTTGCTTACTGCTGATAGGGGTAATCCATTGCTGATTGTTGAAGTGTTGTTGCTGTGTGGATTGATTTTGTGATCTGTTGAGTTGATATCTGATCTGCCACTACTGTAGTTGTATTGTTTGGAGCCCAAGTGTTTGTTAAAATGGCCCAAAAAGGTAGAGGAAGAAAAGGAAGAGGTAGGGGAAACCAAACGAACTATGGAAAAGAATTCGGAAATATGATGAGGAAATGAGTTGTAACTTTGATGAGGAAGAGTTGGAAGTAATGGAAGATCAACTTCCAAGTGAGGAAATTGGTGGAGATTTTGTTGAGGAGTTTGAAGAAGGGTTTGAAGATCCTCTTGAGGAAGTGCAACCTGAGTATGAACAACCTATGAGTGAGGAACATGATGATGTTCTTGAAGAAGATTGGGTGAGAGAATACTTGTTGCTGCCAATAAGGACAAGGACTTCTAAGGCTCCTACAACTTCTTTATTTGCCTCTTAACAATTTCATCCAAGAGAACCAAAAGAGTGGTTCAATGTTGGCCTTAATACCATATGAAACAATGGCTTGAAATTCAAATTCTAGTGCTATTAGTGATTTGCTACAGCTCTATGTGGATGACTTTGAAGTAGTACAACCCATTTATGACGAACCAAATGAAATACCATCAATTTTTGATCAATCTATAAGTGCAACACAAGATGTTAACACCAAGGAAAGTGAGTTACTGGTTGGTGATTTTACAATAGAAAATGAGACAGCAGCTGAACATGGATTACTTGGAAAGGATTTAGTTGACATGAAGAATATGGCATTTTTTATGGGTAATACAGTGATAGACAGATCCTAAAATCTGAACATAGTTCTTCACAAGTAAATATTGATAGTTTGCTTGTAAAGATCTCAGATGTTGAAAAAAAAAATGCAAGATTTGATGGAAATGTCTACTGTGACTGTTGTTTCAAGTAAGTTTGGAATGTTTGATGATCCTTTCTTAACACCAACTCTAGTCCCAGTCATACAATTTGGGCCTCTAGTGGTGCCTTCTCATTTACACTCCCAAATTGGCTGTTTTCTATCAATTTTTTTTATAATCAACAAATTTATTGAAAAAAGAGAAGAGGACAAGAAGTCCTACTTACAAGGGGAGAAAAGGAAAACAACAAGAAAAAGAGTAAAGAACCCAACTCAAATGTTACAAACAGCCACCCAATTACCCCGAATCACAAACAAAGGGACACCCCTAAACTATTTAGTAACCAAAATCCATAACAAACTCTATCCCACAAATAATCAAAAGACATTCTCTTATCCTCAAAAATTCTAGCACTTCTCTCAAGCCAAATGACCCAAAAAAATTGCCATCACAAAACATTTTCCTAAAATGGAAGCTCTTTTTGAACCCCCCCCCCCCCAAAAAAAAATAAATAAATAAATAAATAAAAAGTCTTGAAATCAATCTCGAAACATTGCGAGGCATGTTGAGGCATAACCCACGGAATATCACCTAGCTGAAAAAAGCATAACCAAAGCACCCTAGCAACCGGACAGTGCACAAACAAATGATCAAGATTTTCTCCATGTTTACAAACAACCTTCTTTCTTCATTCAACTTACATTTTTTTATTTTAAAGAAGGATGGAGTTTGGAGAAGACACAATAAGTTTTTTGATTGTCTAATTTTGCTTAAACTTGAAGGCAAGTTCTTTAAAAAGAAAGGGAGTCTCATGTAAATTAAGTACTGGGTGAAGCTACTGTGCTACTGCGTCTACAGGAATTCTTTAGCTTTTGTAGTGTTGTTATCTACCTAAGTGACAACCTTGTTAGTCTATTAATTCACTAAACTTGGCTACAAACTTATAACAACTTAGAGTCCCTATAAATAGCATTGGTTAGCATTTTGTATAAAAGAATTCAGATCTGACAGAGAGCTTCTCTCTATTTCTGTAATTTTCCTTCAATTTCTCTTAATAAAATAGCAGTTTTCTCTCATTTCTTGGCATCCAAACACCGATTACATCACATTAGCTAAAAACAGGTTACCTTGCACCTTACACAAAGTTGCGTAAGGTATATATATATATATATATATATATATAGACTTTGCGTGCTCATTCCGCATTTGTATATACATATAAATGACGCAAAAGCACCAAAATCAATGAATTTACAGAGAGAATGAATAATTGTTGGTACCAGACTTGATGCTCGCTGCCATTGGTCCAAGCTTCCATACAAATGGGGCAAAACAAACCATCAATTTCACTTCTATTCCACTCTCCTCCAGTAGAAACCCCATTGCCCTCATCTCCATTCGACAACGACAACACTTCTCCTCCTTCACTTTTTATCCTATTATCTTCCTCTTCTGCAACAGCATTTTGTGAGACATGAAGGTTCGATGCCTCACGAACAGTAGTACTTGCTTGAGCGGAGGTTGAAGAATCGTTCTGCAAAACCCTAGATGATCCTAACACCTGAACTTCGTCCTCGTCTTCGTCTTCGTCTTCTGTTTCGTCTTCTTCATCGTCCTCTGTTTCATCTTCATCTTCATCTTCTTCTTCGTCTTCTTGTAGTTGTTGGTCTTCGATAAATTGTTCCATATTGTCGTAAATTTCTTCTTCTTGGAGATAATTTAAGTAATCGTAATCGTAACTGTAATATGGGAAGTGATTCGGCATTAGAACGGAGAGAACATGAGGGCAAAGAGAAGAACCAAGTGTGTGAACTCTGACACTATGTTTGGATTGCGAGAATTGGCGAGAAGCGAAGAGAATTTCATTTGTCCGTTGGATTGATAGAGTTGGGGAGAAGAGGAGAAAAATGTTAAAATTTCATTGTTTCGTAAATTAACACTGTAGGGTCCGTTTGGTTGCCTCTAATCAGCAATGTAATCACTAATCACATTACATCACCAAGCAAAATCGCGTTTGGCCATGCCTGCAAGCCATGTAATCTGTAATACCAGTTGTAATTTGAATACCCAAAGGGGTGTAATATGAATGCAGAGGAAAACGTGGTATTGTGATTCAGTATACGGGTAATAGGTTTAATGAAAATCAATAATCACAAGCGTGCCCTTTATTTTGAACTGATGACGATTTAAATGACCGACATATCCCACCAGCCAAGCATGCCCCTCGTCTGTTGACTGTAATCGGACCCGACGATGACCCACCAGAAGCCCCCGAAGATTCCGGCCATGGTGTGTTTGCAGAGGCGGTCTGCGGCAGAAGAGAAGAAGAAAAAAAAAAAGAGGAAGAAGGAGAAGAAATAAGGAGTGCACAAAGGCAGGTCTGCGGCAGAGGAGAAGAAAATGAAAAAAAAAAAAAAAAGGAAGAAGAAGAAAGAAGGAAGAGGAAGAAAAAAAAAGAAGAAGGAGTGCACATAGGTGGTCTGCAGCATAGGAGGAGAAAAAAAAAAAAGAGGAAGAAGGAGTGCAAAGGCGGTCTACGGCAGAGGAGAAGAAGAAGAAGAAAGAAGAAAGAAGAAGATTGAGGACCTGAGGCGGTGGGTTTTATATATATATATATATATATATATATATTTGAGGACCTGGGGTTTCTTAACTATATTTAAATATCAATTAATTTGATCATTTTTTTTTTATTTTTTTATCAACAATTAATTTGATCAATTGACTTAGATATTTAATTTCACAAAATTAACCGTTGGATTAGATGTTCATCCTCTCTATGTCATGCCTGTAAAAAATCACAGTGATCCGACGGTTGATTTTTAAAAATATTATCGTTAAATAAATTGTGATATTTTGAAAAACAAATCCATGATGGGGGTATTATGGTCAAATGTTAAGAATTGAGAATTACATTACATACCTATCCAAACACTCGCCCTGTAATTGTGTGAGTATGTGAATTTACATTCTCAACATATCCAAACATGTGGAGGGTAATGTAGACATCCATTTTTGACCATTAGTAAAGTCATGAATGGTTGCCTATGAGTTGAGGTGAAATAGGGTGTTGAAACCCTGAGTCACTCATAGTACTCTTCTGTGTAGATAGTTAGAGGTCATTATCATATGTAGGTTTTTAGGTCAGATTGAGTCGATTCTTTTTGCATTAGGTTTTTAGGGAGTCCATAGGTATCCCTGTCAAGTTTCACTACATTATGGGTCAAGCTTAATAGGTGATTAAGCCTTTTGTGACTTAAGGAGCAGTATTGTCCTTTGAATCGCAAAAGTGCTTAAAAACCTTCGAGCCGATTTTGGATTGTCCCGAGACTTTGGCATGGGTAATTAGGGTGTGTTTGGTAGCTAAGTTGATCAGTGGCAAGGTCTGTTGAGCCTTCTGGCTCATGTTTGGCAGATAAGGCCCAAAAGGCCATTTCAATGTCAAATTAGGGTTTAAACCGGGCATGATCGGGATTCGATTGTTTTATCAAAATCAAAGCTTTATGAAACTCAAAATGCTTTCCAAAATGTTTCAAAAACATGTTTCGAGAAATAGAAATGGTTTTTACAACCAATCGGTTAGTGGATTTCAAAACCCTAAAAGGGCCCGATAGGCCCAAAACAGCTAATCGGCTTGGTTTCTCCCAACCCCTTGACTTTGGTTAAGGTTTTTCATCCTAAAACTCTTTTAGAAACATGGAGAATCGAATCACGATCATTTTGGACTTGAAACGGGCCCGAAAAGCCGAAAACAGCCGAGACGGGTCGAGAGAGGCCCAAAATGGGGCAAAATTGGGCATCAGCTTCGATGACCATCCCTTCCCGGACGGTTGGCCGTCCCTAGGGGACGGTTGGCCACCCTATCCCTTCCCTGACGGTTGGCCGTCCCTAGGGGATGGTTGGCCATCCTAGGGTGGATGGTCATCCGAGCCTAATGCCCAGATTCGCTCAATTTTGACATTTTGAGTGTTTTAAGGTTTTAGGACTCTTCCAATGGCTATCTAGCTCAACTTGGAACACTTGGCACGACCTTAGAGACCTTGGAAGACTAATTTGAAACCCTTGGATCACTCCCTAGGGTTTTAATGACAACCATTGATCAATTTAGAGCCTCTTTCTATAAATACATCACTTAGGAATAGGTTTAAAGGGGCTAACTTGGCATTAAGAGATTGGGACACCTTGGGGACTGCACAAGAACCCTAGCCACGAAATTGGAGGCCATTGAAGCTTGAAGAAGAGAGCTTGGAGCTTGAAGAAATAGGCAAAGAGGTAAGGGTTCATACCCCATTGTGCTTAGGATGCATTTTTGCATTACACAGTTTGGATATAGGATGTTTTGAGTACTTTAGAGTTATTGCAGAATGTATGCTTCTATTCTTTTCTTTTTTATGCATGATATAGGTTGATAAAATAGGCTTTAATCATGTATACTAAGTTAGGATTGAATGCTTTAATGTTCATGCAATGTTTAATATGTTTAGAGTGTCTTTTCTTAATCGTTTTGCATGTTTTAGAAGTTTAGGTTAAGTCTAGTGTTGAGTTTGAGTCTTTGACATATTGTGAGTATGATAATCATTGTTTGATTGTTAGGAGCATGTTTAGGATTCATTTCATATCTAGAAGGCATACTAGGAATTAGTTTTGTTCATACGATTTTATGTTTCCACATACGAATGTATGTTTAGATGAAAATGTGAATATTCTTTTATATGAGTTTATGAGTTACATGCATTCATATTATGGTTTATTCTACTTCTCTTTTCTTCATCATTATTTGGAATATGGAATGATATGACTTGTGTTCGAGGGAGCATGCGAAGGTAAGATTCGTCCCTTGTGTTAAATTGAGTAGTTTAAGCATGATATTTGGTTGTTTTGTATAGTTTTGCATAAGGGCTCTAGTCCATTATTTTAGCATGCATGTTAGTGTTTATTTTTGACATTTTAGTAGATTAATAATGGTCTTGAAGCCACTTAAAGTGAATATTCAAATCTGTCCAGATTTGAATTTTTACTTAATGTGACTTAATTACCATTCTTAATTCACTTTTAGTATAGTTTTACATATGGTAGTGTTAGTATATCATATTAGGTTGCATACTAGATTATTTACACCTTTTTTATTTATTATTTTCCTGGGTTTTAAATTACTTTTAAAGTCATATTCAAATATGTCCATGGATTGAAAGTAACTTTAAAGTAAGTTAAAAACCATTTTTAGGGCCAAATCCAACCTAGAAATATGCCTAAGTTCACATAGTTTGATTAGATTGCATTTAGGGTCATTCTTCATGCATTGTTTGCATTGATTGTTGCATTTTTATTTATTCTATTTAAATTCCAGCAAGCATGCATTAGTATTTTAGGTGTTTAGATTAACTTAGGATGTAGTTAGGGGCTCTTAAGTTAGGGGAGCCACTTGGCTCTACCTAGGATTCCCCTTTGTTGTAAGAATTACATTAAAATTAGGATTCTAGTGAGTTTAGGATTCTATTTTCGAGAGGATTTTCAAAACTAGTGTTTTACTAAAATTAATTCATCATTAAATGAATCCCAATGAAATTGGAACTCTTGAAATTGACTCAGAATGAAATTCCACATTTTGAAAGGATTTGATTCGGGATAGAATTCTCATCTTGAAAAGAGTTGTGATTGGATAAGAATTGTGATTTAAAAAGAATTCTAACTTCATTGGGAATCTATTAATTGATGAATTATTTTCTAAAAAGAATTTCAAACTGATAAAAACTCTCGAAGATAGAGTCTTGGATAAGATAGAATGCTAATGATAGTGTAGTTTATTACAATAGGAGAATCCTAGGTAATCGAACTACGTGGACTTTGGTTCTTGTCAGACAACTGATAAGCTACGTAGGCCGCCAATAGGGTCCAAGTCCAATCTTAGGATGACCCTATGTCTCCTAAGGTCTTTAGGATTTTTTGATTCTTTTTTTATTATTACTATTTATCTAGTATTATCTACACTACTTTTTTTGGTGGATTAGATATGATAGGTTGTTTTTTATAAGATTTTGATAAAGCCCAAAAATAATTAGGAGACCTTTAATTAGGGTGAAATGGGTGTCTACAAGATGAGTCTTGGAACCTTCCCATCTCATAACCTAGCCCCCGAATCCAAACTTTGATCTGAAGACCATGCTTTTCCAAAGATGGGGTCATTGTTTTATTTTAAATAAAACTCTGGTTTCCTTATTCCCTAAAAATAAGGTGGCGACTCCTTATTTTATCAAAATCCATTTTTTTTTAAAAAACTCAATCTAAGTGGACTCCCACAATAGAGAATGGTAATTTGGATTGGATGACCTTGAGTGGATAATAGAGATGGATAATAGAGAAGGATAAATGAGTAGATAAAACAGAAGGATAAATTGAGAAGGATAATTATCTACTAATCCACGATGATAAGTGAATCCAATCCCAAATAAAAAAGAGAACTTTCAAATGGAGGGGGCTCGAATGTGGCGGGTTCACAGGTAATCACATTATACATTCCCATTCCCCCGTAATGTGATTCACCCGTAATCACATTACATTACATTCCATTACGGGCAACCAAACGGAGCCTATGTTTCGATTGAAAGAGTTGGAGAGAAAATAAGAGAAACTCATTGGGAGAAGAGAAGAGACGAGAAGAGAAAAGAAAGTTAAATGACTTTCTCTCCACCCTGTTTGGATAGCCTTCATAAGAGAAGAGAAGAAAAGATTTTAAGGTATAAATTCCAATATATCCCTTACTTACATAAAAAGAAAATAAAAACTAAAGAAGGAAGAGAAAGGGCAAAATAGTAAAACTACCCCTCACTTAAACCTTTCTCTTCACTTTTCTCCATTTCTCTCCGATTTGGAGAAAAAGAAACTAGCCCCCTTTTCTCTCCTCTTTCTCTCCCCTTTCTCTCCCCCTCTTCCCCTTTCTCTCCAACTCTCTTAATCCAAACGAGAGAAACTTAAAAAGTTTTTCTTCTCTTCTCTTCTCTTCTCTCCAACTCTCTCAATCCAAACATAGTGTAAAATACGAGAGAAAGTAAGGGATGAGGAGAGAAAGTGGGGAGAAAAGGGCCTGATGAAGCAAGAATCAGCCAACGTCCAGTACTGTGACCTGAGGCCTGCAATAAAGATAGTTTTGGAGTGGCCGGACTTTGTCCAGCGATAACCTCTGATGATCAAGTCAGTATTTTGATTAACTAGATAAGGAAATCAGAGAGTTAAAAGGTAAGAATTGCGTACCTCTTGCATTGCCCATCCTCCTTTATATAGGGAGTTCGGGTTGCTGGCAAGTGCCAAATCCTCTTCTGGTTTCTGGTTGATTTGGTTGATTATAAGCTGATATTGCTGATTGTATGCATAACGGTGTGAACCAGCCAACCTAAATATCCCGAGGGATCGGGAGGCCTCTCGTTCACTTTGAAGTTTTGAGTGGATTGTGGATTATTCATTATCCGTCTCGATTTATCCTCTCTATTATCCACATTTATCATTCTCTATTATCCACTTGGTTTTTGAAAAAGGAAGAGAGTTTGTAAAAAAACTGGGAGTCGCCACCTTATTTTTAGGGAGCAAGGAAACCACAAAAAGAGTTTTATTTTCAATAAAACATTGACCCCATATTTTGGAAAATCATTGTCTTTGAATCAAAGTTGGATTTGGGGGCTAGGTTACGAAGTGGAAAGGTTTCAAGGAACTCCTTGTAGGCACCCACCTCGCCCTAATTAAAGGTCTCCTAATTAAATTTGGGTTTTATCAAAATCTTATCACAACAATGCTATTTATCTAATCAACCAAAAAGTAGTATATACAATACTAGGTAATATAAAAGAATAAAAGAAACCTAATGATCTTAGGAGACAAGAGTCAACCTAAGATTGGACTTGCGCCCTATTGACTGCCTATGTACCTTACCAATTACTTGATAAGAATCAAAGTCCACGTAGTTCGATTACCTAGGACTCTCCTATTGTAATGAACTATATAGCCAAAAAGATTCTATCTTATCTAGGACTCTAGCTTCGAGAGTTTGGGTTTGATCAAAACATTTTTCTTTGCATAAAAGATGGAATTTCATTCCATTTTAAACACTTTCAAAATCACTTACTTTTAGAGTTGTTCTCGAAGTAGACTCCTAAATTAGGTAGAATTCAATTGCTATCCTAATTCTTACAACAAGGGACAGTCTTAAGCGAGGTCAAGTGACCTCCCTAATCCTAAGGTTCCTAGCTAGTCCTAAGTTAATCTAAGTACCTAAAATACTAATTATACACATGTTGAAATTTTTGGAAAATGCATAAAAAATGTAACAAAGGATGTAAAAAATGTCCTAAATGCAATCTAAGTTATCTATGTGACCCTAGGCATGTTTCTATGTTAGTTTGGACCCTAAAAATGAGTTTTAATCCACTTTAAAGTCACTTTTAGACCTTGGACAGATTTGAAAGTGATTCTAAAAATGAATTAAAACCCAAGAAAAAATAAAGAAAAAGATGTGTTAATGACCTATAATGCATACTAATATGATGTCCTAAATTATCCCTGTGGACCAGCCACCTGAGGGGCTTTATGAGGAGGATCCACATCATCACCGGGCGATGTTTAGGGATTTTTAGAAAACAAACAAAACAAAAGAGTCGCCACCTTATTTTTAAGGAATAAGGAAACCATAAAAATGTTTTATTTTAAAATAAAAAACAAAACCAACTCCATTCCAATGAAAAGACAGTCTACAAACCAGAGATGGATCCGGGGGCTAGGTTACGACGTGGGAAGGTTCTAAGCTTTCGCTTGTAGGCACCCACCTCGCCCTAATTAAAGGACTTCTAATTTATTTGGGCTATTTAAATTTCTTATTACAAACAATCCTAAATAATCTAAATCAACCAATAAAGTAGTGATATAAAATGCAATAATCTATATTAGTTATATTAATAATAAAGAAAAAATACAAACAAACCCTAAGAACCTAGAATACTCTACGGGCATCCTAGGGCGGACTTGAGCCCTATTAGCGCCTACGTAACTTACTAGTATCACCTAGCAAGTATCAAAGTCCACGTAGTTCGACTACCCTAGGACTCTCCTATTGTAATCGATCACATCATCAAAGGTATTCAACCTAATTCAAGACTCTAGCTTCGAGAGTATTTTAATCATTCAAAAGTATTTATTTGAAATCTTTTCAAATTAAAAAGATTTTCATAAAATCCAAATATCCTAAATAATTCTTATCTTTAGAATTAAATTCCAATTGAAAATCTTTTTCAAAGATTATTCAAGAAAACAAATCATATCGGGAGGAATCTCATTCCAAGACAAAAATCTTAAAACATTTCAAATTCTTTTGAAAATCATTTAATATTCAAATCTCTCATAAAATCATGTTTATTTCATAAACATCACATTGAAAACCCTTTTAGAAAATTTCTCGAAAATAGACTTTCCAAATCAAATGAAACACTCAATTCTGATCATAATCTTTATAACAAAGGAAATTCCTAGGGAAGGTCAAGTGACCTTCCTAAACCTAGGGTCTCTAACTAGCCCTAAAGTTAATCTAAAAACCTAACATACTAATGCAAATGCATGCTGTAATTTAAATAAATCCAAACAAATATACATTAAATTGATCCTAACAATGCATGATAATGCTCCTAAATGCATACTAATTAATTTATGTGAACCTAAGCATATTTCTAAGTTGGATTTGGCCTTAAAATAATTTTTAGAAATAATTTAAGGACATAAACAAAACCGGACAGATTTGAATATGAACCTTAAACTACTCCAAAAACCATGAAAACAAAGAATAAAAATGATGAAGATGGCCTAGCATGCTTTCTACATGAATATACTATGAAAATACTATAAAAATCATGCAAAAATATGGCTTAAAAATGTTAATTAAACCACTTTAAAACATATATTCAAATATGAACAGATTTGAATACATGTTCAAAATAGCCTAAAAAACACTATTAATCCATGAAAAATGACAAATAAACACCCTAGCATACAATCTAACATGCTCTACTAAATTACCATGCAAAACGTATAAAAAACTAAAAACAAACATGCTTTAAACAATTATTTTAAACACAAGGGGAGGATCTTACCTTCGCACGCTCCCTCGTACACAATTTATATATTCAATCCATCAAATCGATATCAAGTGTTCAAATAATCATAAAAAAGCATAAAAAATTGACCCACGACTCATCACATATCAAGAATAACATATTAACACATTCATATCATCATTAATACCATCAATCAAACATTAAGAGATTCAAATAACAATATGAATATATCAACATTTATTCTAAACATGCTTACACATAAAATAATGAAAAACTCATCCTAAACATGATTACTAGCATAAAATAATAACAAAACTAATCCTAAACACATCTAATCGCATAAAATCATAATAGAAAATATCCTAACATGCTTGCTAAACATATAATCATAATAAAACTAACCCTAATCATGCATATTCACATAAAACAATGAGAAAACTACTTCTAATCATGCATGCACACATAAAATAACAAGAAAACTAACCCTAACATGCATATATACATAAAATCATAACAAAACAATAATAACCCTATACATACATAAAATCACAAATAGAACTAACCCTAGTCATGCATACTAACATAAAATTATAATAAAACTAATTAACCCTAGGCATGCATCCTAACATAAAATCATAAATAAAACTAACGAACCCTAAACATGCATACTAACATAAAATAACAACAAAGCTAACCCTAATCATGCATACTAATACAAAATCATAACAAAGCTAACCCTAATCATGCATATTCACATAAAATCATAGCAATACTAACCCTAATCATGCATACTCACATAAAATCAAAAAAAAAAAGCTAATCCTAATCATGCATACTAACATAAATAAGAAAAAGAAAGAAACCTATTCTAACATGCATAATAAACTCATACAAAATAAACTCATACAAAATGTTTGTATGGAGGATTTACCTCTCTTCTTTCTTCTTTGCAAACCTCCTTCAAATTCCAAGCCTTGAGTTCTTCTCCTTCCTTCTCCACCTTAGTTCCCTCCTTCAATGGTGTAAAAATGAAGAACTAGATCTGTAGCCTCCTTCTCAAAACCCTAGAATTCTCTCTCTCTTTTCTCAACGTCTCTCTCTAACTCTATAGTAGTGTATTTATAGAGTTAGGGTTTAAATCATTGAATGGTGGAGATTAATCCATCTAAAATCCATCCTAGGGCTTAGAATCAATCTTCCTAGGGTTTGCCAGCTGAACCAAGTTCGAATTCATTCCAAAAAATCGAATTAAATCGGTCAAAACAAGTGGGAAAGTCACAAACATTCCAAAATTGCAAAATATGCTCGAGCATCCTGGTGACCATCCAAGGCTAGACGGCTAGCCGTCCTGGGCTGGACGGTTGGCCGTCCTAGCTAGGACGGTCACCATGCTGACTTCCCATATTTTTTCCACAAATTTCAAGGGATTTCATATTTTGGCCATATATTGGTCAATTCTCATCCAAATTCGATGATCCAGGTATCAAAACGACCGTGTTTTGATCCTCCACACTTTTAGAAGGTTTTGGGGTCAAAAATACTTGACCATAGTCAAGGGTTTTGGTAAAAAGCTAGCCAATTGATCCGGTTGTGTCAAAATTGGTCATGTGACCCTTCTTTGTTTTGTAAAATTGATCAATTAGGCTTGAACCACTTCTAAAAACATGGTTTTAATATGAAATTGGTACTTGAAAACATGTTTTGAAATTCTTTCAATTTGGTGAAAATGACCAATTCACGGTCGATTTGAACAAAACCCTAATTCAGCTCATTCTTACCCGTGGGATAGATTTTGGGCGAATCTATCCCAACCATTCAAAGGCTCAATTGACACTTCAAATACACTCTCCACATCCATATAAACCCCATGAGACAATCCGTTTCTAATTCGGAGGTCATTCGGAAATTATATGAAAAAAAGGACGAAAATGCCCTTCAAGTCACAAAAACCCTAATTACCTATCGAGCTCTCATCAGAATGCCATGAAAATTTACAGGGATGTTCTAAAACACTTCAAAAGTCAAATGTAATACAAATGGGTTGATTCCAATCCAAATGTATACATGAAATAACGAATTGTCATTTTCCTCAGAAAATGGCAATTTGGGCAATTTGGTTTTTACAAGGCCAATTCCTCACCAAATGATCAGCTATTCTAGTTAATCATTTTCATGAACATATGGTAGAAACAATTGGTAAAAATGGGGTGTCCACATAAGTCCCTCGTTGGTGTTTCATTGCTTCGCCATGTAATACCAACGAAACAAAATGGCATCCTATTTTTGCCACAACAAAAAGAGAGATGATCAAATCAACTTCTCACTAACATTGGAATCTATTTCCTGAATAAACTCGGAATGAAAATAATTCTTGGAAGTCACACTTCCAATTATCTTATCCCTGGAGTCAACGACTCTTCTTGGAAAACTCATTTTCCAATGATCTTAAGGGACCAGAGTCCTTCTTGGAAGTTACACTTCCAATTATCTTGGAGTCAACGATACTTCTTGGAAAACTCATTTTCCAATTATCTCAAGGGACCGGAGTCCTTCTTGGAAGTTACACTTCCAATTATCTTGGAGACAACGACTCTTCTTGGAAAACTCATTTTCCAATTATCTCAAGGGACCGGAGTAATTCTCGGAAGTTACACTTTCAATTATCTTTGGAGTCAACGACTCTTCTTGGAAAACTCATTTTCCAATTATCTCAAGGGACCGGAGTCCTTCTCGGAAGTTACACTTCCAATTATCTTGGAGTCAACGACTCTTCTTGGAAAACTCATTTTCCAATTATCTCAGGGGACCGGAGTCCTTCTCGGGAGTTACACTTCCAATTATCTTAAAGTCAAACACATATCAACAAACCACAAAACAAGTATTTATGTGATATTTAACTCACATAAGCATACACAAATCATCATTTTATGTGATACTTCTCTCACATAAACACATACAAATTATCATCTTATGTGTTACTTCTCTCACATAATATAGTCCAGACTCATTATTCCTATGGTACATCTCCCATAAGAATTATTATTTATATAGTACTTCTCCTATATAAACATTTTTCAAACCATTATTTTATGTTTCACATAAAACAATTCAAACTTATCATTTCATGTCTCACATGAAATGTTTCAAACACATTATTTTATGTTTCACATAAAATAATCCAAATTCATCATTTCATGTCTCACATGAAATATTCAAAATACCTTATTTTATGTTTCACATAAAATAATACAAACTTATCATTTCATGTCTCACATGAAATGTTTCAAACACATTATTTTATGTCTCACATAAAATAATTCAAATTCATTGTTCATAAGGTACATCTCCCATATAAACTACTATTTTATGTTTCACATAAAACAATTTCAAACAATTCAAAATGTTATTTCATGCTTCACATAAAATAATTCGAACTCATCGTTCATATGGTACATCTCCCATGTGAACATATCATCAATTATATGGTACATCTCCCATATAAAGCATTATTTTATGTCTCACATAAAATAATCCCACCTCATCATTTTATGTTTCACATAAAATAATTTCAATTCACATGAGACAATTCAAATCGTTATTTTATGTCTCACATAAAACAACTTCAAACTCATTGTTCATATGGTACACCTCCCACATGAACACATCCTCAATTATATGGTACTTCTCCTATATACAATGTTTTTAAAATCATCATTTCAAAATCATCATTCAAAATCATCATCCAAAATCATCATTTAGTGATAATTTTCATGCAAAACATGAACTAATTTTGAAAAAAATCGATCAAAAAAATAAAATTTGAGAAAATCAAAAAGGGGCACACTGGTGGCCGTCCTGGCCTGGACGGCTAGCCGTCCTGGGCTGGACGGTTGGCCGTCCTAGCTAGGACGGTCACCATGTGTAACCCGAAATTTTATTTTAAAACCCCCCCTTATGCTTATGTATGCTCTTTTATGCTCCTTCTAAGCATTTCTAAGCCTATCTTGCTCCAAAACTCTCACTCTTGATCCTTAATCATCATAAACCCAACCAAACATTGGTTCATACCTTTGTCAACACAAAATCATCATCTCTCCAAGTTCTTCAACTTGTTTTCATTTGGTGTGAACCTCTCCACTTCTCACATATATACTTGACTTTCTTCAAAGATGGATAGAAATCAATCTCCTCCACCCTATTCAAAGTATCCATTCTTGAAAGTCAAGGCTAGATACAAGGCACCATCATATGGAGACTCTCATCCACCATCTCTACTCTTGGAGCCTAGAACACATCTTTCGTATATTCACTCCAAAGACAATGTAAGTTAATTTCATCAATAACTTTTGATTCATATGCAATTGATTGAATAGAAATGCTTGTTTGCATGTTGTGATTGTTGATTTTCATATCATTATAACTTTTGGGAAAAGCATGGGAGCCCCATTTCATAGCTTCACAAGCTTGTCAATGGTGCACACCAAATGTTTGATGAAATGCCTCAATGAAGTAAACTTTGATTTTTCAAATCAAACATATCCTAATCATGTTTCAATGATTTTTGTAGGATTTTAGAAAGTATTTGCCATGATCAATTACATTTGAAAATATCATTTTGAAAATATGCATATCATATGTTTGATAAAATGCCTAAATGACACCATAATCTATTTTCTTCTTTACAAGTCATCTCATGTCAAGTAAAGTATCTCAAAAATTTTCTATAATGTTTAATTTGATTAAAACACCATCAATTTTAAATTTGAAACACTTTGGATTTCGGTGACACCAACCATGCCTTTGATAATGAATTGTATCATACAACATGCACACATCTTTTGTAAAAACCTTTTGAAAATGTATTGATCACCTTAGCTCATTTAAAACATAAAAAATTCACTTCATTTCATGATATGTAAATCAATAATCATGCTTGCATTGCATTTGAATCAAAGGTCCTTTAGAAATAACAACATTTGCTTTGATGTGAATATAACACAAATGCGCTTATGCAGCCCAATTTCGAAATTCGTACATGATATTCCCTGGGTAAACTGATCAAATGGTGGGAATTAATGGAGACACGTCAACCTCAAGCTAAGGCCATTGTAGAGCAGGCAGGCTTCAAGTTCTTCTTAGATTCTCTCTGGCTCGACAACATGGATAGAATGGCTATGATAGCTCTATCTGAACTCTGGTGGGATACCACCAACACATTTCATTTCGGGTTCGGGGAAATGACCATGACCCCACTCGATTTCACCATGATAACAGGACTTCCTATTGGAGGCCAACCAATTGCTTTCTACAATGAAGCTCACACCGATGAAGAGTACTTGCTAAACATCCTGGGTGTCAAAGACGTTCCTTTAACCAAAAAAGGAGTCAGGCGCTCTTGGCTCTATAATCATTTCAGTATTCAAAGTGAAGAGGAGGGAGAGGAACCCGAAGATATTGCCCGAGCATTCATTCTGTATCTGCTTTCATGCACTTTCTTTGCGGGTACACAGGACATAGCCCCTCTAGGCTTCTTGAAGAGTTTGGAGGATATGGATAATGTTCACCTATACGACTGGGGTGGAGCGGCATTAGCGACCATGTATCGCTCCATGAGTGACAAATCACGAGATGCTGCTCAAGACTTCGGCGACTTGGCTTTTATACGGTAGGTACTAATTTCATCTAGTGTCTTTCAATAAAATCTCTCTATATCTTTGTCAATTTCTTGATCTTTCTTTCATGCAGGTATGGGCTTTCATCTACTTGGGTCTTGGTTGTCCTCTCTTGAAAGAGGGGGTTAACCAATAGCCATTTCTAGCTCGCTTTGATCCATGCCACAAGAAAAAATCCAACCTCCATAGGTATGATTATGCCACTGCCAAGGCTATCCTTGCTGGTTTCACTGCAGAACAGGTAAAATCTCAAACCATTGTCTTTCTCCTAAATCTTCCAAATTCAACTCTCATACTCTTCATAATCTTCAGGTGAACTGGGACCCATGGGGTATTTGGAGAACTACTTTGGCTTCCCCCCACACGCAGAGCGTACTTCTGACACAAAGGCGAATCTTGTTTGAAGGGCCTGCTGGCAGATATTGGTACTTGGGTGAGAGAGTCTGTCGCCAAGTCTATGGAAACATGGATGCAGCTAGGGTGCCTTTTCTGCCTCCTGCAAATATGCGTCACATTGATAAACTGAAGGGTGAGACCCTGTTAGAGTCCAAGAGAGGAGTGGATCTTTCTGCTTTCCTTTTCTCTGATGCGAGTTATGAGGTCTTTTGTCATCAGTTCTTGATGCGCCCCTTGGCGACTGGAGAACTTCCTGAAAGGGTATGACTTTTGAGAATGCTTTCTTTCATCCCTGTAAATGCAATCACAAAACTTCATCTTTATGTCCACAGAGTCGCCGTTCCAGGGGTCAAAGCTCTAGAGCTGCTGCTAGTGATGATGATCAAAACACAAATAGGCCTCCTGCCTTGCAGCCTGCAGACTGGAATATAGAGCTAATAGTTAAAGATAACTTCGTGACATCTACTATTTCACGACCTTCAGTCGATGAGGGATATCACATAGATCCTTTTTACGAAAAGGTAAACCATCCACTGAATCAAACAACTGCACACACATCCCCACAAATACACTGACTTCATTCTTTTCTGACAGGTCCCCCGAGAATACTGCCAGGACTACATCGATCTTACTACTTCCATGAGGCGCGACCTTCGCAGGATGAGCTTGAGGACTTCCGCTTTCACTCGTCAATGGGTAACTTCAAGTCACATTCTCAAATTCATATTCCTTCCCTCCTCACAAACTGATCAAACCGTGAACACCGTTTCAGGCACCTGACCCACCACGTCATTCTTCAGCTGGTGAGGGATCTAGCAGAGGGATAAGGAGGAGCTCTCGAAGACATTGACCAATCTTTTATGAGACATGGGGTTTCACTTTGAAAATCCTATGTTTTTTGCAAACATTTGTGCCAAAAATGAATTTTCTTCTTTTTAAAAGTGTATGTGCACTGTTAAAATTCATTCACTGCTATTAATTCTCTCACTTTTGATCATGATTGAACTAATACCAATGTTTTAAAACTTGTAAATAGCAACAAAGTCAATAAAAATCAAAATCGGGGCCTCGAATGCACAAAAACTAGAAAAAAAGTCGAAAACAAGCAAAATTGGCAAAATGGGCTGGTAAATCCTGGTGACCATCCAAGCCAGGACGGTTGGCCGTCCTGCCTAGGACGGTCACCATAATGGCCCGCCTTATTTTGTCTATTTTGAGCAGTTTCCAATTTTTGGTCTTTTCAGTTTCTAATTTCTCTTCAAACTTGACCTAGGCCTATAAAAAGGAACCCTTAGCAGCCTCTACAACCATCTTACAATAGTTTTAAGTATCATGGAGGCTCTCCCCCAGGTTTTGAAAAGATTCATGGCGAGAATGACGAAGGAAGACAAAAAGGTGTTCGCTCGCTTCAACTTGAATGCATGCTTTTCTCTTCAACAAATCAAGATAGAAACCACGTTTCTCATTGCTACAAGCCACTTTTGGGATCCCACAACTCATGTTTTCAACTTCGGCATCGAAGAAATATGCCCACTGTTGAAGGAATTCTGCGCGATCATGTCTATTCCACTGAAAGGACCTTTTATCTTCCCACATATTCGGCGTAAGTACACAACAACTCTCGCTTCTTTTCTTGAGATCACTGAAGGAGATGCTTCTACATTCATCGAAGGTACCAACCTTAATCTTTTAAAACTAGCTACTTCTTTTCTTCACTCCGGCTTGAATCAATTCACCACTTCACGGCCCGTTCAACATGCTTTAGTTTTATACCTTCTCGGGCAATTTTTCTTCTATACTCGCTCTTTCCTGGTTTTTATTAGAATTGTGTGAGCTAGTTTTACCCCTTTCTACATCACAAAACATGATGCCCATGGTCCTCGCCAAAACTCTGAATGGCTTAGACAAACTTCACACCGACCCCAAAACTCCTTTTGAAGGTAGCCCCATTCTACTCCAAATGTGGTTGATTGAAAGGCTCAAATTCATCGCTCCTTCCACTGGTACTTCTTACCATGCTTCCTATCATCGCCGTGCTATTACCTTACCTCGAGAGCGTACCTTACTAGTGGTATGTGCATGACTGGAGCTGTTCTGGCCATTATCTGCTTCGTTCTCCTGGTTATTCTGCGGTGATTTTGGTAGGATTGAAGCGTACCTCTTTCTATTGGGCAACCCGACTGCTTCGCCAAATGGGGACCAAACAGACAATTCCATCTCTCTCAGAGCATACTTACACTTCCAAGGCGATCTCTCCATAGGTGGTAAAGGCTCTGATGTCAAGGTGGCCATCTGTATTGCGCACAACTCACATTGATTTCTCTCATGGGCCTTTTGAACTGGATGAGACATATAGACAGTGGTTATCTCAGGATATGGGTACTTGGGGACAAGAAAGGAAGGCTAGGATTTCAGGACTTATTGAAAGTCTCTCATCTGAAGAGCGAGGGGACACTTCGTCACTTCCACCTAATGCTTTACAAGTAGTACTTTACAAGAGAAGAATAGATGATGACTCTGAAGAAACTTCAAGGAAGGAACGAAGGATTTGATGAACTTTTGAAACACATTTCCCATGCTTTTTATTATTTAGAATGAATGGAATTAGAATCATATGGCATGTAATAGACCTTTGAAAGGTTTCTCTTCATTTCATGAATAAAAGTACATTCTTTAGTGCATTTTTTTATGTATTTTCCAGAAATTCCAGCATGCATAATGTTAGTATATTAGGTGTTTAGATTAACCTAGGACTAGTTAGAGACCCTAGGATTAGGGGGGTTACTTGACCCCACTTAGGACTCTTCTTTGTTGTAAGAATTACAATAAAAAAGAGTTATATCTTACTTAGGAGTCTGCTTCGAGAAGGATTCTAAAAGTCATTTGAAAGTATTTAAAATGGAATTAAATTCCATCCTTCATGATAAGGTGTTTTGATCAAATTCAAACTCTCGAAGTTAGAGTCCTAGATAAGATAGAATTCTTTCGATTATGTGGTTCATTACAATAGGAGAATCCTAGGTAGTCGAACTACGTGGACTTTGATTCTTATCAAGAAATTGGTAAGGTACGTAGGCAGTCAATAGGGCGCAAATCCAATCTTAGGATGACTCTTGTCTACTAAGATCTTTAGGTTTTGTTTACTTTTTATTATCTATTATTATTATATATTATTATTCATATTTTGTGGTTGATTAGATAAATAGCATTGTTGTGATAAGATTTTGATAAAGCCCAAACTTAATTAGGAGACCTTTAATTAGGGCGAGGTGGGTGCCTACAAGGAGTTCCTTGGAACCTTCCCACTTCGTAACCTAGCCCCCGAATCCAACTTTGGTTCAAAGACTTGCTTTTCCTAAAAATATGGAGTCAATGTTTTATTGAAAATAAAATTCCTTTTGTGGTTTCCCAGTTTTTTACAAACTCTTATCCTTTTTCAAAAACCCAATCTTGAGTGGATAATAGAGAAGGATAAACATCGATAATAGAGAAGAATAACAGAGAAGGATAAATCGAGACGGATAATGAATAATCTACAATCCACGATGACCCATAGTGAACAAAGGCCTCTCAATCCCTTGGGATAGGTGGCTGGTTCACATCGGGGTAGTATCGAAAAATGTCCGCTGGTATGGTTGTTGAGTACGCCTTAAAGATTTCTTTTCAAGCAACAAATAATGAGGTAGAGTACGAGGCATTTCTTGCAGGTCTGAGGTTGGCAAGTGCACTGGGGCACAGTACTTATGAATTCACAGTGATTCGCAACTGGTCGTACTTCAGATAAAGGGTGAATACGAGGCCGAGGAAGCAATAATGGCAATGTACGTTTCCAAGGTTAAAGAACTTTTATCGCAATTTGTTCAAATAGAGATCGTTCAAATACCGAGGGAATTAAATAGGGAAGCAGATGCTCTAGCCAACTTAGCCTCAACTCTTGAAGCGAATGATTCAAAGGTGGTCACAGTGGAGGTCCTTAGCAAGTCAAGTATCAGTGAAGCAGAAGTAATGATCATAGATGATCCGATTACATGGATGGATCCAATCCGTCAATATATCATGGAAGGGATTCTTGATTGCTCTGCAATCAATGCAATTATTTGGTCTTTTTGAATATATTTTGATAGATTATGCTTGGATTTTGTTATTTGTTAGATGTAAATTGCGAATCTAATGTTATTATCTTGTTTTGTAGGAATTCTCCATAAAATGGCATTTTTAGCATGATCGGGGTTGGTTCTGTGCATTTGCTTTCGGATGAAGCTCAAAGCGGAGTAAAATGGATGGAAGAATCATCAAAGGAATGTTAGGAGCTTGGTTGGAGGTGGATTTAATGTGCCAAAGTTGATATAAAAGTGTTAGAAGGCATTTGGAGACTTTTGGAGCTATGCAGTTTTTTTCCGACGAAAACTTCCGACTTCAAATGGTCATATCTCCCTCATCCGGACTCCGATTTTGATGTACAACCTATCGTTAGAAAGCTTGGGAAGTCTATTTTCAGAATTAGGGAGCCTCATGGTCAAATTCAATTTTTAGGATGTCTATCGATAGATATTCTATCGATAGACAGAACCTATATTTTTTAAAATTGCCCCCTATCGATAGGCTATCCCTTGCCTATCGATAGGAGCCTCCTCGGGAGCCGTGCACACAATTTTTAGCAGCTTTTAATGATATTTTTTGAGAGTTTATATTTAGCAAGTCTCTATACACTATAAATACATTCTTTTTAGGTTTATTTAGGTCAGCTAGACTTTACCTAGCCTCTTTACACACTCTCTCTCCATTCTCTCTCTTCTCCTTGGGATTCTTGGTTTGTGCATGGAAGGGGTGAAGAACTCCGGCGATTCTACCCCAGCTATGAGCGGCTAAGCTTCATTCTTGGGTTAAAGATGAAGCTTCTCTCCATTCTAACGTGTTCATAGGTTTGGTTTTGGGTTTTACGTATATTTATGGTGATTGTACGACATTAAGGATATTGCCCTTATGCAATATAGTTTTTAATGTTTTCATCTATTAATATAGTTGTTTTCTGTGATTTCAATTATATTTGTTGTGGAATGGTTCTTATCGAACGTGTATATGTGAAGCTAGATGGTTCATGCCCTACTTGGATGGATTGTGCATTCTCGTTTGACAGTCCATGCCTTAAAGGG
The DNA here is from genome assembly GCA_017140935.1 of Hamamelis virginiana. Classification (NCBI taxonomy): domain Eukaryota; kingdom Viridiplantae; phylum Streptophyta; class Magnoliopsida; order Saxifragales; family Hamamelidaceae; genus Hamamelis; species Hamamelis virginiana. The sequence goes on from JAESVK010000392.1 coordinate 2,013,673, forward strand.
ATGATCCATGCTTGATTCATATATACATGGTTATTTTGGATGGTTTATTCTTGTAGTCTAAATCACCACTACCATGGATATGCATAAACCCTAATCAATTTATGAATGCGAATGATGTGAGTTAAGTGGATTCGATAACCCAAGGCTTTTTATTAATTTTTTTATATTCTTTAGTTTAAACAAACAACCACTCTCAAATCAAAGATTGTTCCTTAACTAAAATTCATCTCACTTTAATTTTTCATAACTTAGCCTTTAGTCCCTGTGGATCGACACCCGTGCGAAAATCATTTTTTCAACGAATTGAGGTTACTAGCACGAGTACTTTTATAAATTTAAATATTGATCACGAACAAGGAAATAACCTCACTTGTTTGGGCCGATCAATTCTCCTGAAAGATAGGGAGGAAGCAAAGAGAATTCGGGTACGAGCAGCCAGGTACACAGTGATCGGAGGAGTCTTATACAGATGATCATTTTCTAGACCATTACTCCGATGTGTTAGAAAAGAAGAGGCGATGTATGTGCTTCGAGAAATCCACGAGGGATGTTGCGGTAATCATTTAGGAGTAAAAAGTCTGGTCCAGAAGGTAATTCGGTAGGGCTATCACTGGCCTAGGATGAAAAAACAGGCCCCAGAGGTAGATAGGAAATACGACAAGTGTCCATCATACATACATCGACCACCAACAAAGCTCATTCCTATTCCTAGTCCATGGCCCTTTGCCTAATAGGAAATGGATATAGTCAGCCCTTTACCCGAAGCACAAGGGAGGAATAAGTTCTTACTAGTAGCCATTGATTACTTCACCAAGTGGGTGGAAGCTGAGCCCTTGGCCAGGATCACTGAGGTAAACACCAAGAAATTTCTCTGGAAAAATGTGATCTGCAGGTTTGGCATACCAGCAATAGTAGTGACTGACTGAGGACGACAATTTGATAATCTTGGCATGAAGGAGTTATCCAGAAGCTTGAACATAGGCCTCCATTTTTCAGCCCCTCGTCATCATCAATCAAATGGGCAAGTTGAGGTCACAAATAGGATAATACTCTGAGGACTGAAGACATGACTGGACAGGGCAAAAGGGAGATGGGTAGAAGAACTCCCCAGCATCCTCTGGGAGTATCACACCACTTTACGGCGAGCAACCGAAGAAACACCGTTCGCCTTAACTTTTGGATCTGAAGCTGTAATCCTAGTTGAAATTGGTTTGCCATCTCCCAGAGTCGAGACATTCGAAGCAGTTCAGAATACAGAAGAAGTACGTCTGAATTTAGACCCCATAGAAGGTATGGGGATAAAGTACGAATGAAGATTTCGGCCTATCAGCGGCAGATGAAAAGAAACTATGATCGGACAGTTTATCCTCAAACCCTTCAAATTGGGGATATAGTTCTCAGAAAGGTTACGGATGCCAATCGTGAACGAGGAGTAGGAAAACTGGGAGCTAACTAGGAAGGACATTATAGAGTCATCGATCAAGTAAAGGCGAATACCTACGTTTTGGAAGATATGGAAGGAAGAAAATTGTTGAATGCTTGGTATATAGAATACTTAAAAAAGTTATATGAGTATTGTTCTCAGGCAGAAATTCCTTAATAAAAAAAATTATATTCGTTTTTCTATGTTCTTGTTATCATTTTGCAGAAATGTCTAAGTTATTATTATCGGCTTATTTATGATTACAAAAATAAAGGCATCGAGAGCAAAGGCCCTTGAGAAGTCGACCACAAAAGAGTTAAGCATAATGTGACTAAGGCAAAAAGACTATAGCCAGTTATCTGGAAATGATCTGATTAAAAATTAAGTTATAGTCGTTCACCTTAAAATATTTCTAATATCTAAGCATCGGTAAGATGACGATGTAAATATCTAAGCATCGGTAAGATAGCGATTTAAATATTTAAAGACGAAGCAGATAAGTTAGAGACAATTTAAAGAAATCAAAAAGTTCTATTCATTAATCGTTTTTTAATTACAAGGCTCCATTGATCGGATACACGTCGAGGATATGTATGGTATTAAACTATATATATTCAAAAAGGATAAGCTATACAATTTTCAGGTTAAGTCGATTACAGTATTCAGAATGAGTCAAAGCAAGGAAGCCGGCTACAACATTCAGAAGGAGTCAAAGCAAACTATAATATCCAGAAGGAGCCGTCAAGCTTCAAGAGGCGGGGGATTTTCTTTTTCTCCGTCCTTACCATCGCATTCTTCAAGATCAGTAAAAGTATGCTCATATGCTCAGGAAAGTTCTTCTTAGCAGGAGAGCAGTAGGAATTAAAGCCAGACCCCCACTGTATTACAACATAAGCATCATTCTTATAGGCCTCGGCTAATTCTGAGCTCTTTTAGAGCAGTCTCCAATTCTGTACGACGAGTAACAGCCTCAGACACCTTCTTTATAAGATTCAATATGCTTGAATCATTTTCCTTCAGAATCCCAGTGTCTTCTTCCCGACTAGCTTTCAGCTCAGCTAGTTGCTTTTTCAAGGTAGAAGTTCCCCGTCCATTTGCTTTTTAAGAGCAACAATCTTTTCGTCCCTCTTCAAAAGAAGTTCAGGACTCTGGCAATTCTTCTTCACTACACCGGTTAGCCTAGCCACGGTTGCATAGCTATAAATGGCGGCCTAAGGATAAGAAAGAATAAATTATCAGTACGATCTATATACGAAAATGAAAATATGTACAAGTATAAAAGTTATATTTACCTTTGCTAGATGATGAACAGCTTCAACTTCAATATCATCAAGAGAGGACGAAGAGACCACCTTCCTATCCACAGGAAGCATTAGGGACTAGATTACCTTGTAGGCAATATCCCGCTCACTGAGTACAAAGTCTTCGGATAGTGGATCCCAGCGAACGGCCGGGGGCTGAGCATCAGCTTTCCCCTTGTCTATAGCAGGTGCAGGGCAATCCACCGAGATAGGATTTTTAGAGGTGGAGGTAGGGGAAAAAGAAGAACCAGGAGGGGATGAAAGGCTCGCAGAAGGATTTATCCCCGTCTTTTTGGCAGGAGGAGCATTAAAAATACTTCCAACTTTCTTCTTTGTCTGCTTCGAGAGGGCCTTGTAATTTTGTTTGGGGGCCATCTCTGTACCTTCAGAAGATTCTTCAGGTTCTCCGGGGAGAGCTTGGGTTGGACGAGCGTCAATCGCCTCTCCGAACTGTCAAGGATAATAAAACTCAGCAACGAAGCTCGACGATAGGAGGGTACTTCTCTTCCTGTCTTTGAGACTTAAGATCTTCTCAACCCACTTCAAAGAGTCCTCAGACAAAGTAGAAGGCTTACGGAACCGTTTGAGCTCTGCAAAGAAAACAGAAGGTTTATTAAGAAGCTGTTCAAAAAGAAAAGGTTAAGCAAAAAGTAAATATGATGAAATAAAAAAGACACCTGGGGGAGCCCATATTGTAGGGACAAAGATGTCGCGAGCTTCACCGGGGGTAAACTTCCACTCGCCACTTAAGAAGAAAATCATGCCTTCCCAAATGGTGGACCGAATAAGGATTTTCAAAAATGAGTTTTTGGCATTGACCAAACCAAAGATATATCCACCCATTGTTCAGGATCGGACTAGTTCTCAAGGTCATGCAGCAAAGAAGCTCCTCGATCATCACTTTCCAACCCTGATAATGCCATAAAACGATGGCAGCTAAGATATCACGCTAGCAATTAGGCGTGAGTTGTGCTAGGCATAACTTAAGGTCGGCTAGAATACAACGGATAACTGGTTGGAGAGGAACCCTAATCTCGACGTCAAAGAAGTATTCATAAAAGACCACCTCGTTCGGACGACAACTACTAGCGCACTTGTATTCTTAAGGAATACGAATCTGGACATAATTGGGAAGATTTAATCTAGTTCGGTAAGTTAAAAAATACTTGGCGTCAATAAAGCACAAAACTGTATCCGTCGCAATGCCAACAGGGCTTGATTCGATATTAATATCATCATCTACATCAATGTCCTCGTCTATCGGAGGATCACCTAATTCATCCCTAGAGAGGTCTCACAAAGGCGGTGGGATATGAAAACTATCTCTAGAAGAAATCACTTCCTCATCCCCACTATGAGGATTAATCCTATTTACTATGCTAAAGGAGTCTACGTCTTCTGATATGGGGTCATCGAATATCAAGCGACGTTTCATTTTTACAAACAAAAATAAAATAACAAGAAGTTTTTTCCAAGTCTACCGAAGGAAATAGAAAGGAAATGCATAATATAAATAAAATAACAATAAAATGCAAGAAAGGGCGAGAAAACTCAATAAAATGCTAGAAAATGCAAGAAAACAAGAGAAAAATACCAGTTAAATAGAAAAGCTAGCAGGAAATAAAAATGACTGGAGTACATGGATGGATGAAGCGAGAAAACCACAGACAGGGAGAGTACGAGCACAGAACTCTTCGCTGCACGAGGATAAAGGGGAATAATTTGAGTAGAGAGAAAGAAGAGGTCGAGCAGGGAGATTAGCAGCACTGGGGAGCAAAAACAAATAGAATCGAAAAGAAATAAACTGTGGGATTTATATAAAATAGGGGAACGTCTAGGATCAAGCCACGTGGCAACAATCGAACCGCTGGAATTTGAAAAAACCCACATCTTTTCAAAATCCCTGCCACATTTATTTCGCACTTGCCAAACATCGTTTCTCTTTGAAATTCGAAACGTCGCCACACAGTTTCCAAGGCGGCAATAATGACAAGCAGTCGTTTCGGTTTCCATCATATTTGAATTGAGTATTTCTCCATTTGAAATCAGTCAAAATGAAGAAATAGGGGGCAGCTGATGGGGGGAAATCTGATTAGTCGACGAATATCGGATGAAGACCAGACATCAGCCAAAATATGAAGATGACTGGACTTTTGACTTGTTATGATATCCCACAAAATCTGGGATTCAGCTAAAGATCAGCTAAGTCAATGAGAGAATCTTGAACTTGCCAAACAACCTCAACCCCTATATAAAGAAGGGATGAACAGTGAAAACAATAAGCAATCTTTTCTAAAACACTCTCTTTCTTTCATTTCTAGTCATTTTTTAGACTGACTTGATCGTCGGAGGGATATCGCTGGACAACGTCCGGCCACTCAAATTATCTTTTTTGCAGGCTTGAATTCAAGGCATTCGATATCTGCTGATTCTTGAAGCTTCACTCACTATAGGTATTGTGAAATCTTATACTTCTCAAAAATAGTGGTAAAAAAAATTAAAAATAAATAAAAATATAAAAAATATAAAAAAAAAAAAAAAAACCAAAGGAAAAAGATGAGGGAAACGGATTTGGTGCTTTTTGTAAGTGCTCAACTTCAACGCCATCAATCACTATGTTATTCATTCATCTTCATTGTTTTTTCTTTTCTTTTCTTTTCTTTTTATGAGTTACCCACCAGATTGGGAAGGGAGGGGGGTTTTGTGTTTAAATTGTGGAAAAAACTGATAAACTTATCTTTATCAAAGAAGGGTTTTTTTACATGTTTGGTCAAAACGAATTAACATTAATACTTTGAAGGGAGTATGTTTTGTTTGTTTGTTATGTGTGTGTTTGGTCAAAACAAATAAATGATATAAATGAATCAATTTTTTTCTTTAACCCAATTCTCTTTTTAAAAAAAATGAACTCTTCAAAAAAATAATAATTTCGATTCTATTTTGTTTTGCTCTATTTTGATTTTAAAAAATGAACTCAATAGTTGTTTTTTTTTTTTTTTAATCCAATTTGCTCAAAAGAAAGATAAATTACATTTACACCCCCTCTATTTTTGACAATTATAGAGACACCCCTTTTAATTTCAAAAATTTCAGAAACATCCACTACTTTTAAAATTAAACTATAATTACATCACTTCAATGAAACATATTTTGATGTCCATTTAATTGTTTGCTAATGTCGTGTAATTTTTTTCCTAAAATATCAAAAATACTTTTTTATATGACTGTTAGGTGGCATTTGACGTAGCTTTTGGGAGACTCCAAATGGACTTCCAGCATTAAAAGTCATTTTGGAAGAAAAAAATGTGTTTGTTGAACTCTTCAAAATGGAATTTTATGAAAAGTCAATTACTTTGAAGTCTATTTGGAATAAGTTAAAAAAGATTTCTTTTGAAAACTCACATTTGTAGGAAGCATAATTTCCACACTTTTTGATACAAAAGGCTTTTAAAATATTATCATGCTAAATACTATTTTTTTTACTAAATGACTTTTTAAAATGTTCATCCTAGAATCACTTCTTCAAAAATTACTTCCATTCATAGGAAACTACGACAAACACTATCTTAATCTCCACTTGACTTTAGAGGTGTATTAATTATTTTGAATACCCATTGCATTTGCAATTAAGGTTCCGTCACTGATAGGAAGTGTCTCTTTAATTTTTGAAACTAGAGATCAGATTCCCATTTTTTAACTAATGCTGCAAAAAAATCCCTCTCCAATGGCTCATGTATTTTCCCATTCAAAAACAGCTCTAGCTATAAGTGAGCCAAATTCAGCTAAACTTTTAGCGTTATACATTTTTCTCAAAACATGTAACATATATCGAGATTTGTGCTCGCAAAGGAAGAGAGATAAAGAGACAACAAAAAAAAAAAGATCAAAAAAAAACACTTTGCATCATTAGAGTACCTCTAAGCAAATGCATAGTCATTTCAAGGTAACTTAACTAAAAAAATAGGGATAATGATCCAAAAATCCTTGAAAAATGATTTTTTTTTTTTTTATCATGAAGTCTCTAATTGGATAATTAATGATTTTTTAATTAAAAAAGAAGAAGAAAAGATTTGCCTATTTGATGTAGCAAAATGGAATGTTTTGATTTTCAACTTATGGTACCTCTTATATATATATATATATATATATATATATTGTTAGCCCTAAGGTTCTTGACCTTATTTTGATGATAACTAAACCATATTTTTCTTCTAACAAATGGTTGAGTGTTATGTATCCATAGATTGTCTTTGGAAGTCTTCATCAACATTCTTCAAGCATTCCAAGTGCTATTTATTTATTCAAATCAAAGCTCATGGTGATAAACTAGAAGTGTCAAAGATGTTCACTTCTTGAAGACCAACTTGAAGACCTGCTCAAAGCTCATAAAGGCCAAATTGAATTCAAGTTGATCTACATTTACTTTATGAACTCTTTGTAAGGCTTCTCTCATGATCATTTGTGTAAAGCTCAAGAGAAAATGATTTTCATCTCATTGTGCATTAGCATTCATGCTCAATTTGCTTTCAAAATTGACCAAAAATGTTTTGAACTACTTAGTTAATCTGTCAAAGTGTTTAGTGTTGATTTTGACTTAGAAATTTCGAATTATTGCCTTTGCAACTTCACTAGTCGACTAACCCATCTAGTCCTAGTCGACTAATTGGAGTACAGAAGCAATGTTTATGAAAATTCTAAGTTAGTCGACTAATCATCCTTGACTAGTCGACTAATGGTTTCTTAGTCGACTAATCCTCTCTTGCTAGTCGACTAATGGAAGGTCAGTAGCTATGTTTTGGTTGCAATTTTTCTAGTCGACTAATCCTCCCTTGGCTAGTCGACTAACCGATCCCGGATCAAAATTCCCAAATGAGTTTAAGTTGCTAGTCGACTAGCCCTTCTTGTCCTAGTCGACTAACAAACCCAGATTTTGTTCTTTATGATTTTTGCTTAGCTAGTCGACTAACAAGCTTGTCCTAGTCGACTAACCGAGCCCGGGAATGAAAAATTCTTTGAAAATGCCTTGTTAGTCGACTAACAAGCTTGTATTAGTCGACTAAGGGTTCTGCAACTTCAAAACGGCACTTTCCTAAACAAGTCAATCAAGCATTAAATGTTCCCCAACCACCCTAAAACCTTCCTAATCCGACTTCTAGGGTTTCAAACGGTCACTTGGGTTTTGGATGGCAATATGGTGAAGGTTGGTGATCATTTATTGTTTATCTTGTGATTAAATCTTTTGTCTTACATTCATTACTCTCAAGCATTCAATATTCATTATTGTCATTGATTAAAAACTCTTGTGCTTCATCCATTTGATCTCTTGAGAAGTTATTGTGCTCTTGTATTGATTATAAATCAGCTTTGAGAAGCATTCATTGTATCATTCAATATTCAATCTCTTGTATTGTGAGTTTTGTAAGGGTTTTGTGAGAATTCTTGTGGGTGAGTTGTCTTCCACCTTGAAAGAAGGCAAGTTGTAAAGGTTTCTCCACCTTGAAGGAGTTGCATAGTGGATTAACCCTCTTGACGGAGTTCTTGAGGCGTGGATGTAGGCGGAGACCGAACCACGTTAAATCTTTGTGTTTGATTCTCTAACTCAATCTCTTTACTTTAAGTTTTTGTTTTATATCTTGTTGTATTGAGTTGATATTCAATCTTGCATTTTACTCATCCAATTTCAAGTTTGCAAATTTTTTGTATCCCATTTTTGGAAGTAATTTTTATTTGCCTATACTCTATTCACCCCCCCTCTAGAGTATATTTTTGGCCAACATATATATATATATATATATATATAGTAAGATTTAGTCCAGATATGCTATCAATTTTGAATTTTGAATCAGTTTCCATATGGTAAGATTTAGTCCAATAATGTTATCTCACTTCTCTCTTTTCCCTTTTTATCTCTTCGAGTTCTAATGCACAATCAAATTTCAATGACATGCATCCACCTGATGTAAAATCTGAACCATCCATCACTTAATCTCTCACCAACCCTCAACCCACCTTCTCACTTCCTCTTTTCTTCTCTAATCATTGACGCTAAATTACTCCGCAAGAACTCAAAGATAAGAATAACATCGTCATCTTCGCCCAAGGAGTACTTGTGCAATATAGCGATGTTCAGTGATTTTGTTAGCCCCAAAGTCACTTTATGTTGACCATATTTTGATGATAACTAAACATTACTTAAGCCACTAATTATTGGTTAAGTGTTGGAGATCATCAAATCTCAAGCATTTCTTAATGCGACAATGCTCATGGAGAAGCCTTATCAAGATCAAATTCAAGTGAAGACTTTGTCTATAATGTATAAGGAATTTTATGTATGGTATCTTAATTGTCTAACCTTGCATGGTTCAAGACAAAATATTTCTCATTCTTGATGCATTGGTATAAATTATTTAGAATAGTCACAATGGGGTTTAATATTGTCAAAAATAGTTCTTGAACTTTATGGGAACAAGTCTTAAGGTTGAAAGTCGATCTAGTTTGTTTCACTTTGAAAAATTGTTTTTCAACCAAAACTAGCCGACTAATTCCTTAGACTAGTCGACTAATTTAAGACACGGAAAACATGTTTTTGTTAAACCTAAACTAGTCGACTAATCACTATGATTAGTCGACTAATTGAGCTCGAAATATGTTTTGTAAACATTTTATGCTAAACTAGTCGACTAACCCACTTCGACTAGTTGACTAATCGAGCCCAGGAAGTTTAAATATTTTTGTAACATGCTAACTAGTCGACTAATTACCTTGACTAGTCGACTAATCATTCTCTGCAACTTAAAATGGCTAGTTCTATTTTTGGAAAATGGAGCATTAAATGCTCTCATTTACACCCATCAGATCTTATATGATTAGTAACAGTCCTTTGAGTTCAAATGCTCTATAAATGCCTCTCTTAATTACTCTCATTTATGATTATCTGTTAGAGATATGCCCTAAATCCAATCCTGATGAGCATATCAAATTCATATTATATAATATTAAGAAGGTATAAACTTATCTTATGTGTTCTAACATATAATGATAAGGTCCTTGAAAAAATGATAGGAGAAATATACATCTCAAATGGTTGAGATAGAAAGACTGATATTTCTCATGTACATTTATTCTAAATAGTTCCTACTCATAGGTTTATTAAAGTGGATATTTAATAGATCACTAAGAGTAGCACATATTTAAACTAACTCCAATAGGAGGATATGTAGTCTTTCCTTATCAGTGTAGTGACACTATAGTTAATCTGTGGGTACGTGCATATTGGAGAATATGTACACTGAACATTATCTGCAAAAATATTCCTATGGAGGTTATGTCAAAAGGAATATTCTTATGTTACGTCCATTGGTAATCCTTAGACTTGAGACACCATAGCTGCCTTATGCATAGGTTACTAGGGTTTGAAAATATCTTGTACAGCCTTATCCATAAGGATGTAATCGATACTTATTAGCCTTAATAAGTTATGCATGAAAATAGATGAGTGTGCAATAAGGAATCATCACTCTCACTTATAATGAGAGAGAATGTCAAGATTAGTTTACAAAGATAAGTCTTAATTGAATCTCTGGCCAGAGTGATAGGTAAACAGTGAAAAGAGTTTCACTGCACTTACCTTATTAGGATTATATTTTGTGAAACATATATCAAGGTGTTCAGATAGGATTTGACAAAAAGCCATACCTATTATCTTAACAGTGTAATTAAGGGATGAATGATTAAGTAACATGAAGGGTTCACATAGTTTTGCTATTCACCCAAACCTAGGGTACTTCATGATATATTGCTAGATGTCACTCATGACCAGTGAAGGCCTATTGAAGTGTTATCAATAAGGGTAAAATTGGAATTGTTCCAATTGAACCTTAAAATAGAAAGTTTATATTTTAAGAGACATCGTGATGTCTCTATCCACTGCTAGGTTGGGGTGAACCCAAAGAGTCACTCACATAAGGGTGTAAGTGAGTCACATGAATTAGGGGAGAGAGAAATATCCTTATTTATATTTGTTTAGACCCTTGTTATTAAAAGTTAATAAGGGAAGGACCAAATAATAAATAATAAAGGTATTTAGTATAAATATATAAGGATGGACAAGCTAGCACAAGCATTTATCATTATTGAAAGAGAAAGGAGGATAAACCTAAGGGAACACCCTAGGGCCGTGAACACCAAGGAGGAGCTCACCCTAGCCGGCCGACACTCTCTCTCTCCCCAAGCTTGCTCATCTCTCAAAGGTTGTGAAGGTGCAAGACTTCTTGTGGTCTTACTCCCGTATGGATATCGTTGGAGGTTTCACACGTTTGAAACTTGCGAAGGAAAGCTACGATAAAGGATTTACAAGTAAGTATGTTTATAGTTTTTAAATATATGTTCTTGTATGTTTTAAACTCATGTCCCTATGCTTGATACGATTCTAGAATGAATGCGATGATGGATTCGTTATAAATGTAAAATTTTATTTGAACTTCCGCTGCGAATCCATGTTTTCTTGATTTTGATCGCATGCTTTCATTATCAATCCGAAAGAGATTAAGAGCATTCATTTGTGCGTTCATTATTCAAGCTTCCTTGTGATAAATCCTTTAGCTATCTTTGTTAAACTCTTGAGAAGCCATTAGTTTGAGCTTGTATTTGTGTGAATCAGCTTCTTGAAGCATTTATCATATCACACGTTCTAGTATTGATACCTTGTGAGTTAATGGTTGAGTTTAACCTTTGTTAAGTTTGGAGTTTGTGAGCAAATCCAAACTTGTGATGAAGAGCTGTTGACTCTTATCATTGTAAAGGTTTCTCCACACGAAGGAGCATCATTGTGTTAGTGGATTGAATCCTCAAGTGGGGCTCTTGAAGCGTGGACGTATGCGGAGACCGAACCACATTAAAATTCTGTATTTGCAATATCTTTTCCTTACTCTCTTCCATTTGAAGTTTTATTTACTTGTGTACTTGCAAATTAATTGTATCTTAATTTTTATTTGGTAATATTTGCTTTTAGTTTTCCAAGACCCTATTCACCCCCCCCTCTAGGGTTATATTACTTGGGACAACTGATTTGTTGAGCATTTGAAGAGCTTCCATTTCACAGAATGCCAATTATTAGTTGTGGATCTCATTTAGGGCGACTATGATCAAGGTTGTCACGGAGGTGGAAGATTAAGGTTTCAAAATATCTAGTAGTACTGCTCCTCATCTTTTTAGGACCCATTAATTTTTGTATGCATAGATGGTGGAAAAAAACTAATGAGTTAAACTCTATTTTTAGAACTCATTAATTTTATTATTATTTTATGTGTATAAATGGCGAGTAAAAAAATTAAACTCATATCTATTTGGTGTATGGAAGGAGGGAAAAAATTGATTCGATTTTATATATATATATATATATATATATATATATATATATATATATATATATATATATATATATAATAAACTCGTCAATTTTTTTCCCATTTTTTGTTTTTTGTTTTTATAAAAAAATGCTAATTGAAAACTAATAATATCATCTATGTTTTTATAACTCATCAGTTTTTTTGTATGTTTCTTTTTTGTATGGATGGTGGAAAAAATATGACAAGATTATTTATATTTTTATGACTCTTCAGTTTTTTATGTATGAATAGTGGGAAAAAATTGATGAGGTTATTATTTTGAAGGGAGTGAAATTTTTTTTTCAAAAAAATTGAGAAAAAAACCCGACAAGGCTATCATTTTTTAAATTTGATTTTAATTTGTATTATTTTTTTTTTATTTTTTTTTATTGATTTTTTCTTGACTTTAATTTTGTATTTAAGTGAGAAAAGAAAATAAAGTTTGATTTTTTTTACTTTGATTATGTATTTTGATTTTAATTCCACAAAAATGATCAAGTAAGGACCGGTCTTTAACCTTAATTTAAGGTCCACTCACCATTAGAATATGTATTTTTAAAAACTGACTGTTGGATTAAATAATTTTTTTATGTATGTCATGTCTGCCAAAAGTCACTGTCATTCAACCTTCGGTTTTCAAAATACATACTATTAAACGATTGTTACAGCATTCCATGATAAATACTGTTAGAGTGTTTTACAAACTGTATTTTGAAAACCAATGGTTAGATCATTGCGATTTTTGACAAACATGACATTTGAGAAGATTATATAATCTAACGGTCGGTTTTTTGAAATACCTATCCTATGTGAGAAAATGGTGAGTACACCTTAACTTAATTTAAATTAAGGTCTTAACATTCAAGCAAATATAAGTATAAAAAAGTACAAGCATTTAGGGCCTGTTTACTTCATGAAAATTTTCACAATTTTCATTTTCTATTGAAAATTTTTTAAAAATGGTTTTCATTTTCAATTTTCAAAATTTAGAGAATGCATTTACTTTGCAAAAATGAAAACTGTTTTCAAAATCTAAAAATGATATAAATGTGTTTACTAAAACTATATATTATCTCTATATGTTTTATTATTTTCATTTTTTGGTTTTACAGTTGGTCTACATATTTTTTTCCATGTTTATAAGCATTGCCACGATATAATCCTTGTTTTCAGTTTTTGTGAAAATACAAAAAATGTCTTTTTGATGTTTTCACATTTTCTTAAAAACTGAATTTATTTTCTTGAAAATAATTTTCATTTTTTACAAGTAAACACGTATTTTAGGCCGTTTTCTATTTTTATTAAAAATGAAAATGAAAATTGTGAAAATTTTCACGAAGTAAACAGGCCCTTATGTTTTTTATATTTTTAAAAATATTTTGAGCTGGACTTTTGAATATAAATATTTGAAATGAAAAACTCGTAGGAAAAGAACCCGAAGTGAAAATGAATTACCTATAAATAGCTTTTGTGGGAGATACTCTTAATCTCTTATGCATAAAAATAATAAAAAAAATAAAAAAGGGTAAGCATACTCTGAATGGTCACTGCACAAACGAAGCCAACAGAGAATCTGTCACCACTTCTTAACAAGGGAGAAGAAGAACCGAAGCAGAGATGGCTCGGAGCATCTCATACATAACGGGATCCCAGCTTCTCTCTCTCAAGCGTCGCCCAAATATTGCTATTGTGGATGTCAGGTACAATCACAGCAGCCCTTTTTCTCTATTTCTTCCTTCATATTTTTGTGTATATATATATATATAGATATGTTTCTTTTATTTTGGATGAATCTGATTCTAATATTGATGGGTCTGTTTTTAGGGACGATGAGAGGAGTTACGATGGGCATATTGCTGGGTCTCTGCACTACGCAAGCGGCACCTTCACTGATAAGATCTCAAATCTCGTTCAAGAGGTTAAAGGGAAAGATACCCTTGTCTTCCATTGCGCCCTTAGCCAGGTTTGTTGTGGTTTCTTCAATTTCTAAGTACTCACGCAAAAGCATAGAGAGATTTTTGAGAAAGCCTTTCATGAAATAAATCAAACATCGAAACCCAGCAGACACAATTCAACATGATCTCTCTCTCTCTCTCTCTCAACACACACACACACACACACACACACACACACACATGCGTGCAGGCATACACATACGGACACACAATCACAGACAAATTACTCACACGTATGTATTTATTTATTATTATATGGAATGTTTGGAGAATAAGTAGTGAATTATTGTATAATCTCCAGAACTCAAAAGCCCGCAAGTCGAAAAAAAAAGAAGAAAGGATCTTTTTCGGGAACTGGAATCTAAGATTACAGTTAGTTTTGAAGGTGTCAATTGGTGCAATTAATTTAGTAGATGATTGTCCATTAACATTTCACTTGATTGCCGATAAGGTAAAGAAAATGTTAAATTTTTTGACACCATAATCTAGCCATTGATCAATTGGTGCAATTAATTTAGTTGATGATTGTCCATTAACATTTCACTTGATTGCCGATAAGGCGAAGTAAATGTGAAATTTTTTGACACCATAATCTAGACATTTGATCAATGGCTCGAAAGATGCCATGTGGCATTAGAAATGATTGAAGAACATGGGATAAGTATCCTAGGAGCAGGAACTGTATGGGAAGAAGTGGGTCAGCATTTGTCACATGGGAGATTAAAGATGGAGATAATGTGCTGCCCATGTCATGGGAGGAGCACATGTTCTGAAATGAAGGAGAGAAGAATACAAGTGTCATGGGTAGTGTAAATAGAGAAATGATGATAAAGCTGAGAATACCATTGTCTTGAGTGAAAGGTACATTAAATTCCATCTATGATAGAATGACATGCGATGGCAGGAGAACATGGGGTCAACTTATCCAAAGTTGTTGGTAAAGTGGAGAAACATGGGCGAGTATGTGTCAAGCTGGGAACTAATGCCAAGATTGAGGGGTAGCCATAACAGCAATGTCCTATGGATGTAGAGCAAATGAAGGAGAAAGTGGAGGATGTGGTAGCCCACAAATGAGAAGATTTTCTATGAAAGAGAGAGGAAGCATTAGTTGAAGCCCTGTCCAATACCATAAAAAACTAGCTAATGCTTCTCCCTTAATTTAGCCTAGCCCTAGGAGTAGTGATAACCGATAGTTGTCATAGGCAATAGCTTGTAACCAGTAGGTATTTTCGTTCTTGTACCCTACAGCCACAATTGTTTTCATTCGATCAATGCAAGTTAGTTCATTTATTTGCAATTGATATTTTTTATTAGGTTTAGTTGAAAGGAAAGTCATTTTTTAATTAAAAGGCAAAGAAAATAACCCGATAAGGAAAAAATCCCCACCTTTAGGCAATCGCTCGATCATCTTAATTACGCGATAGCTAAATAGCTAGCCGAAAATGATTAATTTTAGCTTTCATCCGGTTGTTTGTTCTTGATATCAAGATTCAGTTAAATTGAACCACATGGTTGCGGCACACCAGCATTTTGTATCCCACAGGAATCTTTATGTAGCCAATATGATCCGATTTTGAAAGGAAATTGTTTCATTTGGGAAAGGAAATTTTGAAAAGAAATGCATTATGCTGTGAGATGAGGTAGTATGTCATTGCAAATGCAATGTTAGTGCTGACAGCATAATTATAGATTTATAGCCATTTGATCAACGGCTAGAGAGATGCCATATGGTGTTGGATATGATAGGAGAACATGGGACAGGTGTCCTAGGAGGAATTACTATTTGAAGGAACATGGGTTAACACATGGCAGAATCGTTAGTTTTTCGAAGGGCATAAGGAAGACTGGTTTTCCCCATAAACTTTATGCATGATTTGCCATACTTTTAGCATTTTGTAGGCTGGAGTAACAGTTAATACAATCAAGATCCATCCTTTGAATCTATGCTTGGAGGGAAAGCCTTTGAAAGAGAGTTTATGGGTTATGAATATAATAGGTTAGTGATTTTCACCCAAGATGATCAATATATTGACATGCTATCTCAAACTCTGTTAAATGTACTAGATATTTGTGGGAAACCTCTTCTTCATAACTGGATGTAATTTTGGTAGGGACAACCAAAATGATGGTTGTTTCAGTCGTAGCTATTGTTATCTGGGCCCAATTAATTTTTCAAATTGGGCGAGAATTCGGATTTGATGGCTTGAATTACTAAAGTATGCTTACAATCAAAGTTGTGGTCTTTTCAGTTACTTATAGGTCTGAAATAATGCTTGATAAAATTATTTTTATGGCCACTATTTGGTTATTTTGGCCAAAACTCTTATCATGATAAGTACTTTAGGGGACAACAGTCTTATTTTCATTAAAGTGCTCCTAAATTGACCCTTTATGCTTTGATCATATTTCAACACTTTTGGGCTAATATGATTGTAACGTGAAAAATCTACCTTATGAAGTTGACATTGCAAACAACTATCGATTATCATTCAATTTTGATGCCAATGGCCAAGGATATGGCCAATGTAGTGATCATGGCCTTATTCTTTGCAAATGGTTTCCTTATGAGGAGTGCGCTTACCAATTTACCATTACTCTGTATCTTTTAGCAATAACAGTCGAAATGACGACCAAGTACATTGAGATTAGCCTATCAATGAAACAATTGGGGCCAACCTACAAAAGTTCATAATGAACATAATTTTGGCCAAGTTAACCAAACTAATGATTGCAACAACATGTATTGCTATAATGATCGAAAAACAGTCATGGTGGTTGAAAGCTATTCAATTATGGTGACAAAAAATTTAATAATATTGAAATGATTGTCAATAATCAAGAGGATGTGCATGAGCCATGAGGAGCAAAGCGAAAATAGAGCGAATGGCCAAGATTTCAGTTAAAAATATTGAAAAAATGTCAAAGCTTGAAATTTCGGTCATGATGGCCAAAACTTTGGTAGAAGCGACTGAAATTATTCTAAGAACACAAAACAGGACGAACAACATCTTGATAGTCAAATTGTTGAAGTTGAATGAGAAATTAGTGAATTGTTTGGCCTAATATATCAAGTTAAAGGTTGAAATCTGTATGTTGGTGCAACACTCAGGTGTCAACATTTAGTTGAGTCTCTTGTTTTTGAGTCTCTTTATACAAAGCCTTAGTCAGTCACTTCAACTTGAGGTAAAATTTTGTGTGCCATCGAAAGTCACAATAAAATTAAATAAGAGAATCAGTCATCTTGCTTACATGATCTCTTTATCTGACTGGATTTGCTGAGTACAGCAAGTTAGTGTTAAAATGAGCTGGTTGACCAAAACAGAAAGGATATTGCTAGGAAAAAGTTCTTTCAAATTACAATTAGAGTGATTCAATATGCTTGGCTGAAATCTTTCATTTGAACATAATTCGATAAGGCCAAGCAAATGGCTATCTTCACCAATCTTGAAAAGGAAATAGGATTTTATTCATTGTAGTATAAATTTTGGTTAGAATGGCTGAAATTGTGACTGGAAATACCGGAATTTACTTGTAGAGAGTGAAGTCTAGGAAACATTCAAATGCCTTAAATAAACTACACTTTTGGTCAAATGACCAAAGAAGTGGCCATTTAAAATAACTCTCCAAAAATTTCAAATTATGCATTAATTCTCAAATCTTGAAGAGGTTGGCAAGTAATATTGACATCATAATTCTAGCCTTTTAATTAATGGCTAGAAATATGCCATGTGGCATTCGAAATGATGGGAGAACATAGGATAGATGTCCTAAGGGTAGTTACTGTTCAAAGAATATGGGTTAACAAACGTGTTAGAAGATGAAATCTCAAAACTAGAAAATGGAAAGAGAAGGAAAGCCATGTCAGCTATGAGTCGTGCATGTGGAGATGTTGGAGGAAATGAAATAGGTGTTCTAAGAGCTGTTGTTGAATATAAGAACATGGGGTGACATGTGTATGAGGGAATGAAGCCGAAACAAATGGATAGCCATATCAACCACAACCTATGTGTGTGTAGAGGAAAAGGAGCAAAGTGGAGTGGTTGCGGTTAGCACTGTGGGGGTTATTTCTATAAATGGAAGTAGCCTACATGGAAAAAAAGAGTCTAAACACCAATCAATGGTCAATTTCTTTTATCCTAGCCTAGTTTAACTTTAGATCTAGTAGTAACCAGTGGCCTATAGCTGTAGCAATAGCCAGTAGCTTTAACCAGTAGCACTAGCCATTACCCATAGAATTACTTCTGTTCTATTGTACATTTGTACTACATCCTCAGCTGTTTTTATCCAGTAGGCAGTAGTGCAACTTGGTTTCATTATTTATTTGCAATTACCAGTTCTTCAGTTTGGTTATTTGATAAAGTCCTCTTTTTTTTTTTTTCCTCCATAAAAAAAGGCGAGAAAAAAGCTCTGAAAAGTGAAGAATCCCAACACTTGTAATCTCCTGATTACCGAATCTTTCGTGGTGGCTAACTAACTGACCAAAACTTGGCTTCTTTGGTTTTCCTTTGGTTATGGTGCCTGGGATCCAAGGTTGATCAAGTTAGAAGTTTTTTTTTTTTTTAAATAATTTCCATAACATAAGCTGAGTGCAAAAGTTCTATTGATGTTGAGGTGATGATCCATTAATGTGTGTTCTGATTGCATTCAAAAATCTGCATAAGATAAGGTGAATGTAATAACTTTGCATAATAAATGTATTTTCCTCCCATGGAGTGACAGGACTGCTTAATCCAACAGTAAGTATGGAAGATGCAGACCTGTGTATTTGCTTCTTGTATATGACATGCCAAGACAGTAATCATAATTCAAACTACTTCCATTTGTTATTTAGGATAGGTAGCTAAGATCAACCAAACTGCTTTATCCACTACGAATTACAATCCATTAGCTAATTGAGTACTGAAATGCAGATGCAATTGCCTCTGTGCAAACTAATTTTGAATGTGGTTTGATGTGCTTCAAACAACATTGCCTCTCTATGCAAACCAGTTTCATGTCTAATCTTCGCTCAATCAGTGTCTCGCAACCTTGCCACTCCCTTCGTTTTAATCTGCCCCTCCCTCATCGGGTTTTCTTCCTCTATATTCCAACACCTCCATCTTCTCAATACACATACCATTCCACCATAACTGCTTTCTTTTTGTTAATTGTTGAGTAAAGAGTTGGGAATTTATATTCCAAATGTTATTCCTGGCCAAAGCATCATCCCAAAATTTTAATTTACCCCTTTTTACCCAATTCGAGCTGGCTGCTTCAATAAATAGATTGGTTAGAGATTTTCATGATTCCTTTCCAGAGAATCATGTAGCTAATGAAACTGCATTTGAGTCCCAATAATTTATTTCCCTTCGTGCTTTCCTCCTCCGTTGTGTGTGTGTGGATAGGTGATTCATAGTGGCTATTGTTGCCATATATTTGAAGAAGTCATTTGTCATTAAAGTTGACTCCAATAGCACCATATATATGTGTGTGTGTGAGACATATGTGTGTATGTTTATATACGGGAAATCTATTCTAAGGTGCATCTAACACAAAGTTGCATCTGACTCGCGTAGGGCTTGTTGCAAAATAGATTTTGAAAAACCGACTGTTGGATCACTGTGATTTTGGCGAGCATGACATTCATAAGAAGTGTATCAAATCCAACAGTCAGTTTCTTAAAATCTGGTTTGCAATTTGCCATTGCGTCCGGTGCACCTTATAATAGACTACCTATATATATATATATATATATATATATATATATATATATATATCTTCAGAAATGATCCAGTCAGCATATACTTACATAAGTTTATGTAAGCATGAAGCTAGTAGATAATTGTGGGATACATGTTTCGAAAAAACTGACTATTGGATTAGATACTATACTTATGTATGTCATGCATGCCAAAAATCACAGTGAACCAACACTCAGCTTCTCAGAAATACCACTAAGAAAAACTGTGATAGTTTTCAGCGGCCAGTCTTTCCGGTTTATATTTTGAGATGTTTACGTTGGATCATTGTGTTTTTTGGCATGCATGACATCCATTAGAAGAATATCTAATCCAACAGTCAGTTTTTCAAAATATGTATCCCACAATTATTTATTAGCTACATGAATACATAAGAAATATAAGCATATGCTGACTAGATCGGGACTGTATTTATCTTAGAAGCATGCTTTTATTTTGGTTTCTTCAGTTCTCCCCATAGCAATGATGATGTTAAAGCTTAATTATTAATTTAACTTGTTGCACTGCTAGCATGTTGTTCTTCACTTGTACAATTTTTTGTATATACAGAGTTATACACAAATGCACACACAAAATTTAAAAGCAGGCAATTTGTGTGCTGTGTCTTTCCCAAATTATTCCTTTTTTGCCTTTTTTCTCTCTCTTTTAAAAAAAAAAAAAAAAAAATCTCGGGAGCTAAGTTATTTAAAATGCTGGAAAGTTTATATATCTAATCTAGCATTGATGGGGGTGGCTTTAGAGGTTTGCTATGGAGAGAGAAGCACTATGGAAGTAGGTGCTAAAAGGGAATTGTGGGTGCGAGGAGAGGGAATTGTGGGTGCGAGGAGGGGGAATGGTGGAGCAGGACAGTTAGAGGAAGCCATGGAGTGGGAATGTGGAAAGCTATAATGGTGGGTTTTGATACTTTTGTTAAAGGAATTATTTCAAAGTGGGAGAGGGATCGAGAGTGAGGTCTTGGAATGACACTTGGGGCAGAGAGAGGTATTTAAAGGAGGTCTTTCCAGGTTTATTTGAGATTGCAGTTTCCAAGAACATGAAGGCTGTAGATTATACTCAGGAGAGGTTTTGAATTGGAACATCACTTTTGGGAGATAGAAGGAGTTGCAGTTTTTTTTGAGCAATTGTATTTAGTAAAGGTGATAGAGGAGTGGAGGATGAAATTGTTGGGAGAAGAAATGCCAATGGTATGTTCTTAGTCGTATCCTTTTTTGAAGCATCAGTGTAGAAGTGGAGACAGGAGTTCTAGGTAAAAGAGTGTGGGTGACTTTGGTGTTTGGTACCTCATAGGGTGGCCTTTTTGTGTGGACGGCTGCACATAATAGGTGCCTAACTTTTGACAATCTTATGAAGAGAAAGTTTGTGTTGCCGAACCTGTGTGAATTGTGTAGGGCAAAGGCAGAGATTCGATCATCTTTTAATACGTTGCCCTTTGGCAAAGGGGATGTGGAGCTATTGTCTAAACTTCTTTGGTGTGCAGTGGGTGAGTGCCCTACTCAATTAAGCAGCTACTTGAGCAGGAGCAGCTGCAAGCCATGTTTAGTAGTTTGGAAGATGGTCCCACAAGCTGTTTGTTGGACTCTTTGGAAGGAAATAAGTTGAAGAATGTTTCAAGGAGAGGAAGAGTCTGTAGCGTAGGTATGGAACTTTTTGAGTGGAAAGCGTTTAGTTGCGAACATGTCTTTCCTTCTTTTTTTGAGCTCCTTGTTATGATTTTTTGTTTTTTGTTATATACCTCGCGTGTAGAGGGTCAATTTTGACCCTTTCTCTTTTCATATTTATAATACATGTTAATTGATTCAACTTGTGGATGTTTTTTCAGGTCCGTGGCCCAACTTGTGCAAGGAGGATTGCAGATTATCTTGCAGAGACAAATGAAGACACAGGAATAAAGAATATTCTGGTTTTGGAACGTGGCTTCAATGGCTGGGAATCTTCAGGTAGACCTGTATGTCGCTGCACCGATAAACCCTGTAAGGGTGACAGCAAATAGTTAATTCAAACATATTCTTATATCAAGAATGAATCATATAATAATGTTGGATTCATCTATACACATTGTCTGAGTTCAGATTGTATGCCTAAACAGCATTATTTACTTAATATAATAGAATATGTCATTTGCATTGAGTCAACTTAGGTGATTATATGGGCAAATTAATTGACTTGGGTTTTTCAGTTGCCGGTCTTTGAGGTTTGGTACCATTTGATCTTTTTTCTTCTCATATGTTGCGAAATATGCTGAGGATGACTCGCAAACTTTACTTGACATTAGACAGGATGACAATGGCAAGGGACTGCTGCCCCGGATTTAGTTCTTATCGAAGCTTTGAAACTTTATTGACATTTAGCTGGATAGTCGAGCAAGAGCGGTTGTTTTCTACACTTCGTTAGAATCTAATAATCCACTAACCGTATAAAATATAGGATTAATTATGCTTTGGAGGAAAATATAAGTACACTTCCATCTCTAATCTCTCACCCATTGAGAAGGGAATCTTTCATGTGATGATAATTATTCAAATTTGGTCCATTCTGGAAATTTGTCACAAGTAGTTCATTTTTATTTTGTTAAACCTTTAAATTCGGCTTAACCAATTAAAAGATGCCATGTGTTTACTGTTTAATTGATGAAAACTAGGCCAATGACTGTTTGACAGGTGTCATAGTAAAATGAGGAATAACCGTTACCTGAAGCAGTAACAGTAAAAAAAAAAAAAACCTACAGTAAAAGCAACAATACTACCCCACCCACCTATTTGGCTATTTCACTCATATATCCTATCCACCCTAGTTGGCATATGACATGTTGTCCTCATAAATAAAAATAAATTTTTTTTTTCAAGATTATAGAGATGTCATTGTGCATGAGGAACGTGAAGCCAAACGACATGTTGTCCACATAAATAAAAATAATATTTTTTTTTTCAAGATTATAGAGATGTCATCGTGCAGGAGGAACATGAAGCCAAACGTGGAAAAATGGTTGGTAGTTAATGGTGACGGTTATTTAAGGGCCCTATATAAAGGAAACTAACAAAAATAAGAACTCCTCTATCTCAAAGTCATCTTTTTAGCTTTCCTTTTTCTCCTTCTCTTCATCTTTCATATGCTAGCTGTTACGCTCCTAAATATATAAAGAACCTAGACTCGATGAGTTCTGTTTATGCTAAATTTTACCAGCCAATGAAAGTAGGCCACGTGGAGATGATCTATGAATTGTCAGCTAGCTTAAAAATAGGGAAGTTGGTTAAACTAGATAATCAAAGAGGAAGATTAGAGTTATCCACGTGGCTAATTTATGATTTAATCAAAGAGGAAGATTAGAGTTATACACGTGGCAGAAGTTTAAACTAATGAGAGAGTAGATTAGACACGTGGCAAGCTGATGGAAGAGATTAAGTAGTGGGTAGTTACAAAGGAGGAGTTTTAGCCATAATAGTAGGTCATATATTGGAAGTTAAAGCCACGTTCAGCCATTAGAAGGATATTATGAAGCAGCCACGACCAGGTGATGAATGAAACAATGAAGATCATGGATCAACCACAACTAAAAGATGAAGCAGCAACCGTCATTGATCATGAGGGGAGCAGTTTTTTCAGCCTTGGAACTATAAAGAGGAGACGAGATGCAGCATAGGAGATCCCCCCCCAACTCTTCAACAATCAAACTTCAAGCATCAAGTCTTGTCTTGCAATTTTCTTTTAACTTTGTTCTAGTTTTAATTTCGTCCAGTCATTGTGTTTAATTCTGTATTTACTTCTGCATCCAACATCATTTTCGTTCAAGCATCTATCATGGTTTTCAAAGGATTGGTAAGTTTATCGTTTGTAAGTATTTCAATTTCGTTAATGAAGTTTAAGTTCTTTTCAGTTTGATTTCTCTCAAATGTCTTTACTTTTGTCCATTGATTGTGATTTCCTGTTTAAATCATTTGCTTTAAGGACCCATAGGAAGTAGTACCCCTGACTTCTATTCAATCGCCTGATCGTAAAAACAGTGACCTTCTAGGCCTTGAGATCCTCGGTCTTAAGTTTTCCCCTGCCTATATAGGTGCTTGGGGTCGTGTTCAAACGATCTATGGACTTTGATTAATCCTGGCACGCCCGCGCACACACATATCACTTGACGAGAGATTTTTAGCCGAACACCATTTTGGCACGCCCGGTGGGACCATAGACTGACCATAGTTGAATGTCACAGAGGGTCACTAGGTCAATGAGTAAAGAAGCTAATCCAACCCACACCGGGGAATCGCGCACTGAGCAGATCTGATGAAGGTCATGCAAGAGATTCCAACTTATTTGGTACAAGTTGTACGAGACCTCATGGTCAACATGGAAGACCGTCAAACTGAGAAAATTGCTCAATCATTTGGGACAAATTTTCAGAGACTGGAAGAAATTCTGTTGAAACTTGTTAATTCACAACATAATCTTGGTTTTGAAATTTCAGGCTTATTAAAGTCTAACCAGCCAACTGAAAAATCCAGAGATTTTTCTCTGAACAAGGACCAGACCGTAGAAAATGAATCCGCCGGTCAGAATGTCAATAGTGAAAAGAATGGCTTGAAACACTTCAGCTATGCTAATCAATCAATTAATGTGTCTGAAGATGAGCGACCGTATGTTCCACCACCACTTAGGAATGGAGATAATGGTCAGAAAATGACTTTAGGAGCTTCTAGTTCTGACCCAATGGCCAAATCTCTTGGCAAACAGCCAATGGGTACTCAAACACTCGGGGGGCAGGCCTCTAAGACTGGCTTTACT
Organism: Hamamelis virginiana; assembly: GCA_017140935.1. NCBI lineage: Eukaryota > Viridiplantae > Streptophyta > Magnoliopsida > Saxifragales > Hamamelidaceae > Hamamelis > Hamamelis virginiana. The sequence continues at coordinate 2,038,246 of JAESVK010000392.1, forward strand.
CAAGCCAATGTCCATGGCCTGCCATATGAAGATGATGATAGGTTTAGACCTAATTCTCAAGACTGGTATTCTCATATGCCCGGGGGGCAAAATGGGAGGTCGTCAAGTAAGACATATATATCCCCGGTCTTATCTCAAGACCGACAGACTGGAGCCCGACCTTCAGGCGATAATCCCGGTTATATTCCGGCTAATCGGAATGAATTAATGGCTTTAGTCCAGGAATGTGTAGGCCAGACAACACATAGGCGACTGACTAGACCTTTGTATCGGAAACCTTACCCAGAATGGATTGATAGGAATAATGAGTTTTCTAGGGGCTATAAAGTGCCTGAGTTTACCTTATTTACTGGAGAAGGCGGCCAATCTACGGTTGAGCACATAGGCCGTTTTACTATTCAGTGTGGTGAAGCCTCAGTTAATGAGAATCTAAGACTGAGGCTATTTGGCAATTCTTTGACTGAAGTTGTATTTACATGGTACATTAGCCTGCCGCCTACCTCAGTTTTAAATTGGCGGCAGATGGAAGAAAAATTTCATAATCAATTCTATAGACAAGAGCCCGAGGTTACAATGGCAGACCTCTCGTTGCTCAGACAATTATCTGGCGAACCAGCCGAGCAATACATTAGTAGATTTAAGAAGGCTAGGAATAGGTGTACCGTTTTCTTACCAGAGCCAGAGTTTGTGAAATTGGCTCAAAACGGTTTAGGCCTAGAGTAAAGGAAAAAGTTTGAAGGAATGGAGTTTGATGACTTGTTTGAGCTATCGGCACGTGCAGCCCGATATGAAAGACTATTAAAAGAAGAAACACAGAAGTCATCCTCCACCTATGGGACATATTTTCGAGATCCCAATGTTGAGATTGATTTAGCTGAGGTAATCGGTAATAGACCTATTGTTTGTAAGTCTTTGGTCAGGAAAGATGTTGAGGTCCCGGTTGACCCAACAAGAAGAAGAAATATGATGGATACAGCTAAGAAGTTTTCATTTGATATCACAAAGGCCTCAGAGATCTTTGATCACTTACTGGCCGTGAAATTCATAAGACTATTAGATGGCCATAAACCATCCTCGCGTGATGGAGAAGATTATTGTAAATGGCATGCATCTAATAGACATGGTACTAATGATTGTGTCGTTTTTCGTCATGTATTGCAGGGTTGTATAGACCGCGGCCTTTTGAAATTCCGAGAAAAAGAAAAAGAGGCCATGGCGGTCGACACTGATCCCTTTCCTGTTGCAGAAATTGCTGTAGCCACAACTGATCTCAAATCTTTGGGATCACAACCTAAGAATGGAGAAACACAGGCTAGACCTTTTATTCGGAGGCCCAGGATGGGACAGCGACCGATGTATCGTTTTGACCAACCAAACTTTCGAGGTTTCAAGACTCAACCGATTCAGAATTTTTGTGATCATTGCAGTCATCAAATTCAGAGGTTCCCTTGCCCGCAGTTTGGCAGACCTTCATGGCAACAAACTAGGGTCCTAGGGAGGCAGCCAATGCACCAGCCAATGTTCGCACCGACGTTCAGACTTAACTTCCAACCTTGGAGCAGGTGGGAATGAAGACCAAAGTCTTCTTTTCGAGATACATCTATGTCAAAACCAGGGGTGGCTCAATTCCAAAGACTGAGAACAGTGAGGCCTCCAATAACCAAACCTGGGGTTTGGACTCGGCTTCAACATCCAAAATTTCCAGCACCGCTGACTAGAACTTAGAAGAGGCGTTTACAATGGCGAAGGGCTGAAGAGAGACACTTCTCTGACAAGGCCCAGAGTTCCAATGTCGGGAATGGTGACCAGGCTTTAAAAATCTTAATCACTGGTGATAAAAGACAAGTGCTGAGGGTTATGACCAAAAGAAGTGGTAAGAATGAAGAAACTCATTGTTTATTCTCAGTTTTAGATAGTGCAGGTGAAACAGGTACTGATGCAAAAGCGGACGATCAATTGGCTCGCCCAACATCTCAGACCTCAGAATACCCGGCCTTTCAACATGATGATGAGGAAATCAATGACGAACCAATTTCAACACAAGAAATCGTTTTAAAAGATGATAAGGCCGAACAGATAGACGAAGATCAGATTTACAGCTTCGATGACTTGGAGGACAATTTCTGTATCCAGTTTGGTTCCTTACCTCCTGTAATGGATTGTAACGTCACTATTATATTACCTGCTGTTTTCCAAGCCAAACCAAAAGAAGAAGTAGAAGAGATCGTTGTTGGGACTAAATCGGTCGATGGGGTTTCATGCTTGATTGAAGAAGTAGAGAGAATGATGGAGACTGGAGATATCGAGAAAGTGGAGAATATAATTTTTGAGAAACCTCCAGAGGCCATGAACCAACATCTTCGGCCTTTATACGTTTATGTACACATGGATGGGAACCCAGTCTCAAGGGTTTTGATCGATAATGGAGCCGCAGTAAATATTTTGCCAAGTTCTACTTTGAAAAAACTTGGCAAAACTGAAAAAGACTTGATTCCAACAGATGTGACCGTCGCCAATTTTTCAGGCGGTGTAACAAAGACCAAAGGTGTCCTCCCTGTGTCCTTGATGGTAGGTACTAAGGAATGTATGGCTGCTTCTTTTGTAGTTGACACATCCTCCTCCTACAATGCTTTATTGGGTCGCGATTGGATCCATTCCAATTGGTGCATTCATTCTTCACTTCACCAATGTATGATTTTGTGGAATGGTAACAAGGTAGAAGTAATTTGGGCAGACCAAAAGCCATTTGTTGCAAGCTCAAATGCTGTTGAAGCACATTTGTACGGAGAAGAGGTTGGGCCAATCAAGTTCGTAGGCCGTGACAGATATGGAAAGCCTAAAGGATTGACTACAGTAAACAAGTCATTCTCCAAGCTAGCTATTGAGAAGGTAATGCGAGAAATCTCCAGGCCTGGTAACATTCTACCTCCCAGACCGGAGTTAACCTACATCGTGGAAGAAGTTTAATGAATAAATTCTCGAAGGAAGGAAATATGGGGAAGATTATGGCGGAACTTTCCCAGAAGTTAACTGACTACGCCAAATTTGAAGGACTTTATCATGTTGCTGAAGCTGAATGTATTTTAGAAGAAGACGTGGAGGTCGGGGATCATGATAGTTTTGGGATTGATGACCTCCAACCTGCACCAGCAAATATGGAGGACCTCAGAGCAGATGTTCAAGATCCACTGCTAGAGGTCAATCTAGGTGATGAAGATGATAAAAGACCTACATTCATTAGTGACTTGTTAAATGAAGATTTCAAAAAGGAGTTGATCTTGCTTTTGAAAGAATACCGTGATTGTTTCGCATGGAGTTACCATGAGATGCCGGGCTTAGACCGAAAAGTTGTGGAACACCGATTACCAACAAAGCCAGGATTCAAACCACACAAACAACCTCCAAGACGCATGACTCAAGAGGTGACAGACAAAATCAAGGAGGAGATCGAAAGGCTTCTGAAGGCCGGGTTTATTAAACCTATAAGGTATATGGAATGGATTTCAAATATTGTACCTGTGCTTAAAAAGAACGGTAAATTGCGTGTTTGTGTTGACTTTAGAAATCTAAACTTAGCAACACCTAAAGATGAATATCCCATGCCTGTTGCGGATGTGCTTGTAGACCGGGTTGCTAACCATAAAATACTTTCTTTTATGGATGGTCATTCGGGCTACAATCAGATCTTTATAAATGAGGATGATGTTCATAAGACCGCATTTAGGTGTCCGGGGGCGATTGGTATGTTTGCTTGGATAATGATACCCTTTGGATTACGAAATGCTGGTGCAACATATCAACTGGTATGTTTGCTTGGATAATGATGCCCTTTGGATTACGAAATGCTGGTGCAACATATCAACTGGTATGTTTGCTTGGATAATGATGCCCTTTGGATTACGAAATGCTGGTGCAACATATCAACAGGCAATGAACGTGATTTTTCACGATCTGATTGGAAAAATAATAGAGGTTTACATTGATGATATTGTTGTCAAGTCAAAAAAGGTCGAAAATCATTTGGTGGATTTAAGAAAAGCTTTTGAAAGAATGTGGAAGTACAAATTAAAAATGAATCCCGCCAAATGTGCTTTTGGTGTGAAGGCTGGGAATTTCCTGGGCTTTTTTGTGCAACAAAGAGGCATTGAAATAGATATGAACAAAGCTCGGGCAATTCGAGAGGCTAGACCTCCATCTAATAAGACCGAGCTACAAAGATTTTTAGGGCAGATTAACTTCTTACGAAGATTTATCTCTAATCTTTTAGGTAAAATCTCTATTTTTACGCCGTTACTCAGCTTAAGGGCGTTGGAAGATTTTAGATGGGAATCGGAGCATCAAAAGGCTTTTGACTTAATAAAGGAATATCTTACAACACCACCAGTCTTAATACCGCCAGTTCTAGGCAGGAATTTGAGACTTTATATTTCTGCATCAGAAAGATCTTTAGGGTCTATGTTAGCACAAGTTAATGAGCATGGCCAAGAGCAGGCCGTGTATTATCTTAGTAAGACTTTGACTGATGTTGAGCAAAGATATACTTCAATTGAAAAAATTTGTTATTCTTTGTTTTATACTGTTGATAAATTGCCTCATTATTTTATGAACAATGTTGTGAATGTTATTTCTAAATCTGATATTGTGAAATATATGCTCTCACAACCCATATCTAGGAGTAGAGTTGGTAGATGGGCATTGGCCAGTATGCCATCCGTTATGTACTATAGAAGGCAGTGAAAGGCCAAGTCCTGGCAGATTTTTTGGCGGATCACCCAATGCCTATTGAGGTTGATGTACAGGTAGATTTGGGAATGGTTCAAGTGGTACCATGGCAGCTCGAGTTTGACGGATCTCGCACAGATGAAAAGGCAGGGGCTGGCATTATGATTACTGCCCCTAATAATGTTAAATATGAGTTTGCCTTTCAATTAGATTTCACCTGTAGTAATAATCAAGCAGAATATGAGGCCTTGATTATTGGCCTTGAGATATTGTTAGAAATGGGAGCTAGATATGTGGATATCATGGGAGATTCGCAATTAGTTTTGAACCAAATTAATGGCACGTATAAGTGTCATAGTTGGAATTTATTGCCATACCATTCACTAGCCACTCAATTATTGAGAAATTTTCAAGATGTGACTTTAACTCATAATCCAAGATCATTGAATAGAGAGGCAAATGACCTAGCTCAACTTGCCTCAGGTCTCAATATTGAAGAAGGAGTGGTTTCTAAAACAATTTTGGTTGAGAAAAGGGCCTTACCTTCAATAAAAACAAGAGGCACAGAGATGGAAGTGCTTAGTAATGATATAATTCAGTCTGATTGGAGGTTTCCAATTATCAAGCGTTTAATAACTCCTAATAGGCCATGTGATAAGAAAACTAGGTATATGGCCAATCAATTTGTGATGTACTCTGGGGAGTTATTTAAAAAGACTGATGATGGTTTATTATTAAAATGTATTAGCCAACAAGAATCTATGTTAGTAATGGCCGAAGTACATGAAGGAATTTGTGGAGCACATCAGGCCGGGATAAAAATGCGTTGGTTATTATGGAGACATGGATATTATTGGCCCACGGTCTTAAAAGACTGTATCAATTATGCTAAAGGCTGTATAGCTTGTCAAAAGCATGGCCAAATCCAACATATACCTGCCACCACTGATTTGAATTATATTATAAAGCCTTGGCCCTTTAGAGGCTGGGCAATAGATGTAATTGGGAAAGTTTATCCACCATCTTCAGGATCACATGGATTTATTATAGTAGCAATCGACTATTTTACTAAATGGACGGAAGCTAAGCCTATGAAGGTTGTTGATCAAGAGGCCGTAATTAGGTTTATTAAAGAGCATATTGTACATAGGTTCGGCCTACCTGAAACGATCAACACCGATAATGCCAAGTCATTCGTTGGGGATCAAGTGAAGGCATTTGCAAGAGAATATGGGATTAAACTTACTAATTCCACTCCTTACTACGCTCAAGCAAATGGCAAAGTAGAGGTCGTAAATAAAACCTTGAAAAGCATTTTGAGCAAAATGTTGAGTGAAAAACCTAGGACTTGGCATTTATAGTTAACCGAGGTCTTATGGGCTTACAGAACTTCATTCAAGGAGAGTATTGGAACAACTCCTTATACCTTGACCTTTGGACATGATGCGGTGTTACCTTTAGAGGTCACCATTCCATCTCTAAGAGTGGCTTTACAAAATGATTTGTTACCTCATGAATATAATGAGGTCATGTTGTTAGAACTGGAAAATTTATCTGAAGAAAGATTAAGAGCCTTAAACAACATTGAGGTTCAAAAGAAAAAAATGGCAAAGGCCTATAACAAAAGAGTAAGATACAAGGCCTTTGCAGTTGGAGATTTTGTTTGGAAGGTAGTTTTACCAATTGGGACCAAAGACCCAAGATTGGGAAAATGGTCTCCAAATTGGGAAGGCCCCTTTGAAGTTTTAGATGTAATCCCAGGAGGGGCATATTCATTGAGGAATTAGCCACAAAAAACAATTAAATCTATCAATGGCAAATTCCTGAAAAAGTATTATCCCACTATGTGGGAGGCCATCCAAAGGGATGGCCAAAACAACTAATTCATGCTTATTTTTGCAGGACCGTCAAGTTCAAATACAAAGAAAGAAAAGAGCAAGATCTTTATATTGCTACAAAAACCCTCAAAATTTCCTACTTTAACGACTTCCATAAAAATCCGATCCATCAAAATACTCGTTTCCACAACATCCAAAGTTCCGAAATGTTCAACAAACCAAAACACAACCAAAGTGTCCAGAACAAAACACAAACGCCCAAACTTAAAACTGTTCACATCCTACCATCAAACAAAATTCATTCACCAACCATAAAAACCCATCCACCACGAAAATATCCAAAACAACCACCATTGGAACAAACAGTAGCAAGAAAAGAGTAATGTTCAAGGAGATAAAAATCAAACCTGACGGTCAAGAGGGAGGCAAGCATCGAAAGTCTCCAGTGAAGGGAAACCCTGAGCATCTGTCCATTCTTTCATGAGCTTAAATTCAGCGAGCTTTAGGTCTTCAGATTTTTTAGTCCAAGTCTGAGCCTCAAGGCTGGTGGAACTATATTCACGCCGCCTGGAAGAGACCTCACCCCACAACTCATTGAACCGTTTGTCCGCAGCCTCCATGGCAATGACCTGAGAATCTCGAAGTTGTCTTCTTGCCTCCACTTGGGTTTGAAGATCTTGAATTTGTTTCTGGAGGTTGGCAATTTCAGTGTCTACATCCTTAATCCCTGTTTGAGTCGCCACCTTTTGATTACGAAGGCTGAGCATGACATCTTTGTTCGCCTCAATAAAGATTTTGGTTTATTAGTGTTGCTCAAGAAGACCCTCCCATTTCCTCCTATCAGCTAACTTCAATCTGAAATCCTTTATGAGATCCATAACCCGAGACATACGGAGATAAATCTCGTTCATAAAAGGTTCATACTCAGGAACACGGCGTAGATAGTTGTAGCATTGAACAAGTTCATTGGCCATGTCTGGATCAAGGTTGGGAAGATTTGTATTATGCAGTTCTAAGAATCTAGTCTTCTTTTCTTCAATCTCTGCCTTCGACAAACCAGGGTCAACATCAGGAGGAAGGTCGGGTTTTGGAGGAACAACATGTGCCTTAGGAATGGGATCATCTAAGGTATCAAACCATGACTCAAGGTCTTCAGGGATGAGAGACTTGGGATCAGCCATTTCTGCTTCAATGGAAAGAGACAAGAGCGGGTTTTCTTCAATCAATGCTCGAAGCTCGAAGACTGGAGTTTCTGAATGATCACTGAGAGTTTGGGAAGAAGATTCAATGGGGGATTTAGACCGGAGCTTTTTAGTGACCGGGGAATTCTCGGCCTCTTTTTCACTATGTTCAAAATAAGGACCACCTTCACCACTGCTGGAAGTGTCTGAAAGATCAATTGTACCAACAGAAGGCCGAGGAGTAGTAGATCTACTTCCAACAAGACGTTGGGATCGTCGAGTAGGGACCAAAGGGCCACGAGTTGAGGATGGGTTTTCTTCAGTTTGTTTCCGCAGACTGTGAGTTTGTTTGCTGGGAACATTCTTCTTTGAGATACTTGTTGTTTTTGGTGCTGTTGCAGGAGGGAGTGTTCTTGATTTAAACATAAAAGAAAGCTCAGAGATGTCTGGCTTTACATCAATAGGGCCACCTATAACATTAAATCGCAAAGAGTCATAACACGTGATAAAAGAAAATACATAACCATGAAAATAAATTGGGAACGAACTTACTGTCTAATTTCTTCCGGGCAGTAGGTTTCCCTGTCTTTCGGCCTTTTCTTTTACGAATTATGGGAGAAGGAGGTGAGACAACAGAAAATACGGCCGATAAAGACAAAGACCCAATCTTATTTTTGAAGGCTGAAGCCCACCAGGTCTTAAATTCTGATGAGGAAGAGGGTCCTTCAGGCAGAGGAATCATTTCAAATTTTTCCAGGGTTTTCTCAAATATAAGAGAAATAGATCTGACAGATGCTTCATTGGAAAAGATGACTCTCGTGGTGGCTGGAGAATTCTCAGAGAAAAAACAAACTGGGGCAGGGAGATTCAAGTGAAAACCAAGCTGACGGCTCACGAGATTTGGGCAATAGATTTCAATCCCGACCTTTGGCATTCTTTTCTCAAAGAAGCCAGCATAGTGGAGGTCACGAACCAAGAGGTACGAACACCAAATTTGATTTTGTTTGATTAAGTGTTTGCCAGAAAAAGGTGGTTTTTGTAAAAACCAAGATGGCCCAAATTCACGTAGGCCAAAAGGGTAGAAAAGCTGATCATCCCTTTGGAGGGAAAGACCCCAAAATAACTCAAAATATTCAAAAAAAGACCGAGCAGGAGGCACATAGGCAATCCACTTATGGCCATAGGATGTAAGGTCTCTACCATGGGTAGGAGAGGGAAACAGTTAGGAAAGTATTCATAAAACCACAATTGGAGAAGCCAATGGGGACCACCAGAAGGTGCCAAAGATTTGGTTACCATTTCGTAAAGACTTATGTATAAATGACCTAAAACATAAGGGGCTAAGGCCAGTTTCCGGCCTGCAACCAAGGCCATGGCAACCCTGTGGTACTATTGGGTCATTTGGCCAGATTGACAACAGAGAACAAATCTACAGAGCCATTGAAGAAGAAAAGCACAGTGTTATTGAAATGAGGCTTTGTTGGGAGGGGATTGATTTTCTAGTTCGATGTATTGAGACCAGGCTACAGTAGCAGGAGCGAAATTGAAGGAAAAATCAGGACCAAGATCGGGGATATAAGCCGCAGATGGGATTTCCCCAATCGCAGGCAGTCCGGTTAAAGCACAAACATCCATAATGGTTGGAAACATATGGCCACAGGGGAAAGAAAAAACATTATTGGAATAACTCCAAAAACAAGCACTAGCAGAAAGAAGCCATGGGTCCCTTGGGAATTCATGTCTACATAACTGAATGTGGTCAAAGATTCCTAAGTTTTTCCATTGTTTCCCAAATTGAGGTTGGAGTTTATTTAACCATTGGACCCACTCTTCCTTTGGTTTAGGCCAGGCCCTAGGGGTTTTGTCTTTTGTCCACTCGTTCCATTTCAGTACATCACGGTTCACAAGTAGCAGTTCATCAGGATAGAAAGGGAAATGAGATTGAATAGAATCAGGCATAGAAGAACATTCAGTAAAAATAGAACCTATTTTATTATCATTTAGTACCTTTTGAGAGTGAGGAAGCTCGAGGAACACGTCAGCAATGGGGTCTGTAGGAGTGGTACTCACCAGAGATTTTTTTCTTGCCATTGACGCTGGAGAATACCGAGATGAAGAAGGAAATCGAAGAAACTATGGTGACAGTAGGGTTTTCGTTGGAAGACTCTGTTACCAGAGAAATCTTGAAATGTAAAGCTAGGAGGTCAATGGAGAAAGAGGTTCGTTTGGGGTTTTTTCGAATTTCAGAGATAATAAGGAGATGAAGGTTTTATCATGATCATCAAACAAGGCAAGCAGGTAGAGATGATGTGATGGTCTGAACGTCTAGGGAAGCACGAAAGGTCTAGGGTTTTAATGCTAATAATGCGGATGGGATGTGAAGGTTGATAAAACGGCTGAAAGATTCGTGGGTCAGGTACTTATATTATTTAAACTTTTATTTAGATAAAGCCGTTTTAGAAGGAAATTAATTAAGGTAATAAATGAAGGCCAAATTAGATGGAGTTTTTGGCCGAATATTAAGGAGTTTTTTAAATTTTAAAAGAATCCTTTGGATACTTAGCGGCTATAAGATTGGGTAAGGCTGTGATTGTCCAAGTCTGGATAAATTTTGAAGTTTAAATCTCTTTGATTTCGATTCAAATTCAAAAGGGGGGCAAAGTGTTTATGCTAAATTTTACCAGCCAATGAAAGTAGGCCACGTGGAGATGATCTAGGAATTGTCAGCTAGCTTAAAAATAGGGAAGTTGGTTAAACTAGATAATCAAAGAGGAAGATTAGAGTTATCCACGTGGCTAATTTATGATTTGATCAAAGAGGAAGATTAGAGTTATACACGTGGCAGAAGTTTAAACTAATGGGAGAGTAGATTAGACACGTGGCAAGCTGATGGAAGAGATTAAGTAGTGGGTAGTTACAAAGGAGGAGTTTTAGCCATAATAGTAGGTTATATATTGGAAGTTAAAGCCACGTTCAGCCATTAGAAGGATATTATGAAGCAGCCACGACCAGGTGATGAATGAAACAATGAAGATCATGGATCAACCACAACTAAAAGATGAAGCAGCAACCGTCATTGATCATGAGGGGGAGCAGTTTTTTCAGCCGTGGAACTATAAAGAGGAGACGAGATGCAGCATAAGAGACCCCCCCCCAACTCTTCAACAATCAAACTTCAAGCATCAAGTCTTGTCTTGCAGTTTTCTTTTAACTTTGTTCTAGTTTTAATTTCGTCCAGTCATTGTGTTTAATTCTGTATTTACTTCTGCATCCAACATCATTTTCGTTCAAGCATCTATCATGGTTTTCAAAGGATTGGTAAGCTTATCGTTTGTAAGTATTTCAATTTCGTCAATGAAGTTTAAGTTCTTTTCAGTTTGATTTCTCTCAAATGTCTTTACTATTGTCCATTGATTGTGATTTTCTGTTTAAATCATTTGCTTTAAGGACCCATAGGAAGTAGTACCCAAGACTTCTATTCAATCGCCTGATCGTAAAAACAGTGACCTTCTAGGCCTTGAGATCCCCGGTCTTAAGTTTTCCCCTGCCTAGATAGGTGCTTGGGGTCGTGTTCAAACGATCTCTGGACTTTGATTAATCCTGGCACGCCCGCGCACACACATATCACGTGACGAGAGATTTTTAGCCGAACAAGTTCCATTAGCCTGGAGGCTTTTGGTGTATTATTTTGAGTTCCTATAAAAAATGCATCGAGACTAGGTTCACAAAAAGGTGCTTATTCACAATGGGAGGAAATGACCGTTGGAATGATTCATCATTTTACAAAACCTCTCACTATCCCATTCGAACAGAAGCCAAAAGGAGCTTATTCAGCTCCTGGGCCTATTAGAATGACTTCACCATTCGAATGACCCTACTCAAAGGCCTTGTAGGCCCATTAGGCCCGTTCGAATGGCTAAGCTTGAAATTGTGCTGAAACTAGGTTTTGAGTTCCTAGCTTGGGGCACATACCCTCTTATGATCTATCATATCTTCTTTTAAAGCTACATTTAGGAACTAAGTGTTGAATATACTCTTGTGACGTCTAAAGGAAGTTACAATTTGGTGTTTAGTTATTATTTTGTTCCTATCACATCAGAACGAGGCAAAGAGGGGGAAAAGAAGAAGAAGAAGAAAGAAGATTGGGAAAAAACAAATACAACATAGGGTGGCAGCACGCTAGGCCATATTCCCCCAATGGTGCCGAATCCTGGGATGCTTCCCTAGGGTGCCCACATGCAAGACTAGGGTGGTAAATGGACGGGTTTGGGTTGAATCTAAATGGGTTGGACCACAAAATGTACATGACCCATTTATGACCCATTTAAGGTACCATGTTTTGACCCATACCCATATATCATGACCCAACCCGTGAACCCATATATATCATGGTCGACTCTTTTTTTTTTTTTTTTTTTTTAAATATAATTTTTTTTTTAATTTTTAATTTTTTTTTAAAAAATTTAACGCATATACATGCCAACAAAAAAAAAACTTAAAATAAAATAAAATTGCCGCATTTAACAACAAAATTTAACATGTCATATATATTCAAATCTCGTTCGAGATCATTCTTCATTGGTCGAGCCGACCCAACCTACCAACCCATATATCATGGGTCGACCCGTTTTATTTATTTAGTTATTTAATATGACGCATATACACGCCAACAAAATAAAATAAAATTGCCACATTTAACAACAAAATTTAACATGTCATATTTAAATTTTCAACAAAAACTGTGTTCTTACAGTTATTCAAAATGTCACAATATTGCAGTCATTTTTTTCAAAAACCAACTGTTGGATTATCCTGATTTTCGGTAGGCATGACATTCATAAGATGAGTATTTTATCCAACGGTCGATTTTTAAAATATATTCTGCAACTAACCCTTCAGAAGCGCAGAATGTCAAAATATATAAAATTGAAGGTTTTTTGACATGTTAAATTTTGTTGTTAAATGGGGCAATTTTATTTTATTTTGTTGGCGTGTATATGAGTTATTATAAATAAATAAATAAATAAACGGGTCGACCCATGGGTTGGTGGGTCGGGTCGACCCATGAAGAGATATCTCGAACGAGATTTGTATATATATATATATGGCATGTTAAATTTTGTTGTTAAATGTGGCAATTTTATTTTATTTTGTTGGCATGTATATGTGGTATTTAAAAAAAAAAAAAAAAAAAAACAGGTCGACCCATGATATATTGGTTGATGGGTCGGGTCGGGTTGACACATGAAGAGAGAGATCTCGAACAAGATTTGTATATATATGACATGTTAAATTTTATTGTTAAATGCGGTAATTTTATTTTAAGTTTTTTTTTGTTGTCGTGTATATGTATAAATAAATAAATTAAAAAAAAAAAAAAAAGGTCGACACATGATATATGGGTTGATGGGTCGGGTCGACCCATGATATATGGGCATGGATCAAGACATGGTACTAATTAAATGGATATATGTCACAAACCTAAGAACAAAAATCATATAAATGGATTTAATTAGTTAGGTACCCAATGGGTGCCCATGGGTTACCCATATCTAACCCAATTATAAATGGGTTTAATTGGGTGACCCAATTATGACCCGTTTATTAAATTGTACCAACCCAAATCCAATAATGTTGGACGGGCTTGGCCGAGTTGATGGGTCTGGACCAATTTTGCCAGCCCTAGTTTTGACCAAATATAACTGCACATAGTGAAGACCATTCTTTATACGTATTTCAAGGACCTTAAAAGCTTGATTTAAGTTACCCAGAAAATTAACTAAAGTTAGGTAAATAATAAGGTAAGTCCTAAGGACTTTCTAAGGCGAGCTTTGATAGGGATACAAGTTTAAATCTTTACAATTTGGATTCTACATCACTCATAATGAACAAAATAAAAATTACATGGGTAACATAGAGAGTGAGGTTGATGTGTTTCCAGCTTGCAACAAATTGTTCCATTTGACTTGTGCTAATTGAGTGCTTGAGATTGACTTTGCTTAAATGCATGGAATCTTTTGACATGCAACACTTAACAACCTAATCAGTAAACTTAGCCAATAGTTTGTTATCATCAAAACTTGACCAAAATGGTAATAAATGTAGCCATAAGGCTAATACTATGTGATTGCTATGTGATCATGGTTACTAATAAGGCTTTTTTGGAATATTTTTATTGAGTTATGTTTGTTTTTTTGGTAATTTTCCTAAAGATTGGAGTTTAATGTTAATAAATTGTTTTTACAGTAATTCCTCATCAAAAGTGTCATTTTAGGCGTGTTCGAGGCCAATTTCTAGAAGTCGTCCTTGGTTGGAGCTAAAAGTGGAGTCAAAAGGAAGAAAAAATCATCAAATAGATGTGAGGAAGGCCTTGGAGGACTTTAGGAAGCAAAAATGCAGCAAAATGAGAAGTTCAAGTTTGATCCATATAATTTCTATCGATGCTATAGTACTCTATCAATAGACATCAACCTCAGATGGGATTTTCTACAGAAATTGAAGTTTGCTACAGTAGTCTCTCGATAGACACCTATAGACTATCGATAGAGACGGTTTGGGAAAATTTACAATTTTTTGAAACTTGGTTTTTAAGCAACATTTGTGATTGGTTTAGGATAGGATTTGTTTGTAGGGTTTCCTAAGCCTATTTAATGCCTCTTCTCATATGTAATAGGGGTTGGCTCTTGCTTGGGATTTTACTTTTTCTTCTCTCTTTAGTTTTCTCTCTCCTCTCTCTCCTAGGGTTTGATGTTTATGCTTGGAATGGAGTGTTTCGACGATTTTATCTGCACCATAGGCAACTAATTCTTCTTCTTGGGTAATAGATGAAGCTTTTATTATTATTATTATTATTAAATTGGGTTAATTAGGATTGGGTTGAGGTTTTTATTGAATTTCTATGGCGATTGTATAACTTTAAGGTATTGCTTCTATGAAATTTGGTTTTAAATGTTTTTACTGATCAATATAATTATTTTCTGTGATTTCAACTATATTTGTTATATAATGGTTCTTATCGAACATGTCTATGTGAAGCTAGATTGTTCATTCCCTACTTGGATGGATTGTGCATACTTGTTTGACAGTCCATGCCTAAAAGAGATGATTCATGCTTAATTCATTTATGCATGATATTCTTAATGGCTTATTCTTGTAGTCTAATTCATCACCTACTTGTAGACACCCCATTTTTGACTTATAGAATGAAAGTCATTATTTCATAACATATTGGTCGAGAAGGACTAATCGATTTTGGAGGATTGGGTCTTAAAACCCTACTTTCTCAAATTACCATTTTTCCTTAAGTAGATAGAGGCTATTATCGCATGTAGGTTTTTGAGTCGAAATTGAGTGATTCCTTTTGCATTAGGTTTTTAGAGAGCTAGGAATGTCCATGTCAAATTTCATGTCATTCCGATCAAAGCTTGATGGGTAATAAGAACATTTGTGACTTCAATGGTAGAATTGTCATTTTTCTCGTATAATTTCCGAATGACCTCCAAATTCATCCCAGTTTATTTCATTGAGTTTTTATGGACGTAAAGAGTCTAGATAAAAGATTGGTTCAAGCATGATATGGTTTGAGTGCGATTTGGCTTATAATGGTTCATAGTGGTTTATTAGCCATTTCTAGGGTTTTGACCTAATTTGACCATGGTCAACCCATTTTTCAAAAACTAATGTTTTCATAGCTTGCAAATGTTTTCAAAATGTTTTTCAAACAATGTTTCATGAAGAGGCATTTTCGATTTAAAGCCAATCGGTTAGTCAATTTCAAAACCCTAATTTGAGTTAAAATGGCTCATAACTGCTAGACCGGCTTGGTTAACTTAACCCTTTGACCTTGGTCAATTATTTTTGAACCCAAACCCTTCCAGAAACATAGAGGATTAAGTCCTAAATGTTTTGGCATTTGAATCATTGAATTTGGACTTAAAATGATAAATATACACTCAAAACAAGTTGAAGAGTCCCAAAACATCTCGGATTTCTTCAAATCTGTGAATTTTTGGGAAAACATTCTGACATTCAAAGGGTGGACGGCCAACTGTCCAAGGGTGGACGGCTAGCCATCCAAGCCCTGGACGGACACTTATCATGTTTCCTAGTTTCGCCCAATTTTGAGTTCTTGTGATTTTGGGGTCTTTTCTCTGAGTTTTTTCACTTTGTTTGACCTAATCTGATTGCTAGGACTCTTGGAAGACTCAATGTAATCCCTAGGATCATTAGGATCAAATTAAACTTAGCCATTCATGCTTGAGCCAAGAATCTATAAATAGGACCATTAGCTTAAGGTTTTAGAGGATGAACACAAGAAAAATTATGGAGAACTTTTGGAGGCTTGCTTGAGGAGGCTAAAGGAAGAATTCCAGCAACCTTGAAAGGTAAGTATCTCTTCCCTTCTTCCTTTTTAATTATGTGTTAGTGTAGAAGCATGCTAGGGTTTTAATTTATGTATTCTAGTTTTCTTCTTCTTCTTCTCATTCTTCTCTTCTTATTTTCTTTTTAGAATTAAGAAGCATGTTTTAGAAAGTATATTAGGGTTTGCATGAATGCATGTTAGGATTAGTAATGCATGGTTAAAATTAGGGTTTGCATGATAGCATTGCCTACTAGGGTTGCATGGTAGTTGTATATTAGGTACATTTTTGCATATAGTATGTATGTCAGGGTGTGCATGATAGTGCATGATAGGATTTATTATTTTATGTAGCATGCATGTTAGTATTTCATGTTAGTAAGCATGTGATTTCATATGAGTGCATGATAGCATGTTAGAAAGCATGATATGATTTCTTATTTAATGTTTAGAATAGTATGAATGATTAGGGTTTATTATAGCATGATAGGAATAGGTTTAAATTCTGTTTTTGCGTGCCTGATTAGTATTTGCTTTATTTCTAGTCTAGAAGCATGGTTAGGAATTTAGGGTTTTGATATATGCTTATGTTTAGAATAATATTTTTAGCATGAGATAATTGAATTGCTTTGCTGATATACAATTGTGGACGAGAGAGCTTTGCATGAGGTGAGTTTCTTCATTTGTCTTTTCTTTTCTTGCACTTTGTTTGATATAAACTTGTGGATAAGCAATTGTGGACGAGGGAGCTTTGCATGAGGTGATTCTTTTCCCTTGTGTTTATAATTTCATGTCACTTTATTTTTCTAAATATATGCATATTGATAAGAATGATTGATAGCTTGCATTGTAGCTTAATTTTGAGACCCTTAAGGTCATATTTTTGCATATTTCCTTACATAGTTTGCATACTAGCATGTAGGAATGCATTGGTTAGCATTTTTTTTTAGGATTTTAGGATAGTTAGAATATTTAAAACATGAGTTTAAGTACATTTAAAATTCTGTCTATAATGTTAAATGGCTTAAAAACGTGGTTTAAATCCATTTTGAGGTCATTCTAACATAGAAATTGCACTCTAGGTCCCTTAGAAGCATTAGGGTTGAGTTTGAATAATTTTTTGCATGCATTATTATATTTATTTATCACGTTTTCATATGTTTTAGTTGCTGTCCAGAATTGGATATTAACTTAGGAGCATGTTTAGGTTTACTTTAACCCTAATTTTAGGTTGAATTAGTCTCTAGATACAAGTAGAATTAAGTGTAGTTTAAAAACTCTAGGTTAGGAGAGGTTTCTAACTTCCATAGGACTCTTTTATTGTAAGAATTACAATCATGATCAATTCCTATAACATGATTAGAATTCTAGTCTTGAGAGACTTCTTTTTCAAATGAAATTGTTTTCAAAACAATATTTAGTTTTAAGTGTTTTCATTCAAATAAAATTTTGTTTTACAAGTGTTTTATTGAAATAAAACTATTTGAAAAAGAGTTGTTTTTATCAAATTGAACTCTTTGGATAAGAGTTGTTTTCAAAATCAAATAGTTTTTGGATAAGAATCCTATTTTAAATTAAAATCTTTTGAAATAAAAGAGTTTTACAACAAAATAAAGTCTCTCTAAAATAGAGTTCTAAATGAGTTAGATTATTAAAAGATAATGTTGGCCCAAAATATACTCTAGAGGGGGGTGAATAGAGTATTGGCAATTAAAAACTGATTTATAAATGGGATAGAGTGTTTTTGAAAACTCAAACTTTTAATAACTAGAATGCAAGATTAAATCTCAACTCAGTAAAATATAAAGCAAGTAAATAAATTTAAATGCAAGAGATAGAGTTTAGAGAGATTCAAACACAAGGATCTTAACGTGGTTCGGTCTCCGCCTAAGTCCACGCCTCAAGATCTCCGTCTCGAGGATTAATCCACTATAAATCTCACTTCCGGTGGAGATTCAAACCTTTATACAGCCTTCTTTCACGGTAAAAAACTCTCACCAAACAAGGTTTACACAAAATCTTAAACTCACAAGAAATACAAGTGAAGATGAATGAGCACTAATATGATTCTTAACAACACGGAGAATACATCAAATAAGCTCTCAATAATATATCTCAAAGATTTAAGCTAATTTGCTCATAGAGAGAATTACAGGGATTGAATTACACAAGAATAATGAACACTTGTAAGCTACAATAGTGTATCTAATTAGTTGTACAATTAAGTTCCATGGCAAGAGTATTTATAGCCTTAGAAATCAGCTATACGTTGGAGAGTTTAGGCAATCTGCATATTCAAACAGGTTTGAAAAATGGAACAAATCTGTTTGGAGGTGCAGTCATATTTGAATCAGCATTTACAAGGTCAAATATTTCAGCAGCATGCTTGGTCAACTATTCTAGCAGCATACCTGTCAACTATTCCTGTAGAATACTTATTTACATATAAACATTTAAGTAAATGGTTGCATTTTACTTTCATTTACTTAAGTTTATAATGTAAATAAGGAAGTACCCCCCATTTGGATTCAATGAAAAATACTAGAAAATCAAATTCCCAATAAATCAAAATGTAAAAAATCAATTTTAATGCAAAAAATAATTTTCGTCAACAGTCTAAAAAATTGATCTATCAAGTAGGGTATTATATACCACGTATAAAAACTCCCT
Source organism: Hamamelis virginiana (assembly GCA_017140935.1). Classification (NCBI taxonomy): domain Eukaryota; kingdom Viridiplantae; phylum Streptophyta; class Magnoliopsida; order Saxifragales; family Hamamelidaceae; genus Hamamelis; species Hamamelis virginiana. The sequence goes on from JAESVK010000392.1 coordinate 2,057,016, forward strand.
TAAGACAGTGTTCAATTAATTAGTATATAAGGATCACTTACCACCAAAAATTATTTTGAAAATCTCAGTATATCAAAAATTCATTTTTCGTACTTGGCCAAATTTTTCATAGGGAAAGAGTTATTCTGGGAATAGTAACATCTTCAAAACTTGAGCCTCAATTCATGGATTTTGTTGTCCATTTGTTTGCTCTTGTCTTTCTTGAAATTCTGTCTTACAAATTTAACATTTAAGCACAAGATATTAGGATAATGCAGTGGCAATTGTTTGTTATCATTGAAACCATATAACATATGCTGGATTAGAACTATTTAGGCTAACATATAAGTATTTAGATAAGGATTTGTATGAATGTAGTTCCCTACAATAAGATGAGTCCTATATTAATTCGAATTACGTGGACTTTGAAGCTTACTAGGAAACTGGTAAGATACGTAGGCGCTAATAGAGCTCAAGTCCGCCCTACTAAGTGTCCTAGATTTTTAGGATTTGTTTGATTTTATTTCATTATTTGTTTTAGTTAGTAAGAGTTATGTGCATAAGAATATTAAATAGCCTAAGTAAACTAAGAGACCTTTAATTAGGGTGAAGTGGGTGCCTACAAAATGTTTCTTGGAACCTTCCCACATCATAACCTAGTCTCGAATCCATTTTTGTTCGTTGATCTTGTCTTTCCTAAAAGTACAGAGTTGTTTGATTTTGATTAAAATGAAACATATTTTTATGGTTTCCTTATTCCTTAAAAATAAGGTGACGACTTATTTTCTTTTTCAAAAACTCAATTCCGCTAATGTAGATTGCATTGAGTTTATCCGATGGTTCACAATACCATAGATCTTCATAAACCTTAATTCAACCAAATTAGTACAATTAATGTGAGTTAAGTGGATTCGAAAAGTCAAAAGTTTTACTATTCTTGATTCTCTCATACCAAACAACCGACTTATTTAATTTAGTTTAATTTAATCAACCAATATTCAATCTTATTTTCTTAACTAGAATAAAATTCATTAGATTTCTCATAACTTAGCCTTTGATCCCTATGGACAATACCCATGCTTAATCACCTTTTTAATGAATTGAGGTTATAGCATGAGTTCTTTATAAATTTAATTTTGATTGTTAATAAGGAATAACCTTTCTTGTTTGGCATTATCACTATGTCTTCACATATCTCTTTAGAATTACGTCCAAATTATTTTTTTCACAAATCCAAAATTTCATATTAGAAGTGATTGTGGTAAATGCAAGTGGGGGCTAGATTTGAACATCCATCCTATCACATTTCAAATTGTCTAAAAGTGACTATCACTCGTTTTCTTAGATCAAGTAGAATTTTAAATTCTAAAAATGATTTTACGCAAAACTAATCCAAATAAGGCCTAAATATATTAACAAAACAAAATGCTAACATATTTCCTAGTTGTAATTCTTTTACTCTAAAGTTAGATACTACTGTAAGTTTTGTTATTTAGGGCCCGTTTGCGTTAGTTTTTGCTAGAATCACTTTTGGATAACTATTTCTTCACATATTTCTTTAAAATTATGTTCAAATTATGTCTTCACATATCAAAATTTTCCTACTAAAAGTGATTGTGATAAGAGTTGGGACCTCCTAGCTTTTGCCACAATCACTATTATTATGAAAATTTTGCCATGCATCCTATCATCCTTCAAGTTGTTAAAAAGTGATTATCATCCCTCTTCTTAGATCAAACCAAATTTTAAGCTCCAAAAGTGATTCTAGGAAAAGCTAATGCAAACGGGCTTTTAGTATTGTATAAGAAATGATAAATTAGATTTATACCCCTTCTAGTTTTTGACAATTATAGAAATACTTCCTATAGTTTAAAAAATTACACACTTTCTATTGTTGAAAATAAACTACACTAAGACCCCTCAATCAAACATTAATTTTTGCTGAAATCATGTAATTTTTTGTTTAAAAATACCGAAAATGTTTTTTTATGACCTTAATTAGGGATGTCAATTTCGCGAGTTCATTCGGGTACCCGCCCCACCCCGTGTTGGAGATATGCCATAAAATCGATCCTAAAGCGCATATCAATTTCATATTATATTAATAAGAAGGTATCATTTGTCTTGTAGTTAAATATACATGATAAGGTCCATGAATAAATGATAAGAGAAATATATATCTCAAGTTGTTAAAATATAGCAAATTATTCTAAAGAGTTCTCATTCATAGGTTTATTAAAGTGGACATTTATAAACCACTAAGAGTAGCACAGATTTAAACTAGTTCCAATGGGAGGATAGGTAGTCATTCCTATCTGTGTAGTGACACTATAGTTAATCTGTGGGTGCATGTTAGAGAACATGTACACTGAACATGATCTGATAATAATATTCTTATGGAGATTAAGTCAAATGAATATTCTTATGTTACGTCCATCGAATGGTAATCCTTAGACCTGAGATACCATAGTTATCTTGTGCATAAGTTATTAGAGTTTGATAGTATCTCGTACATCTTTAACCATCAGGATATAATCGGTACTCATTAGCTCTAGTGGATTATGTGTGAAGGTAAATCAGTGCGCATGAATGAATCATCACTCTCATTATGATGAGAGAGAATGTCAGGGTTTGTTCACAAAGATAATTCTCATATTAAATCTCTGGCGAGAGTGATAGGTGAACTGTGAAAGAGTTTCATCGGGTTTATCTTATTGAGATTATATTTTGTGGAACATATAATAAGTTGTTAAGATAAGGGTTTGATTTATAACCATACTTGATTATCTTAACAATAACATTAGGAGATGAATGATTAAGTAACATGAAAGGTTCATTTAGTTCTACTATTCACCCACACCTGGGGTACGCCATGATATATTGTTAGAGGTCACTCATGACTAGTGAAAGCCTAATGATAAAGTGCTATTATTGAGGGCAAAATTAGAATTGTTCCAATTGAACCATAAAATAGAAAGTTTCTATTTTAGGGAACATGAGATGTCCCTGTCCACTACTAGGTTGGGGTGAACCCAAAAGGTTACACACAAAAAGGGCATAAGAGAATTCTTTAATTCAAGAGAGGGGTTAGTTTCTAATTTATGTAACTTATGTGGTCTCTTTAATTAAATGTTAATTAAGGAGGACTAAGTTGCAAAATTAGAAATCATAGTATTTGCCTATAAATACAAGGGTGAGGGTCTATGCTAACACTAAGTCCACTCAAACCCTAATAAAAGAGAGCACATCACACCCACCCCCTTGAGGCTGTGACCTAGAGAGAGTGTCTCCCTAATTTCCGTGATCCTTTCTTCCTCTCAATCTTGCTTTGTTCAAGGGTTGATCAAGTGCAAGAGGTTAAGGAATTTTGTGTTCGTGTGGATACCGTTGTAGGTTACATATTTTTGGAGTTTGGATTTGATTCGAAGTTTCAACAAAAGGCAATCAAGAAAGTTATTTAAAATTGTTTAAATATTTGTTCTTGTTAATATTCATGATCCTATGCTTGTGTTCGTTCCTTGGTTTGATTGTGATGTTGGATTCAATTTTATAAAATTTTTATCATATGTCTTTTGCTGCGAATCCTCTTTGATCAGATTCTTTCACCCTGCCCCTATTGGGACGGGTTTGGGGTCATCCTAATAGGGTTAAGGGCGGGTTTGAGATTGTTTTAAAAAATCCTATAGGGTTTGGGATGAGGGCTTAAAAACTTGCCCCGCCCCGATTATATATGTTTATATATTTTTATTGCATTTATTTTATAGGTATTTTACAATTAAGTCCCTCCTTGATAAAATGAAATTTCAATTATGCCCCTTAAATGGTTTAGTTTATTTTACTCTTAGAAATAACAATTATCTTTAATGTTCATCGATGTATTTTGTAATTTATTTTGGTGTTGAGAAAATGAGGAAAGTAGAAATAAAATAGCTTGTGGAAATCGCCTCAATTATGTCCAATATTGTATTTGGTTAAGTTAAAAATGATTGATATAATCCATATAATTTTTTTAAGCTTATTTAGTATTATTATTTATATCAGTTTAAAAGAAGATATGCCCTGCCCTACCTCGCCCCGCCCTAGTAAATGAGAAGGGACAGGACGATAATGAAATAGAGTCATTTAATCGGGACGGGAATGAAATTCCCAATCTTGACCCATCACGGGTTTTGGACGGAAATGAGATGAGATTTTCTTAAATGGGACGAGATTGGGAAAGGGGTGACCCGTTGCAAACCCGCCCCGTTGACATCCCTAATCTTAATATTCTTTTGCTTTAAGAGTAAATTAGTCATCTCGGATACACATTTAACAAAGTTAAAGTTTTATCATTGAAAAAAAAAAAATGAGAGTTATACCACTGATAGGGAATGTCCTTGTAATTTTTGAAATTAAAGAGAATATTTATGTAATTATCAGAAATTAGAACGGGTGTAATTATAATTTATTAAAAAAATCTAACTAAAAAAACTTAGCGTCAGCATTTCGGAATAAAGATTACAAAAAGACGCCTAAAAGGGGTAAAAAGCCGAACAAAAATATTTACGGAACAGAGGGATCGCCTATCGATCGTCTCTCTCAACTTGTCATCTGAATTTCCATCACTGTAGACACGGAGGAGAGAGAGAGAGAGAGAGAGTGACTCCAAAAGATCATTCCAAATGGTAAAATCATCTAAATTCAATCTTTCCCTATATCAATCAATCAATCAATCTGTTTTCCCATTCTGATCGATCTTTCTATCTCACAAACATTTATATATATGTATATTATGTGCGTGTGGTTGTATATATTAGGTTTGCTTGGCGTGTCTGTTACCGCTCTTCCTAGTTCCAATTGTCAACGTTTTGCCCCTACTGTTCTATTATATCATGGTGAGAGCATCCTCTGCAATTCCTTTTTTAATTTTGGTTTTTTTTTTTTTATACAATTGTTTTCCATTTTATTCAAAATTTCAATTTTGGATCTTGCAATCCAGGTTTTCTTCGATTATATCACTACATTTCTTTTAAAATTTTATTTATTTATTGACTTTTAATTATTTTTCAGGGTAAAATCTATAAGCTTTTCGGTTGGGAATATACGAAGCCGGAGATAGCTCCTCCGGCATGTCCGTACAAGCCTGTGTCCAACAAAGACAAAAGAGTAAGGGAATGCTTAATGCTTTTGATTTTATCCGAACATTATACACCAATACAATAAGAATATCTGTGTGCGTGTGTATCTATATATGTATTTATTTATATGTATTCATATTTAAGTTCTTTGTAATGTTAAGCTTGAAATTGTTGTCCGTTGCTATTGTTGATCAATTAGGGAACTTGTTTAGCTGAATCCACTGGGCCAAGCGGAGTACAACTTTCTTCTGACAGAAGTTAGTTTACGAGTGATTAGAAATATTTTTTAGTACAACAGGACTGATAGTTAGAGCGACTTGGATAATTGGAATGTAACAGTATTTGGTCCATTGTGGATGTGGCAAGTCAGAGTTGTTTTAATCCAAAAAAAATAGAATAAAATAAAAATTGAAGATGGCATGTAAGAGTGGTTAAATCATCCCATTCCATTAGGGGCGGAGCTAGAATTTTATCAATGTGGGGGCCAATTTTTAATTTTTTTTTCTAAACAATAACAATCTATCCTTACCTTAGCAAATGAATATCGATGCATATTTCATATGCTCAAATATGAAGTCTCTCTCCCTTAATAGAGGAAACATACGCCATTAGAGTATTTCCAATGCATTCATGTCATTTGATATGTTAATGCCAAAATTTGCCACCTTAAATGGTACCAAATGGATCAGTACCAAATTTTGTCACATATGTGCTTTAACGCATTAATAATGGTATATTTTGGTATTTCCCATTTTTTGAAGGAAAAGTATGATATGGTACAAATGACAATTGTCATTTGAGGTACAAAATTTGGCAACCCCCAAAATTTGGTATCTCAAATGATACACATTTGGAGCAATTTATTTGGGTGCCAATGCCAAATTTTGACAATGGTAACTCAAATGGTATACGATTAAAGATGCTCTTAGACCAACATGTCATTTGCTATGTAGGGACACTTAAAAACTTATTAATAATATCAAATTTAATCTTATAAAATCTATAATTACAAGTATCTAACCATATTTTTACCTTAAAAGAGATAGTCAGAGGAGAGAGACTCAAAGACCTCATCACGTGTGACCTAAATACCTATTAAATTTAAATTTCTTTACTTTTTAAAAGAATATTAAAACTTTAAAACTAAAACTAAAGTTTTAAAGGTTTTTCACAAATAATATAGTGGGGGCAATTTTAAAAATATTTTAAATTTAAATTTTTTTGAATTAACCTAAAAAAAATTTCAATTTTGGGTGGGGGCAGGTGCCCCCACTGCCCCACCCTAAATCCGCCCCTGCATTCCATAGTTAGTGCAAGTAATTACTGTAATAAAAACTGAATCATTTTTACTGTCATTGTGTCGATCTGCCTTTGCCAAAGATTAGTCTAGTGGGTTAAGAATGGCATAGGAGAGCAAGCTTATCCAGAAACAGAATAGAAACTTTTATCTAGTGAGAAGCAATCTAATGATTGGATATATGAAACTCTCAAAAGTTGAAGACCTCGAATCATCCGGAATATCTAGGGATGGGTCTAATGAATGGATATACGATACTCTCGAAAGTTGAAGACCTCTAATCATCCGTAATATCTAGGGATGGGCTTTTGTCATTTTACACTTTGTCCACAAAAGGAATGTATATTTGATGTATTTGAGTTGGTTATAGTTCCTAGATATGTATTTTTATTGCATATATATATATATATATATATATATATATATATATATGTATTTTTTTTTTTTTTTTTTAAATCTGGATATAGATTTTGTGACTTCAAGTTTTTAGATTCTTCCTCAATATGTTTTGCTAGTCTTTTGTGGGGACCATAACATGCGATGATCCAACCATTAAATTCCCATTGTTTTTTATTTGGTGGAATAATTGCTATGCAAAAGTGACCTTTATCAAAATTAGGGTCAAGCTTTTGACTTGGGTGGTTGTCTGATCCCGTTGAGAGTTTTAAATTCAGTTTTTTAGGCAGTTAAGGTCTATTACAAGGATTGCTGGCTGCTTTTGTTATGTATTGGTGCCATCTTAAAGGGAGTAAATGTGTCCCTAGAGACGAGTGTAGCACCATGATAATGACAAACAAGGGAAAACCCCTAAAATTCTTAGTGGATCTAGATAAGGGGTTGTAAAATACTTTCTGAACATAGAAAAAGACCATATCTAATCTTTTAGAGTGTGAAGTCATTAAAAAATAGTCTGGAGTTACATGCTTTAGACACCTCATATTATGTATACCCCTATAATAAGATCATATAATGAATTATAATGATGTACTAATCATGTAGCTTAATTTATATCTGTATAGTCCTTTTTGATGATTCTTTTTTTTTTCCTCTGTTGAAACAAATGGAGGTTAATATGCGCATATACACACTGACGGGCGAAACCAGGATTTTGGTTCCGGGGGGGGCCAATTTTTTTTTCTTGTATTAAACAGTAAGCTTTCAAAAGGCACATAGAATACACATAACAAATTACATACATATATAGATACTTATGAAACATGAAATTCAAAAAGAAATTGTGAATAAAGATCAAATACTAAATCAAACCATAGATTTCAATTGGCTCACCCCATCCTTCTACAACCATACTACAACAATCAATCACAAATAGGATTTTCAGTATGCCTAACCTTCCTTATATTATTATATAATAAAATGTATTCAAATTGCTAAAGGCGCCCAGCCGGTTGGTATATATATATATATACACCAAAGGATAGGAATGCTATTATCAGGTTGACTTGATGCAAGTTGCATCAAGTCACCTGCATTAGAGGTACTTGCAAATATTATTTTGAAAAATCAACTGTTGGATTAGATACTCCTCTTATGTTTGTCATGTCTGCCAAAAATCACAGTGATCCAACGGTTGGTTTCTGAAAAACTAACTGTGAAAAAATGGTGATATTTTGAAGAACAAAAAAGTCACAATTTTTCAAAAGGATTTTTTTTAAATTGACCGTTAGATCACTGTGATTTTTGGTAAACATGACAAAAATAAGAGGAGTATCTAATTCAATGATCAGTTTTTCAAAATATGATATGCAAGTTTTTCAAAATAGGGTTTGTGTTTCTCTTCCATTTATTATTTTTTTTAATATTTATTATCAAAGCCTTAATTTCAGAATTTTTATTTATTTATTTTTGTCTTTTACCACTGTTGATGGTGATGGTTAATGGTAAAAAATGTTGGGATAGGATGTGACAAGGCAGGCTAGATCTATATTTGATTGAAGGCAGGCCCCTCTATTTGTATATGGGATTCTCCTTTCGAAACCCATTTGATGAGTGGAGATATAGTAGTATGAGGTGAGAGGAAGGGGGTGGGGGTGGGGGGAGTTGTTCACCATGGATGGCTTTCTATTCTACCGATGCTAGCTTGAATTCTTGACCTCTTAACTTGATGTGACTTTGGAAGCCCTCTGGATACCAAATGACCTACTCATCGTTGGTATCACCCGGTCATATCGTTGGTATCACCACTAGTAGGTTAAATACCTTGTCGTAAGATGAGAAGAGGAAAAGTTAGCATAAATTCTTCTTATCATCTTATTGAGGTTGTAAGACAAATCAAGCTATTGGGGCTTGAGATCAGCTTGACGAAATTTGAGCTCGCTTGTAAAATAAACAGACTATATCAAGCTCGTTTGAGCTCGCTTGTAAAATAAATGGACTAAGTTCAAACTTTATTTTTGAGCTCATTAATTTGTTGAGCCAAGTTGGAGTAGAGCACTACTCGATTCAGTAAGCTCTTTAATGCTTTTAATAACAAAACTACTCAAAATGGGATTGATAAAAGGTTCAATTGAGCTTGTTTGTAAGATAAATGAGGTAAGGTCAAACCTTATTTTTGAGCTCATTAATTTATAGAGTGAAGCCAAAGCAGTTTGTTTCTATTACACGGTCTTGGGTAGAACTCAACCCCTAAAGCTAGCTCAAGAGGTGAGGGTGCCCTCACACTTATATATAGCACATTACTTTCATATCTAGGCGATGTGGGACTTCGCTTCACACTCTCCCTCACGCGCAGCGTGCTCACTCGGCAGCACCTGCTGCATGCAGGCTAGGGACACACCCTACCCATCCCTCGATATGCCGGCTCTGATACCATGTTACACAGTCTTGGGTAGAACTTAACCCCAAAAGCTAGCTCAAGAGGTGAGGGTGCCATCACGCTTATATACAACACATTACTTTCATACCTAGGCGATGTGGGACTTCGCTTCACAGTTTCTCCACTGGACTTGGTTTGTTTACACCCTATATATTATTAATGCAGCAGATTGATATCATTAAAATTGGGTAATAAATTAATCTGCAAGGTTTTTTATAAAGGATATTTAATTCTTGGAACAAACATTTTAGGATTTTTTTTTTTTTTTTTTCATTTCTCCCTTGGTCTGAAAGAAAAAAGAAAAAAAAGAAAAGACAAAAAAAAAGTTTATTCCTACTGTAATGGAGAAGTTACTGCAATAGTAATTAGTATTTCTTGAATCGCTGTCATAGTTCCAAACAAATTTAGACCTCGAATTTATAGGGCTTCCAATTAGGATTATATGCATAATTAGTACTTATACACCCCAAGTAGGATTAGATGAATTCATTAAGTGACAATTTTGGGAGGATATGGTGAACTAATTCAAGGCATACCCAACAAGGAGAAGATCTTTATAGGATGAGATTTAAATGCACGTGGGAAAAGATAGTTGAAGATTTGAGAGGGTTCATAAGGATATGGATTTGGAGATACTATCTTAGAATTCACTATGACTTATGATCTTGTAATCACTAATACTTATTTTGAAAAGATAGATTAACACTTAATGACATTTACAGTAGATATAATATTAGTTAAATAGACATTTTTCTTACTAAGAAGATGGATTGAAGAATTTGGAAGGATTGTGAAGTAATATGGGGTGAAAGTTTGGCCAAATAATATAGCATAGTGGTATTCATGGACGAAGCCATGTATACTTTAGGGGTGGCACTTGCCCCCTTACATTTTTATTTTAAAATTTTATGCCTTGAAAATTTTAAAAATCTTGAATTTGTCCCCCCTCAATTTTTTTGACCCCTTCATTTTACTCTCCTATCCTTCTCCTTTTTAAAATTTCCCCCTTCAATCCCTTCGTGAATGATAGCTTGATTGTGTTTATTGAGAGAGAGGTATTTGATAGCGTTGATAAGAGCACCTCTAATGCATTCATGCCATTTAATGTGCCAATGTCAAAATTTGGCACCTGAAATGCACCGAATGGCATCAATGCCAAATTTTAGTAAATATATGCTTTATGCGTTAATGCTATATTTTGGCATTTCTCACTTTTTGAAGGGAAAGTTTGACATGGCACAGATGACATTTACCATTTAAGATGCCAAATTTTGGCAATGGCAAAAATTTGGCACCCCAAATGGCACAGCATTGGAGCAACCTATTTGGTGCCAAATTTTGACTATGGCATCTCAAATGGCATACCATTGGAGATGCTCTAATGAAGCAGAAAAGGAAAATAGGCATTCAAGTACTAGGAGATGGTGGAACTTGAAAAAATAAAAAAATATATTTAAATGTAAAATATTAAAAGAAGAAAAATAAAATTTAGGCAAAGGGAATACTATGTGGTTTGAAATTGCTACTTGCACTAGGAGAGTTGCAAAACAAGTTCTTGGAGAATCTATGGGGAATGGATCAATATCCAAGGAAACTTAGTGGTGGAATGAGTAGGTTCAAATAATTGTTAGGGCAAAACAAGAATTTTAATAGACTTTACATAATAAAGATAGGAATGAGGAAAGTTATGGAATGTATAAATTAGCTAAAGAGGAAGCTAAGAAGGCAATACTGAGGTTAATTGGTCAAGGCGCATGATATTTTGGATCATAAGTTAGGTACAAAAAGGATGGGGAGAAAAATGTATATGAACCTGCTAGGATAATGGAGAGAAGAAAAAAGGCTTAAATCATTTTAAGTGAGAAGATGATGAGATTAAAGATATGTGGAGGATTTATTTTAATAAATCGTTTAACAAAAACCACATACAAAATCTAAGCTTGAGAGAACCTACTCACTCTACTGAGGAAGGAAGTTATGAAAAAGATAAAAATAAGAAAAGTTATAGGATTAGACAAAATTCTTATTGAGGTTTGGAACTTGGAAGTTTGTGAGTGATAATGGTGTAATTTGTTGACTAAGTTGCTTAATAAGATTTTAAAGACCAAAATGATTCTTTATGAATGGAGGAAAAGTACTGTAGTGGCTTTATATAAAAACAAATGTGATTTTTAAAACTATTATAATTATTGTGGCATTAAGCTCATGAGTCGAAGGTTCCAGCTAGCTTGCTGGTAAGTCTTTTGGTGGTTGTACTAGAGACCTGGGTTCGAGTTCGCCTTCATCAGGTTGGGGAGGGTTTACGGGAAAGGAGAGAGCTACCTCTTGTTGCGTAGTTCATAAGGCTAATGGGCTTCTAGAC
>JAESVK010000392.1:2096198-2139461 GCA_017140935.1 Hamamelis virginiana
TCTCAGGTCATGGCAGATGATTTTCTGGTTTGGATTTTTTATTTTGAACATGGGTTTTTGGAGATGATGAGATGGTGATATGATGGGTTTGCATTATGATCACTTTGTGTTGATTGTGGTTTATGGTTTTTGCTGACAGTAAAGACTCAGCTCACGAATCTTGAGTTTGGGAGTTTTGATTTCATTAATATTCAGCATATTATGGAATTCTCTTAAGGTGGATTTTTATTATTATTATTATTATTATTCTGGAGGCGGATTTTAGATGAGGAAGATATTGTGAAGTTCAATGCAGGTGAATCCATAATTTTGGTACAACTTCAAACCCAATGAAAGATTATTTATGTATTTCTAAGAGTGGATTTGTATTTTGAATGGAAATTTAAATGTCACTACCTACTGTTTTTTAATTTATTTAAAGGGGTTTTTTTAGTGATTAGTCCCTCAAATCAGACTTGGAATCCATCAAATCCTTGATTTTTTTCACTAACCCAGTAAGTCCCTAACGTCCAAATTTTAATAGCCGATAGTCAATTTGTTTTTTAAAGACACAAATACCCCCGAATTGATTTCGGCATATATTACGTATTATGCTTGAGTCTGTTACATATTAATTATCCAATATTCCCTTTATAATCATTTCTTATTTATCTCAATTTCAAATTTGAATTTTTTTTAGGAAGATAAGATATTAGCATTTATTTCATATATTTGCATTATTTTTGACATTTTATTCTTCATTTATTAACAGATTATTCTCCTATATTTTCTCCACACGATTTTGATTCTATTGGAAATTATACGTCTCATGATTTTTTTTGGATGCAATATATACGTTCAGTTTTATTCCATTTTTTCACATAGACAACATTGAGTTTGTGAGATATATATGTTATCATTAAAATACATATGAGTGCAATTGACAATCCAGGTTTTCATCAATATTACAATGGATATGTAGATATTGATATGTCACTTGGATTAGATTTATATGTATATAGGTATGCTAACCTGCAAATAAAATTCAAAGTGCCTGTGGAGTTATATGTTTTGAACTGATGCTAAACACCTTCAGTAATTGTATATGTTTAGTGTGTGTAGGAACTGATATATTTTATATTTGTAAATGACATGTTAGGTCTATTTCCTTTGGCATATGCAGTAGTTGATGTTGAAAAAATCTTGAAAATCAAGGAAAACCCAAATGTGTTTATCTTTTATACACTCTCACATATGCCATTACAGAAATATATATGCATAAGGGTTTACAAAAGGTATCTTTTGGGGTCAAGAAGTTGCAAAAAGTGTATATGCTGCATGCCGCCGTGATTCGCGACCACTCCGGTGATAGAACGAACCTTCCGGTGACGCTTATCATCACTCCAGCGCCCTTCGGCGGTCAGTCCATACCCACGTCTTCACAGAGTGGGTTTGAGCAATATATATTGTTTCCATTTTTTTTTATATTCAAATAAATTTGATCCCTCTTTTTACGAAATTTTTGGCACTATTCGCTCCTTTTATTACTAGTTTTTTGGGATTGCATCTGTTCGTGGGAATTTTGGCCTCTACATATAAAAATGGGACTTTTGTCTGCAAAAAAGTGTCAAGGACTTTTCAGGTATGGTCTTTTTTAAGGGGACCTATCAGTCTAAACAAATTAAAAAGAGGACCTAGAACTAAAGAACCATTTTTTTAAATGCTTGATTTTCTTTCTTCATTTTTTTTTAAAGATTTTTCTGGTGAGAGGTTTTAGTGGTAGCAGTGAGTTTCTAGCAAGGGGTTGTAGTGACGAGGGCTAGGGATGCTTGGGTCAGGTCATGGAAAATAAAATTGGGGAGAAGAAAGGGGCATGCGTGCTGGTCGGGTTGTAAGTAGCACCTTCGCGTGTTTTCTAAGGACCATCTAATTTTAGTCGTGCAATGCATATGTTAGCCTTATGGCTTCAATCCATATTTATTTAATGATTTTGATGATAACAAACATTGTATTATGTTTATGCATATACTTTATTGAACATCTTGATATAAGTCAAACCTCTTTAATGGACTTTTGTCTAACTCTTTTGAATGGATAAATTGGATGTATATGTTGAACATTTTATTTATCCTATGATTCTTATATATATTGTCAATATTATTCATACTTGTAGGAATCAAGATTTAAGCCATTATATGAAGAAGATTCAATATTGCTTGAAGTACCCTTGAAGCTATTGCACTCTAAGTGTACCTTATGTGAATATGAATAGTTATATGTTCACTAAGGACCATGAAGAGAGCCATTAAAAGATGAAGTCTTGCTCAAGCCAAAGATGAAGCCAATCTCAAGCCTAGCACAAGATTTGAAGATTTATTCATGAAGACCTTGTTTTTATCTTGTGTGAGTGATTAGGACTTAAATATGTAAATCTCTTATTTAGGATTGAACTACATTGGCTCAAAATACCATGACCTCCATAGAAATTTTTTTCAACTTGGAAAATCACATTTTGGTAAAAAAAAAATTGATTCAAACTTATAGTGGGCTATATGGACTCAAAAGACAAAATGTTTTATTCTTTTGTTTTGGCCTATATATCTTTTGGAAAACATTTTGAACTAAGTCAAGTTTCAGTGGGAACAAGTGATCATGATGAGACAGAAGCTGCATCATGTTTTTTTAGTAGCAAGACAGTCGTCTGTCTGCTTCAAAGAGTCGACTGTTTGCCCGAGAATTGCTCATATCGACTAGTTTCTACTGAACCCAAACAGCTCTATTTTTGTCTCTAACGGCCATATTATTCGATAAGTCTATATATACTCATTTTGTGAGTCTTAAACAAGCTAATGATCATACACCAACACACTCAAACTTAGTTTACATCATTCTCGTGTGATTTAATCATTTGATTCATCATTCTCTCTTGAAGCCAAATTAGTTCATATCTTTGAGAGATATTAGGGAGAGCTTATTGTTTGTACATCATCTACTCTTGAGGAGTTCTCTATTTGTACACATTCTCAAATTCATTTGTAATCTTGTGTGAAGAAGGGTTGGGTTGTAAACCTTGTGAAGTTTGAAGTTTGATTGTTGATCAATTTCAAGCTTGAGAAGATTGTGGGTTAGAATCTACCACCTTTGAAAGTAGATTATGGGTGAGTGTCTTCCATCTTGGTAAGAAGATAGTTGTAAAGGTTTCTCTACCTTGAATGATAATCCTATAGTGGATTGTGGAATCCTCAAGACGGAGATTTTGAGGCGTGGATGTAGACGGAGATCGAACCACGTTAAAATCCTTGTGTTTGAATCTCTCTAACTCTATCTCTTGCATTTCAATTTATATATTTGCTATATTAATTGTTGTATTGTGATTCAAATATTTACTTCCGCTGAATTTAATGAAATCATAATTTTAATTAGTAATTACTTTTAAAAAGTTTGCAAAACCTCTATTCACCCCCTCTAGAGGTATATACTTGGGCCAACAGCATCTAACGGCTTAAATGGGATCATCTGATAATCGCAACCCTGTCCGAACAAATATTATTTTGTTTTAACTTTTTATGGCTTTGAAAACAAAAAGTTAATTTTAGAGCATCTCCAATGGGGAGCTTTTATTTGAGCCGCGTCCGGATTTGCTGGTGACCAAGCTTTTGATCATTAGGTAGTGAGCAGCAGCGCGATGGGCGAAATGGAGGCACAGATGTAGATCTAAGGGCTGGGATGCAAAAAGCGAGTCAAGGATGTCATTTTGGGCTAAATAGCTACTAACGTTAACGAGATTATAGTTATTGATGTGAGAGTGAAAAAAAATTTGGGTTCCCGCCAATCTCTCCCCTCCTCTTCCCCCGAAAATCTTACATTTTGTCTCTCTTAACGCCCAAAGTACCCTCTCTCTCCTTTTGAACCAATTTTTTTTTCTCTGTTTCTCCTCACGACCCAAATTTCTCTTTATCTTTTTCTCCTCACGACCCAAATTTCTTATATTTTTCTCATCTGACGACGCAGATTCAATGTTTCTATTATACACAACATTATTCTCTCTCTCATCACAATCACAACACTTCATTGCAAGTTTTTGAACTATATATCTATATCTTTATCGTCACAGATGCATATCTCAAGATCCCCATCAATCTCTCTTATCACAGCTATACCAAGTAAGCCATTGGTTTATGTTTATTTTTTATCCATGAAAATACTAATTTTGGTGAGATCTATTTGTAAACGAGGGGGATATTTTGTAAAGTATATTTATGAGTTCTTGATAAATTGAAACAAAAAATAATAAACATAAGAGAGGAAGGAAAAACAGTATTTATGAAAAATACCCATGGTCAATTACAAAGAGTGTTGGATTGGCTATTGAAGTAGTTGATTGTTAATATTTATTTAGTAGACTATTTATGTGTTGGTTTAGTAAATTATATGTTTATATTTATAATTATAAGTTTATATACATGTGGTTTGCACTTGAATGTGTTCTGAACAGTTGATTGTTATATGGATAATGTGTGCATAATGCATATTTTGTTATGATATTTTTTCTTTGTGGACATGATGTGTGCAAAAGATTAATGAATTTATCTCATTTTATCAATTTAATTGGTATAGTTGGTTGATTATGGATATTAGTAATGAAAGGAATGTTGACAATTGCGAAGAGAATCCCAAAATGGGTATGGATTTTGATAGTGAAGAAGCAACATATGATTTTTATAACGGCTATGGGATGAGGGTTGGATTTAGCATTAGGAGAGGTACTGTTGGTAGAAATAAACAGTCGAATGAGCTGACATCAAGACTTTTTCATTGTTGTAAAGAGGGTGTTCATGATAAAAGGAGAAGGGACCAATTGTCAAACAATCTAAGAACAGAAATAAGGTGTGGTTGCAATGCTCATATGGGTATAAAAATAAACAGGGAGAATGTTAAATTTGAAATCTACACATTAACAGTGGATCATAACCATGCATGAGCTTGTTCTTGCGCGGTGCTCCTATATGATGGGGTCACAACATAGGATTTCTGACTTGCATGCAACACAAATTGAATTGGTCGAAAAATCCAGAATTCCTCTTAGGTCTGCATATGAGTTACTTGGTAGAGAAGCTAGAGGAAGGGAAAGTCTTGGTTTCACTAAAGAAGACCATAAGAATTACTTGCGGGGTAGAAGATAGAAGACCTTGGCATTTGGGAAAGCTAGTAGCATATATGAATACTTTAAAAAACAATTATTCGAGAATGACTTATTTTACTCCCCTGTCCAGTTTGACAGCGATGAATTAATTACAAATATTTTTTGGGCTGATGCAAGGATGATAATGGATTATGGTATATTTGGTGATTTGGTGATTTGGTGAGTTTTGATACAACTTATAAGATAAATAAGGAACATCGTCCATTTGCTGTTTTTGTTGGGTTCAATTATCACAAAGAGACTATAGTGTTTGGTGCGGCATTGATGTATGATGAAACTGCGGAGTCTTACAAATGGTTGTTTAGGACATTCTTGGAAGTAATGTCTAACAAGTCTCCAAAGACTATTTTAATGAATCAAGACGCTGCTATGGCTATTGCTATCAAAGAAGAGTTCCCATAAACTTTTCATCTTCTATGTAAGTGGCATATAATGCAGAATGCGCTCAAGCACATGAATAATCTTGGGAATCGCGATACCGAGGCTGGTACTATAAAAAGTTAGATTGCATACCTCATGGATAATATTGATTCAGAGGTTGAATTTATACAAGAGTGGAATAGTATGCTTAAAGAACATGATGTTCGTAATAATAGGTGGCTAAAAATGTTGTTTGATGTGAGGCAAAAGTGGGCACATTGCTTTGTTAGTTATGAATGATCTGCTGGTATGAAAAGCACACAACTGAGTGAAAGTTTTCATGCATGCCTGAAAAATTATTTGAAGTCCGATCATGATATTGTGCAATTTTTTATGCACTTTGAGAGGGTTCTATCTGACAAGCGCGAGGCTGAACTGAGTGTAGAATTTAATCTAATCCACAAGTTGCCCAAAATTGACATAAAGATAATAATGGTTGAGCAAGTAGCCTTAATATATTCTTGGCAACCGTTTGAGGAATTTTAAGAAGAATATATGAGATCTCTTGAACTGACCACTCATTCTCATGACCATAATGATACAGAAAATATGGTGTACAACATTGGTTTCCACAGTGGCCAAAGGTTATATTATGTGATCCGGGATGTTAATGATTGATTGTCTTGCAGTTGTAAGCGGTTTGAAACGAAAGGGATCATATGTAGGCATGCTTTAAAAGTGTTAACAGAGGACATTAATCCTAATGAAGTCCCTCGTCAATATATTTTTAAAAAATGGACTCGAAATGCAAGGTCCACTTCAACTCAAGATAAGCAAGGTCGAACCATTATTGAGGATGCAAAATTGATGGAATCAGAGCAGTACATAAACATTTGTGCATTTTTCAGAAAAATGGCTGTTAGAGCTGCACAATCTCATAATGCATACCGGCATGTTATGGAAAAAGGGAGAGAAACACAAGAAGAGGTAGGAGACATCTTTTTTAAAGGCATGGATCAACTCTTGGGCCCTGACAATACTACCACAACACATTCAGTTGGTGTTACTCCCAATAATGGAGAGGCAAGTACTTTGAATTCCGCTACTCCCAATAATGGGGAGTCAAGCACTTTGAATTCAGTTACTCCCAATAGACTAGCATAGGGACTAAAGGTGAGAACTAATTCTTTCCGAAGTAAGAAAGACAGAAAAGTGTGATGGAGAATGCAATGTCGAAGGCAAAGAAAGTCGCAAAAAAGTAAGTTTATTTATTTGTATTTTGGTTTCCCTATAATTAATCGTACATAATTCATCTTGCAGAAAATTATGCAAGCGCAAGAGACTCGTCAAAATATTGACAATAATGTATACACTCCTCAGCCACCCAACCTAAGTCAAACACATGTTTCTTCACAGGTGACAACATTGATATATATTCAATAAAAAGTGGACTATTTATTTGCACATTTATTAAATACATAAATTTTTTAAGCATGTTTTGTGTTATGTTCTTCAAATGGGTAGTGGTGCAAGAGTAGTTTACTCCAGAGCCAAGCAATTTTTATGTTAATCAAATTGTTACCCAAGATGATGCTGGATGGCTACCTTCATTTCAATCCTCACAAGTCATTACTAAACCCCAATCATCGCAGGTATGTTACAAGTTTGTCAAACATTCTCTCTCGCCAATATTTAGATGAAATTGACATTTTAAATGTTTAAATTAACTTAACTTAATGTAATAGGCAGTGGACTTGAATAAACCGGAGCAATTGATCCCAAGTGCACATTTTGACCTTGATTTGTCACTGTATGTATTTTTTTTTTCATTTTTTATGTAATAAGAACTTAAACTTGTTTGATAGCATCAAAATAGTTAACTAATTTTATTGTTGTGTTATTTTAACTTGCAAGTGACAATTTAACTTGAATGGGACCGGAAATGTTAGAGGTTTTTTTCATATAGTCGACTATTTGCTCCCAGGACTGGTTTTCTGTAGAGGCTGCGAACACATAGTTGACTGAACTTTGAAAATAGTAGATTATTTGCTCCCAGGTATATTTTCCTGCATATGCTGCGACCACACAGTCGACTAATTGAATGACATAGTTAACTGTTAGAAATATTAATGGCTTTAATATTTTCCCACGCTTATATATTCTACTGAGCTTTACTATAGACGATTGTATAATTTTTTATATAAGTGCGAGTTTGGAGGGGAAAAAGTACTCCTAATCCAATCTTTTTCATTTCTGTTGCAGAAGAAGTGTAACCCCCAAAACCCTTGCACCCATTCATATTCCCTAACCAAAAGGTTCAATTTTTTCCCATTAAAATCCATCCCTCTGTGAACCAGCCTCGTGGACGGGGCTTAGGTGGTGTGAGTCCACATCATCACCGGGCGATGTGATTAGGGGGGTTTAGAAATCAAAACAAAGGAGTCGCCACCTTATTTTTAAGGAATAAGGAAACCAAAAAAACATATTATTTTCAATAAAAACAAACTCCATTAATGGAAAAGCAGTCTACAAACCAGAGTTGGATCCGGGGGCTAGGTTACGACGTGGGAAGGTTCCAAGCTTTCACTTGTAGGCACCCACCTCGCCCTAATTAAAGGACTTCTAATTTATTTGGGCTATTTAAATTTCTTATTACAAACAATCCTAAATAATCTAAATCAACCAATAAAGTAGTGATATAAATGCATTATCTATATTAGTTATATTAATAAATAAATAAATAAAAATATATACAAACAAACCCTAAGAACCTAGGACACCCTACGGGCATCCTAGGGCGGACTTGAGCCCTATTAGCGCCTACGTAACTTACTAGTATCACCCAGCAAGTATCAAAGTCCACGTAGTTCGACTACCCTAGGACTCTCCTATTGTAATCGATCACATCATCAAAGGTATTCAACCTAATTCAAGACTCTAACTTCAAGAGTTTTTGTTTGTTTAAAATCATTTATTCAAAATCATTTCAAATTAAAAGACTTTCTTAAAATCCAAATATTCTAAAACAATTCTTATCTTTAGAATTCAATTCCAATTAAAAATCTTTTTCAAAGATTTTCAAGAAAACAAATCATATGGGAGGAATTTCATTCCAAGGTAAGAAAATCTTTAAAACATTTCAAATCTTTTGAAAATCAATTAATAATCAAATATCTCATAAAATCATATTTATTTCATAAATATTGCATCAAAAATCTTTTAGGAAATCTCTCGAAGATCGACTCTTAAATCAAATAAAATACACAATTCTGATAGCAATCTTTACAACAAAGGAAATTCCTAGGGAAGGTCAAGTGACCTTCCTAATCCTAGGGTCTCTAACTAGCCCTAAAGTTAATCTAAAAACCCTAACATACTAATGCAAATGCATGCTGTAATTTAACTAAATTAATCAAACATTCACAAAATCAATTCTAATCATGCATGAAAATGTTCCTAAATGCATACTAATCAAACTATGTGATCCTAAGCATATTCCTAAGTTGGATTTGGCCCTAAAATAATTTTTAGAAGTGATTTAAAGGCATAAACAAATCCGGACAGATTTGAGCATTAACCTTTAACCACTCTAAAAATCATGAAAATAAAGAATAAAAAATGTGAAAATGTCCTAGCATGCTTTCTATATGAATATACAAAATAAACTACAAAAATCATGCAAAAATGGCTTAAAAATGATAATTAAACCATTTTAAAGTATATATCCAAATCTGGACAGATTTGAATATACACTTTTAATGGCCTAAAAATCATTCTTAATCCATGGTTAATAATGAATAAATACCCTAGCATACAATCTATCATGCTTGATTAAATTACCATGCAAAACATATCAAAAACTACACAAAAATATGCTTACATAATTAATTTAAACACAAGGGAAGGATCTCACCTTTGCACGCTCCCTCGTACACATTTTTCATATTCAAATGATCAAATCCATGGCAAGTGTTTAAATAATCATATAAAACATAAACAAAAAGACTCAAGACTTATCACATGTCAAAATAACATCCTAACACATTCATATCATCATCAATACCATCAATCAAATATTTAGAGACTCAAATAACAATATGAACGTATCAATATTTATTTTAAACATGCTTACACATAAAATAATGAAAAAAACTTATCCTAAACATGATAACTAGCATAAAATAACAACAAAGACAATCCTAAACATGTTAACTAACACAAAATGACAACAAGACTAATCCTAAACACATCTAATCACATAAAATCATAATAAAACTAACCCTAATCATGCATTCTCACATAAAATCACAACAAAGCTAACTCTAATCATGCATACTTACATAAAATCATAATAAAACTAACTCTAACATGCATACTCACATAAAATCACAACAAAACTTCATTAACCCTAAACATGCATTCTAACATAAAATCTCGATAAAGTTAACTAACCCTAAACATATATGCTAACATAAAATCATAACAAAAACCTAAACCTAATCATGCATGCTCACATAAAATAATAATAAAAGACAACCCTAATATGCATACTCACATAGAATAATAATAAAACTACTTAACCCTAGGCATGCATCCTAACATAAAATCATAATATAAACTAATGAACCCTAAACATGCATACTAACATGAAATAATAACAAAGCTAAACCTAATCATGCATGCTCACACAAAATCAAAACAAGGCTAACCCTATCATGCATACTAACATAAATAAAAAAAAGAAATAAACCTATTCAAACATGCATAGGGAAAACTCCTACAAAGTAAAACGAAAACCCATCAAGAAAACAAGACCATGGTTGAGTGTTTACCCTTCGATCCCCTTCTTGGCTAACCTCCTCGAAGCCCTTAACCTTTTCTTCTTACTCATTCAATGGTGTAAGAGTGAAGAGCCTCCAAAAAGCTGTAGCCTCCTCTCTCAAAAACCCTAAAATTCTTCCTCTCCCTTCAGCCTCTCATAATGCAACATATATAGGGTTAGGGTTTAAAACAATGAATGGCTAGGATTAATCTCTTTAAAAAACGATCCTAAGGCTTAGAATGAGTCTCTCTAGGGTTTGAAAGCTGAAACCCTTCGCATTTAAGCCAAAAAATCAAATCAAATCGGCCAAAATAAGTCAAATTCTCAAAAATGGCAAAATTGGCTCGAGTAAGCTGGTGGACGTCCTAGGCATGGACGGTTGGCCGTCCTAGCTAGGACGGTCACCATGCTGATTTTCCAAAAATTGTTCCCTAAATTTAGGGTTTTCGAATTTTGGCCATATTTTGGTCAATTTTGATCCAAATCCGATGGTTCAGGGCTCAAAACGACCGTGCTTTGATCCTCTACATTTTTAGAATGTTTTTGGGTTAAAATCAATTGACCATGGTCAAGGGTTTTAGCAAAACGCTAGCCAATTGACCCGGTTGTGCCAAAATTGGTCATATGACCATTCTCTGTTTTGTAAAATTGATCAATTAGGCTTGCACCACTTCTAAAAACATGGTTTCAACATGAAATTGGTACTTAACAACATGTTTTGAAAATCTTTTGTTTTGGTGAAAACGACCAATTCACAGTCAATTTGATCGAAACCCTAATTCGGCTCATCTTTACCCGTGGGATCGATTTTGGGAGAATCCATCCCAACCATTCAAAGGCTCAATTGACACACCAAATTCACTCCCCACATCCACATAAACCTCATGAAACAATCCGTTTCAAATTCGGAGGTCATTCGGAAATTATACGAGAAAAAGGACGAAAATGCCCTTCAAGTCGCAAAAACCCTAATTACCTATCGAGCTCTCATCAGAATGCCATGAAAACTTACAGGGATGTTCTAAAACACCTCAAAAGTCAAATGCAATACAAATGGGTTGATTCCAATCCAAATGTACACATGAAATAATGAATTGTCCTTTTCCTCAGAAAAGGGCAATTTAGTCAATTTGGTCTTTACAAGACCAATTCCTCACCCAATGATCAGCTATTCTAGTTGATCATTTGCATGGACATATGGTAGAAATAAATGGTAAAAATGGGGTGTCCACAGAAGCCCCTCGTTGGTGTTTCATGGCTTCGCCATGTAATACCAACGAAACAAAATGGCATCCCATTTTTGCCGCAACAAAAGAGGGATGATTCAACCAACTTCTCACGAACATTGAGATCTATTTCCTGAATAAATCCAGAATGAAAATAATTCTTGGAAGTCACACTTCCAATTATTTCAAAATCAATCACATCATCAAACCACAAAACAAACATTTATGTGATATCTCACTCACATAAGCATACACAAATCATTATTTTATGTGATACTTCTCTCACATAAACACATACAAGCCATCATTTTATGTGATACTTCTCTCACATAAACACATGCAGGTTATTATCTTATGTGATATTTCTCTCACATAAAACAGTTTAGATTCATTATTTCTATGGTACATCTCCCATTAGAAATATTATTTATATAGTACTTCTCCTATATAAATATTTTCAAACCATTATTTTATGCTTCACATAAAACAATTCAAACTCATTGTTCATATGGTACATCTCCCATATGAACATATTATCAATTATATGGTACTTCTCCCATATAAAGCATTATTTTATGTCTCACATAAAATAATTACATCCTATCATTTTATGCTTCACATAAAATAATCACATAAGACAAATCAAATAGTTATTTTATGTCTCACATAAAATAACTTCAAACTCATTGTTCATATGGTACATCTCCCATATAAACACAGCCTCAATTATACGGTACTTCTCCCATATAAACATCATTTTATGTCTCACATAAAATAATCATATCTCATCATTTTATGTTTCACATAAAATAATCACAAATCATTCAAAATGTTATTTCATGCTTCACATAAAATAACTCAAGTTCATAGTTTACATGGTACATCTCCCATATAAGCCACTATTTTATGTTTCACATAAAATAATCTCAAATCATTCAAAATGTTATTTTATGCTTCACATAAAATAACTCAAGTTCATCGTTCACATGGTACATCTCCCATGTGAACCTATCATCAATTATATGGTACTTCTCCCATATAACCCATTATTTTATGTCTCACATAAAATAATCTCACATCACTATTTCATGTCTCACATGAAATATTTCAAACACATTATTTTATGTTTCACATAAAACAAATCAAACCCATCACTTTATATGGTACATCTCCCATATGAACCTATCATCAATTATATGGTACTTCTCCCATATAAAGCATTATTTTATGTCTCACATAAAATAATTACACCCTATCATTTTATGTTTCACATAAAATAATCACGTAAGACAAATCAAATAGTTATTTTATGTCTCACATAAAATAACTTCAAACTCATTGTTCATATGGTACATCTCCCATATAAACACAGCCTCAATTATACGGTACTTCTCCCATATAAACATCATTTTATATCTCACATAAAATAATCATATCTCATCATTTTATGTTTCACATAAAATAATCACATAAGACAAATCAAATAGTTATTTTATGTCTCACATAAAATAACTTCAAACTTATTGTTCATATGGTACATCTCCCACATGAACACAGCCTCAATTATATGGTACTTCTCCCATATAATGTTTTCAAAATCATCATTCAAAATCATCATTCAAAATCAACATTCAAAATCATCATTTAGTGGTAATTTCCATGCAAAACATGAACTAATTTTGGAGGAAATGGACCGAAAAAACAAAAAATTAAGAAAATCAAGTTGGGGCACACTGGTGGCCGTCCTAGCCTGGACGGCTGGCCGTCCTAGGCTGGACGGTTGGCCGTCCTAGCTAGGACGGTCACCATGTGTGACCCGAAGTTTTTTGTCTTTTTAAACCCCTCATTCTCACATGCACTCTTGTGCTCACTCTAAACCACCTCCAAGCTTGGTTTTGCTCAAAAACCCTAGCTTTTGATCTTCAATTCACACATACTCAACCAAAACATTGGTTCATATCCTTAGCAACACAAAATCACCATCATCTCCTCAAGTTCTTCAACTTGTCTCCATTTGGTGTGAACCTCTCCACTTCTCACATACTCCATTTTCTTCAAAAATGGATCAATTACCTCCACCTTACTTAAAATATCCGTTCTTGGAAGTCAAGGCTAGATACAAGGCACCCTCATATGGAGATTCCCATCCACCATCTCTACTCTTGGATCCTAGAACACATCTTTCATATATTCACTCCAAAGACAATGTAAGTTAAATTTCCTTAATAACTCTTGATTCATATGCAATTGGTTGAATTGAAATGCTTGTTTGCATGTTGATTGTTGATTTTCATATCATTGTAACCTTTGGGAAAAGCATGGGAGCCCCATTTCATAGCTTCACAAGCTTGTGAATGGTGCACACCAAGTGTTTGATGAAATGTCTCAATGAAGTAAGCTTTGATTTTTCAAATCAAACCTATCCTAATCATGTTTCAATGATTTTTGTAGGATTTTAGAAAGTATTTGCCATGATCAATCTTCTTTGAAAACATCATTTTGAAAATATGTATATCACATGTTTGATAAAATGCCTCAATGAAATAAACTTTGATTTTTCAAATCAAACATATCCTAATCATGTTTCAATGATTTTTGTAGGATTTTAGAAAATATTTACCATGATCAATCTTCTTTGAAAATATCATTTTGAAAATATGCATATCACATGTTTGATAAAATGCCTCAATGACACCATCATCCATTTTCTTCTTTACAAGCCATTTCATGTCATGTAAAGTATCTCAAAAATTTTCTATGATGTTTAATTTGATTAAAACACCATCAATTTTGAATTTGAAACATTTTAGATTTTGGTGACACTACCCATGCCTTTGATAATGAATTATGTCATACAATATGCATACATCTTTTTTGTAAAAACCTTTTGAAAATGTATTGATCATTTTGGCTCATTCAAAGCATAAATTTTACTTCATTTCATGATATGTAAATCAATAGTCATGCTTGCATTGCATTTGAATCAAAGTTCCTTTAGAAATAACAACGTTTGCTTTGATGTGAATATAATCTCAAATGTGTTTATGCAGCCCAATTTTGAAATCCGTACCAGATACTCCTTGGGTAAACTCATCAAATGGTGGGAATTAATGGAGACACGCCAACCCCAAGCTAAGGCCATTGTTGAGCAAGCGGGCTTTAAGTTCTTCTTGGATTCTCTCTGGCTCGACAACATGGATCGAATGGCCATGATTGCTCTTTCTGAACTCTGGTGGGACACCACCAACACCTTCCACTTCGGGTTTGGGGAAATGACTATGACCCCATTTGACTTCACTATGATTACAGGACTTCATATTGGGGGCCAACCACTCGCCTTTTATGACGAAGCTCACACTGATGAAGAATACCTGTACAACCTTTTGGGCGTTGAAAATGTTCCTCTGACAAAAAGAGGAGTCAGGCGCTCTTGGCTCTATAATCACTTTAGCATTCAGAGTGAAGAGGAGGGAGGGGAACCCGAGGATATTGCCCTTGCATTCATTTTGTATCTGCTCTCATGCACTCTCTTTGCAGGTACACAGGACATAGCCCCTCTAGGCTTTTTGAAGAGTTTAGAGATTACAGATAATATTCATCTGTATGACTGGGGCGGAGCTGCATTAGCGACTATGTATCGCTCCATGTGTGACAAATCGCGAGATGCTGCTCAAGACTTTGGCGGCTTGGCTTTCATATGGCAGGTACTGTTTTCACCCAATTGTCTTTCAATAGAATCTTTCCATATCTTTATCAACTCCCTGATCTTTCTTTCATGCAGGTATGAGCATTCATCTATTTGGGTCTTGGTTGTCCTCTCTTGAAAGAGGGGGTTAACCATTGGCCATTTTTAGCCCGCTTTGATCCATGTCACAGGAAGCACTCCAACCTCCATAGGTATGATTATGCTGCTGCCAAAGCTATCCTTGCCGGTCTCACTGCAGAACAGGTAAAATCCCGAACCACCGTCTTTCTCTTAAATCTTCTGAATTCAACTCTCATACTCTTCATAATCTTCAGGTGAACTGGGACCCATGGGGTACTTGGAGGACTACTTTGGCTCCCCCCTCACATGCATAGTGTACTCCTAGCACACAGGCGAATTTTGTTTGAGGGGCCTGCTGGCAGGTACTGGTACTTGGGTGAAAGAGTCTGTCGCCAAGTCTATGGAGACATGGATGCAGCTAGAGTGCCTTTTCTGCCTCCTGTAAATATGCGCCATACTGATAAACTGAAGGGCGAGGCCCTGTTAGAGTCTAAGAGAGGAGTGGATCTTTCTGCTTTCCTTTTCTCTGATGCGAGCTACGAGGTCTTCTGTCAACAATTCTTGATGCGCCCCTTGGCGACTGGAGAACCTCCTCAAAGGGTATGTAAATATAACACTTTCTTTCATCTCTGTAAATGCAATCACAAAACTTCATCTTTATGTCCACAGAGTCGCCGTTCCCGGGGTTAAAGCTCTAGAGCTGCTGCTAGTGATGATGATCAAGACACGAATAGGCCTCCTGCCTTACGGCCTGCAGACTGGAACATCGAGCTAATAGTTGAAGACAATTTCGTGACTTCTACTATTTCACGACCTTCAGTCGATGAAGGATATCACATAGACCCATCTTACGAACAGGTGAACCTCCCACTGAATCAATTAACTGCACACACATTCCCACTGATACACTGACATCATTCATTTCCGACAGGTCCCTCGAGAGTATTGCCAGGATTACATCGATCTTACTACTGCCATGAGGCGTGACCTTCGCAGGATGAGCTTGAGGACTTCCGCTCTCACTCGTCAACAGGTAACTTCAAATCACATTCTCAAATTCAGCTTCCTTCCCTTTTCACAAACTGATCAAACTGTGAACACCGTTTCAGGCACCTGACCCACCACGTCATTCTTCAGCTGGCGAGGGATCTAGCAGAGGGATAAGGAGGAACTCTCGAAGACGTTGATCAATCCTCTATGAGGCACGGGGTTTTACTTTGAAAATCATATGTAACTTGTAAATATTTGTACTAAAACAAGTTTTCTCACTTTTATGGTGTATGTACATGACTAGAACTGTTTGGGCCATTATCTGCTCTGTTCTCTAGGTTATTCTGTGGTGATTCTGGTAGGGTTGAAATGTAATTCTTTCTATTGAGCAACCCGATTGCTTCGCCAAATGGGAGTCAAACAGACAATTCCATCTCTCTTAGTGCATACTTACACTTCCAAGGCGATCTCTCCATCGATGGTAAAGGCTTTGATGTCAAGGTGGCCATCTGTATTGCGCACAACTCACATTGATTTCTCTCATAGGCCTTTTGAACTGGATGAGGCTTATAGGCAATGGTTATCTCAGAATATGGGTACTCGGGGACAAGAAATGAAGGCTAGGATCTCATGACTTATCGAAAGTCTCTCATCTGAAGAGCGAGGGGACACTTCGTCACTTCCACCTAATGTTTTACAAGTAGTACTTTTACAAGAGAAGAAGAGATGATGACTCTGAAGAAATTTCAAGGAAGGAACGAAGGATTTGACAGAACTTTTGAAACATATTTCCCATGCTTTTTATTATTCAGAATGAATGGAATTAGAATCATATGGCATGTAATAGACCTTTGAAAGGTTTCTCTTCATTTCATGAATAAAAGAATTCTATCTTTTTAGTTTTGAATAAATCACTTCAAACAATTACAATTGAAAACAAACACAGGGTTGTTTTGCCTTAAAGAATTGGACCGCACCCAAGGTAACTTTATGGGTTGCCTACATATCTCCATCCTCTTAAAATTTTTTTTCTTCATAAAACCTTGACTTATTTTGAATGCTTGGAGAATCAGGTCCTTGTAGATCTTGGGATCAATTTAAAAGCATTTTTTTTTTTGAATGCTCTACTTTTTGCCTAGGCAGCCTTTGCAGGTTTTCTACCTAGCGAGCTCTTGCCCTAATTTTTGCCTAAGCAGCCTTTTCAGGTTTTCTACCTAGCGGGCTTTTCTTTTTTTATTTTTTTTTATTTTTTTTTATTTTTTTTATTTTTTTAATTTTTTTATTTATACATGATACTTCTTCAATTGATCCAAATTGGTAGGTTGAGAGAATTCGATCCCATCTATGTCCATAAGACGCACGGCTCCGCCTGATAGTATCTCTTTGATGATGTAGGGTCCCACCCAACTTGGCTTGAACTTCCCTCTTGGATCATGAATTGGCATTCTGATTTCTTTGAGTACCAAATCCCCTTTTTTTAAGCCCCTGTTTTTAACTCTCTTGTTGAATGCTCGAGCTATCCTTCTCTGATAACCTTGAACATGGTACAGGGCCCTCAATCTCTTCTCGTCAATTAGGGACAACTGTTCATATCTATCCCTCATCCAATCGACTTCTGCTAGTTGGCTTTCCATAACTACCCTTAGTGAAGGTATCTCTAACTCAATTGGTAACACTGCTTCCATACCATACACTAACGAGTAAGGCGTAGCCCCAGTTGACGCTCTAATGGATGTGCGATAGCCCCACAATGCCAGAGGCAACTTCTCATGCCAATCATTGTACGTATCAGTGGTCTTCTTCAAAATGGTTTTCAAATTCTTATTAGCTGCCTCCACTGCTCCATTAGTCTGCGGACGGTAAGGAGATGAATGGTGATGTACTATACCATATTTCTTAAGAAGCTCTTCGGTCTCTTTTTTGAAATGCTGCCCATTGTCTGAAATAAACTCCCGTGGCACTCCATACCGGTAGATGATGTTGCACTATATGAACTTGGCAACCTGCTTAGCATTCAAAGTCTTGTACGACGCTGCTTCTACCCACTTGGTAAAGTAATCAATAGCCACCAGTATGTACTCGTGCCCATTCGAGGCCGCAGGAGTGATCTTGCTGATGATATCAATGCCCCATGTTGCAAACGGCCATGGTGATGACATGATAGTGAGTGGCATGGATGGCTGATGCTTACCACTTGCAAACACCTGGCACTTATGGCATTTCTTAACATGTTTAGCACAATCACTTTCTAAGGTCAACCAATAGTAACCCAGTCTCAGAATCTTCTCCGCAAGCATATACCCATTCATGTGTGGAGCCCCAGCCCCTTCATGTATCTCCTGAATGATCCGTTCTGCTTCATCTTCTGTTACACACAAGAGATGGACACCGTCATAAGATCTTTTATACAATTTCCCACTGCACAGAATGAACTGGCTAGCTAACCTTCTCAAAGCTCTTCGGTCAACATAAGATGCTTCTGGCGGATACTCCCCTTTTTCTAGGTATTGCTGAATATCATGATACCATGGCTTCCCGTCATTTGGTTCTCCTTCCCTTAGGGCACAACAGTAGATGGGTTCTTCTCTAGATTCAATGATCATTGGTGCTACTCCCCCTTCTATTGGGATCTCTGCCATGGATGCTAGAGTGGCTAAGGCATCCGCAAACTTGTTCTTTTGCCTAGACAGGTAAAAGAATTTTATTTGACGGAATTCTTTCGCCAATGTCTCTAGATAATCATGATATGGCAGTAGCTTCTCATCCTTAGTCTTCCATTCTCCTCTAGTCTGGCATATGATAAGGGCTGAATCCCCATACACTTCGAGCTCTTCTACTCCCAAGGCCAATGCCGATTCCAAGGCTAAAATGCAAGCCTCATACTCAGCTATGTTATTGGTTGCCTTAAAGTTCAGTTTCACTGCTACAGGTATCATCACATCTTCAGGTGTCTCCAGACAAACTCCTATGCCACATCCTTTCCTATTTAATGCTCCATCGAAGTGCACTTTCCACACCTTCTTCTCTACCACAAGGATTTCTTCATCCGGGAACTGGTAATTGCCATTGTCTGCTTGTGAAGTAGCACATTCTGCCAGGTGTTCTGCTATAACTCTTCCTTTCACTGATTTCTGCAGTACATATTGAATGTCGAATTCTGACAATAACAATAACCACCGCGCTGTTTTATAGGACAAAGCAGGCTTCTCAAGCAGATACTTCAACGGGTCCATTCGACTGATCAAGAGTACTTGGAAAGACATCATGTAATGGCGAAGCTTTTGAGTTGCCCACACCAATGCCACGTATGTCTTTTCCAGAGCACTATAATTCACTTCATAATCCGTCATCTTCTTGCTGAGGTAGTAGATGGCATTCTCTTTCAATGATTCTTCAAGATATTGAGCTAACATAGCTCCCATCGCGGTTTTGGTGACAGTTAAGTAGAGTAATAACGGTTCACCTTGTCGCGGGGGAACCAGTATTGGTGGGTTGCTCAAATACCTTTTGATGGTATCAAATGCCTTTTGACATTCCTCATTCCACTTAGTCGGTACATCCTTCTTTAGCAGCTTGAAAATCGGCTCGCAGATAGTTGTCAACTGAGCTATGAAACGGCTGATAAACTGAATTCTTCCCAAAAATCCCCGGATTTCCTTTTCTGTCTTTGGTGGTTGCATCTCCATGATGGCTTTGATTTTCCCCGGATCTACTTCTATCCCTCTCTGTGTGATCATAAAACCGAGCAGCTTCCCAGCAGTCACTCTAAATGCACATTTCTGAGGGTTCAGACGCAGCTTGTACTTGATAATTCTTTCAAAGAACTTCTTCAGAGCAGCTAAATGTCCTTCCCTATCCACAGACTTCACAATCATATCATCTACGTACACTTCCACCTCCTTGTGAATTAAATCGTGCAGCAGTGTGGTAGCCATCCTTTGGTATGTCGTGCCAGCATTCTTAAGGCCGAAGGGCATAACCCGATAACAAAATGTCCCCCATTGTGTAATGAAAGCTGTCTTTTCCATATCTTGGGAAGCCATTTTGATCTGGTTGTAACCCGAAAAGCCATCCATAAAAGACAAGAGTGCATGGCCAGCAGTGTTGTCGACCAATACATCTATATGAGGCAGAGGGAAATCATCCTTAGGACACGCCTTATTGAGATCTCTGAAATCAACACACATTCGTACTTTCCCGTCCTTCTTAGGCACTGGAACGATGTTGGATAACCATTCTGGGTACTCTACTACTTGTAGAAATCCGGCATTCATCTGCTTGATCACCTCATCCTTAATCTTCAAGGCCCATTCTGGCTTCATTCTCCGCAACTTCTGCTTGACTGGCTTCATGTTCGGATCAGTGGGGATGAAGTGCTGTACAATGTCGGGATCTATGCCTGGCATATCTTGGTACGACCATGCGAAAGCTTCAATGTTCTCTCTCAAAACCTCTACCAATGATTCTCTCTCTTGCGGCGACAGTGTTGATCCAATTTTAATTATCTTAGGTGATTCATCCGTCCCTAAATTGATTGAAATTAATTCATCCATGTTAGGTTGAGCGTGCCCCTTTCCATATTGCTCGTCGAGCTCAGGAGGAACCTCCTCTCGCGGGTCTATATTCATGCCATACAAATCCAACGATGATAAAAAAGAGACACTGCAAGAGAGATGAGAAGAGAATGAATACTTCTTTTATTGATTGAAAGTTGAATAACTGAACACAGAAGATGAACCAAACTGACACTCATACCTCCTTAAATGAGGTTGAGGTTTTTATTGAAAATAAGGAAATCCTATACTACTACAAGGAAAGCAGGGAAATCCTATTCTACTGAAGACACCTACAAGTTATCATCAGATGGAAGTGACTCGATCTCCTCACAGTCATGGGTGAAAGGACAATCTTCAAAGCCCCAGTTTGATAAAGGTGGAGTTGTAGGTTCAATTGGGTAGATCGCCCCGACTTCATAAGTATGCAATTCGAGACACAGAAACGCTTGCTCGAACATATCTGTCATGGCACCAGCATTAAGGTCTTCAACCCAATCCCTTTCTTTTTTACCAGTCTCACTAGTAACAGCATCATCGATCACTGAAGCAATAGGAGAACACCATTCATCACTGAAGAAAATCTCAAACCCATGTACACTGATCTTCTGATCCTCAAGGTAGCACGGTTCAGGGAAACCACAATATGGAAAGTCATCACCCTCCTTGACGAAAGCCCCATTCAAAGTTGGTCTGTATGGCTCAAGGGTTGAGTTAAGGGTTCGTCCTTTCGCCCTCGCGGAGTCTTTCTCTTTCTTCCTCTGAGCCATTATCTTCTTATCTTCCTTAGTAGGTTTGTAGCCTAACCCATAAGGATGGATAGCAGACGGGTACTTCAAAACTTCAGCGATGCCTTGCAACCTTCGGCCCAATCCCATTCCAGGGAAGAATCCCATTCCTTTCATGATCTGTCCTACATGCAGATTCCCATGAGGATTATAATCAAGAGGTATCAACTCCCTCTGCTCGGGCTCTCATTCGATAACCTGTACATACTCGAACCCTTACAGTAGCACTTCTGACGGCTCCTGGCTGATCTCACAGATTGGCACTCGACTATTTCGATTCATCTCCATATCTCCCTTCAAGGTGACCACTGATCCCTGGTGTGGAAACTTGATTTTCTGGTGAAGTGATGATGGTACAGCCCCGGTCGGATGGATCCACGGTCTTCCCAAAAGCAGATTAAAACTGGCTGGCACATCTAGGATCTGAAAATCAACATTGAATTCAACTGGCCCAATAACAACTGGAAGAGTCACCATTCCCACAACTTCTCTGCGAGTGTTGTCATAGGCCCTGACAGTCTGTCCTGATGGCGAAAACTCAGATGGTTCAATCCCCAATGTAGTAGTAGTACTGAGCGGACACACATTCAACGCTGATCCGTTGTCAACCAAGACTGAAGGAACTCTCTTTCCCAAAATATCCACAGTGATGTACAGAGCTTGCAGATGGTTACTCCCACTCTTGGGTAAGTCAGATTCAGTAAATGAGATGGATGGTCCATGATGAACCGGATTTACCAAACCTACCAAACCCTCAGGGGACGTATCAATAGGAACCTGCACCTGATTCAACAAACGAAGCACTGTCTGCCTGTGTTTCTGTGAAGCCATGAGCAATCCCCAAATGGTAATGTTAGCCTGTGTTCTCTTCAACTGTTTCAGTATTTCTTCCTCTTCTTCTATGACATTTGATCGCTGACCCTTCTCTAATTCCCCTAACGGATTACTGGCTTCCAAATGAGCTGGCTTGAAATGGCGTCCCCCTCGAGTCAGATGGTCTACTTCCTCATCACTAGCCCACAGATTCTCTATGGTCTCAGGCGTGCTCATGAGATCCTCCCATTCAATCATACCGATCAAATCACTGTCTTCCCCGGTGATCTTCACGACTGAAGATGTTCCATTCTCAAACTGTTTCTGCATGATATCCTGACTCAACCCTTCGGGTGAAGAAGGAATATCTGGTTCAACTTCTGCAGGTAAATCATCCCATCCCGTTGGAATGATAGGTTCATCAGAAACCTTCCTTGACGGATAGAGCACATAATAATCAAACTTGCCACTCGATTCTCCTAACAATCCGACCTCCGGGTCTCCCGCTAGATATCTCTCCTTCAACTGACGTTGAGAATTCCCACTTCTAGGCACTTCTTCGAGAACTTCAGGTTGCTCAGGTTCTTCATACTGATACAATTCTCCATCATCAAGTAAATCCTGAATCAATTTCCCTAAAACCCTGCAATTCTCCGTGTCATGCCCGAAGATATTGTGGTACTGGCAAAAAGGCTTATGGAAGTGGGGTATAAGTGGGGTGATGAGGCCTTGGGAACGGGCTTGGTAAAAGGCTTCGGTTAGGGTAGTTTTGAGTGGGACATATGGGCGGATTGGGTGACGAATTTTTG
This sequence comes from Hamamelis virginiana, assembly GCA_017140935.1. Taxonomy (NCBI): domain Eukaryota; kingdom Viridiplantae; phylum Streptophyta; class Magnoliopsida; order Saxifragales; family Hamamelidaceae; genus Hamamelis; species Hamamelis virginiana. The sequence continues at coordinate 2,119,508 of JAESVK010000392.1, forward strand.
GGTCGTCGAGGCCCAAGGCATTGATTTGAGCTGGTGGCGGTACAACATGGGTTGGAAGAGGGTTACTGGTGACATTTGGTTGACTTGGTGGATTTGGTGGGGCAATGACTTTCTTGTCAATGAGGTCTTGGATTTCATGGCGAAGGCGCATACACTGGTTGGTGTGATGGCCCTTAGATTGGTGGAACTGACAATACTCATTCTCCTTGAAGTTTCTTGGTAATGGATCTGGAAGAGGCCGGGGTTCCAAAGGGGTAAGGAGACCACGTGCCTTCAATTTCTCAAGGACACGTTCTAGGGACATGTATAGATTGGTGAATTGGCGGGCTGGCTCTCTAGCTTGGAATAGGCGGTTTGATTGGGTAGCCTGAAAAGGTTGGGCAATGGCATTGACTTCAGGGTTGGGTTTGCGGTTGAGAGGTGGTTGGCGGTTTCTGAAAGGTTCTTCGGCCTTGAGAGCCCCACTAGCCAGAGCATCTTCAACTTGAGTACCGGCAATAACAAGGGCTTTGAAGTTAGGGAAATACTGTGAGAACAAATACTTGTTGTAAATGGGCAAGAGACTCTTCAACACCATCTGTACCTGCTCATCATTTGTAGGCTTGTGGGTCATCTGCGAGGCTTTCGCCCTCCATCTGGAAATGAAGGCAGAGAAACTCTCCCTCGGTTTTTGCTTAGTAGTCTCAAGATCCCTACGAGTCACATCAATCTCAGTGTTATACTTGTAGTGATTAGTGAACTCATTGCAAACATCCTCCCATGTCTTCAACTTAGTCTCATCTAAGGATAAAAACCACTTCAAGGCTGACCCTTTCAGTGATTCATGAAACATCTGAGCCAACAGCTCATCATCAGCTCCACGAGGTTGCATCGCCCTCACATACATCTTCAAATGGGTTTTAGGACAACCCATCCCATCAAACTTCTCTAATTCAGGCATCTTAAAACTGAACGGCATACGGGCCTTGGGGAACAGTGAAAAAGATGTCACATCAACCATGTCATCAGACCGACGCATCCCCTTCAGGGCTTTCTCTAAGGCTTCAACCTTACTCGACAACAGGATCGGATCCCCAGAGAGGAATCCAGATCCACTGGGCTCGCCATCCAGATTAATGGGCTTAGATTTGGCTCCTGCCTGGGCCCTGGCACTGTCATCAACTTGGGCCGGGATAGGTGGATCAGAGGTACTCTTCGGGTTCTCTAAGTGGGCCTCCCTATCTTAATCTGTACTGGTCTGTTTATCTTGGGACATTTTCTTAATCTGTTCAGTCTCACGGGCCAGGGCATCAATTCAGTCCATGATAGCATTCAACACTGTAGCAGTAGTACTAGATTCTCCGTCAGCCATTGTGGATACACTCGGGGGTTCAACACTAAAAAGACGCCCTCTAGAATCACGACGCCAGGCCAGAATTCTACACCATGAAATGGGCTTTTTTTAGAAAAAAGGGATAAGTCCATGATACTCAAAACCTATTGACAGACTATCAAAGAGGTGCTATCCAAATAGAAGACAAGAAGAAAGGAGAAAACCGTCCTATCATAATTCCAACTCACTTCCCTATTTCACAAGGACACTTCCTTAGAAATTAGGAAATAAATCAAAATTATCGATAGGGAAATAAAACACGATCAGCCAAACAAGGCATAAAGAGCAACATCAAGGACCAGTCCTTCATTCTCAGGGCACTTTCCTTTGAATCGAAGGTCTTAGTCAAAACAAGCCAAAACAACCTAGTCACAGAAAAGGGTATGTACCTTTAGAATATTCTCTTCCATCCTCAAAATAGTCCTTTCATTCTAAGGACCAAAATCCTTAAAATAAAGGGCCTATATTAAAAATATCAAAGTTTATCCAAGGGTACATATCCCTAAGTTCTAGCATTCACAAACAAGGCTCACATCAAATTGGGACAATTTCTGCAGCATAACGACGCAATTATGTGCTAAAAGAAATTTGGCAGCATAACGGCGTAGGTATGTGTCAAGGGTAAATTTCGACAGCATAACGGTACAGTTAAATGCCAAAAGGAATTTCGGCAGCATAACAGTACAATTGTGTGTCGAAATTTCTGCAGCATAACAGGTGTGTGCAAGCACTGTAGGGTAGAGTGTCTTACAGGCTGTCTACATGGACTAATGCAAAAGGTGGGTTCAAAGGTTCCTATTGCAGACCAATCCATATACCTAACCACATGTGACACATGGTGTGCCGCGTGGGTCAAACAGTACTGATTGGTCATTGATATACCCCGAAGGGTACTTGACAATAGGTTAATGGTTTCGTCATGATTGCCCTAGTGTCGAGTGGAGACAGGGATCAGGACTAGACCATCGTTTGGCAAGGCAACATCGTCCTATCACACAATGACATGCAGCTAATATAACTAAAATGATATGCAGTCACACAAATGCAAGTGGTTGATTTTAATTAATTTAAGAATTTAAATAGCCCAATTAAATTAATGAAGTTTAGCCCTCGAAGTCCCCAGCGGAGTCGCCAGTTCTGTGGACCAGCCTCGTGGACGGGGCTTAGGTGGTGTGAGTCCACATCATCACCGGGCGATGTGATTAGGGGGGTTTAGAAATCAAAACAAAGGAGTCGCCACCTTATTTTTAAGGAATAAGGAAACCAAAAAAACATATTATTTTCAATAAAAACAAACTCCATTAATGGAAAAGCAGTCTACAAACCAGAGTTGGATCCGGGGGCTAGGTTACGACGTGGGAAGGTTCCAAGCTTTCACTTGTAGGCACCCACCTCGCCCTAATTAAAGGACTTCTAATTTATTTGGGCTATTTAAATTTCTTATTACAAACAATCCTAAATAATCTAAATCAACCAATAAATTAGTGATATAAATGCATTATCTATATTAGTTATATTAATAAATAAATAAATAAAAATATATACAAACAAACCCTAAGAACCTAGGACACCCTACGGGCATCCTAGGGCGGACTTGAGCCCTATTAGCGCCTACGTAACTTACTAGTATCACCCAGCAAGTATCAAAGTCCACGTAGTTCGACTACCCTAGGACTCTCCTATTGTAATCGATCACATCATCAAAGGTATTCAACCTAATTCAAGACTCTAACTTCAAGAGTTTTTGTTTGTTTAAAATCATTTATTCAAAATCATTTCAAATTAAAAGACTTTCTTAAAATCCAAATATTCTAAAACAATTCTTATACTTAGAATTCAATTCCAATTAAAAATCTTTTTCAAAGATTTTCAAGAAAACAAATCATATGGGAGGAATTTCATTCCAAGGTAAGAAAATCTTTAAAACATTTCAAATCTTTTGAAAATCAATTAATAATCAAATATCTCATAAAATCATATTTATTTCATAAATATTGCATCAAAAATCTTTTAGGAAATCTCTCGAAGATCGACTCTTAAATCAAATAAAATACACAATTCTGATAGCAATCTTTACAACAAAGGAAATTCCTAAGGAAGGTCAAGTGACCTTCCTAATCCTAGGGTCTCTAACTAGCCCTAAAGTTAATCTAAAAACCCTAACATACTAATGCAAATGCATGCTGTAATTTAACTAAATTAATCAAACATTCACAAAATCAATTCTAATCATGCATGAAAATGTTCCTAAATGCATACTAATCAAACTATGTGATCCTAAGCATATTCCTAAGTTGGATTTGGCCCTAAAATAATTTTTAGAAGTGATTTAAAGGCATAAACAAATCCGGACAGATTTGAGCATTAACCTTTAACCACTCTAAAAATCATGAAAATAAAGAATAAAAAATGTGAAAATGTCCTAGCATGCTTTCTATATGAATATACAAAATAAACTACAAAAATCATGCAAAAATGGCTTAAAAATGATAATTAAACCATTTTAAAGTATATATCCAAATCTGGACAGATTTGAATATACACTTTTAATGGCCTAAAAATCATTCTTAATCCATGGTTAATAATGAATAAATACCCTAGCATACAATCTATCATGCTTGATTAAATTACCATGCAAAACATATCAAAAACTACACAAAAATATGCTTACATAATTAATTTAAACACAAGGGAAGGATCTCACCTTTGCACGCTCCCTCGTACACATTTTTCATATTCAAATGATCAAATCCATGGCAAGTGTTTAAATAATCATATAAAACATAAACAAAAAGACTCAAGACTTATCACATGTCAAAATAACATCCTAACACATTAGTATCATCATCAATACCATCAATCAAATATTTAGAGACTCAAATAACAATATGAACGTATCAATATTTATTTTAAACATGCTTACACATAAAATAATGAAAAAAACTTATCCTAAACATGATAACTAGCATAAAATAACAACAAAGACAATCCTAAACATGTTAACTAACACAAAATGACAACAAGACTAATCCTAAACACATCTAATCACATAAAATCATAATAAAACTAACCCTAATCATGCATTCTCACATAAAATCACAACAAAGCTAACTCTAATCATGCATACTTACATAAAATCATAATAAAACTAACTCTAACATGCATACTCACATAAAATCACAACAAAACTTCATTAACCCTAAACATGCATTCTAACATAAAATCTCGATAAAGTTAACTAACCCTAAACATATATGCTAACATAAAATCATAACAAAAACCTAAACCTAATCATGCATGCTCACATAAAATAATAATAAAAGACAACCCTAATATGCATACTCACATAGAATAATAATAAAACTACTTAACCCTAGGCATGCATCCTAACATAAAATCATAATATAAACTAATGAACCCTAAACATGCATACTAACATGAAATAATAACAAAGCTAAACCTAATCATGCATGCTCACACAAAATCAAAACAAGGCTAACCCTATCATGCATACTAACATAAATAAAAAAAAGAAATAAACCTATTCAAACATGCATAGGGAAAACTCCTACAAAGTAAAACGAAAACCCATCAAGAAAACAAGACCATGGTTGAGTGTTTACCCTTCGATCCCCTTCTTGGCTAACCTCCTCCAAGCCCTTAACCTTTTCTTCTTACTCCTTCAATGGTGTAAGAGTGAAGAGCCTCCAAAAAGCTGTAGCCTCCTCTCTCAAAAACCCTAAAATTCTTCCTCTCCCTTCAGCCTCTCATAATGCAACATATATAGGGTTAGGGTTTAAAACAATGAATGGCTAGGATTAATCTCTTTAAAAAATGATCCTAAGGCTTAGAATGAGTCTCTCTAGGGTTTGAAAGCTGAAACCCTTCGCATTTAAGCCAAAAAATCAAATCAAATCGGCCAAAATAAGTCAAATTCTCAAAAATGGCAAAATTGGCTCGAGTAAGCTGGTGGCCGTCCTAGGCATGGACGGTTGGCCGTCCTAGCTAGGACGGTCACCATGCTGATTTTCCAAAAATTGTTCCCTAAATTTAGGGTTTTCGAATTTTGGCCATATTTTGGTCAATTTTGATCCAAATCCGATGGTTCAGGGCTCAAAACGACCGTGCTTTGATACTCTACATTTTTAGAATGTTTTTGGGTTAAAATCAATTGACCATGGTCAAGGGTTTTAGCAAAAAGCTAGCCAATTGACCCGGTTGTGCCAAAATTGGTCATATGACCATTCTCTGTTTTGTAAAATTGATCAATTAGGCTTGCACCACTTCTAAAAACATGGTTTCAACATGAAATTGGTACTTAACAACATGTTTTGAAAATCTTTTGTTTTGGTGAAAACGACCAATTCACAGTCAATTTGATCGAAACCCTAATTCGGCTCATCTTTACCCGTGGGATCGATTTTGGGAGAATCCATCCCAACCATTCAAAGGCTCAATTGACACACCAAATTCACTCCCCACATCCACATAAACCTCATGAAACAATCCGTTTCGAATTCGGAGGTCATTCGGAAATTATACGAGAAAAAGGACGAAAATGCCCTTCAAGTCGCAAAAACCCTAATTACCTATCGAGCTCTCATCAGAATGCCATGAAAACTTACAGGGATGTTCTAAAACACCTCAAAAGTCAAATGCAATACAAATGGGTTGATTCCAATCCAAATGTACACATGAAATAATGAATTGTCCTTTTCCTCAGAAAAAGGCAATTTGGTCAATTTGGTCTTTACAAGACCAATTCCTCACCCAATGATCAGCTATTCTAGTTGATCATTTGCATGGACATATGGTAGAAATAAATGGTAAAAATGGGGTGTCCACACCCTCTCAGTTTCTATTGTTAGACATTAAGTTATAACCTTAGAAACCCTAGATTTTGCAGAACCCAATGCTGTCGACTAGTGAAAAGGGAAAGAAGGCAAGGAAGAGCGACTCTCCGTCAAAGCAGAAGAACAAAAAGGCTAGGAATGGAAATTTAGAGGCTTCGTGGTTTACAAAGAAAGGGGCTTTAGAGAAATACAAGTCTAATTATGCAAATTGCAAGGTATGCCAGGGAAAGCAAGTCGCTGATTCGTTTCTTACTTTGAATATTTCTGCTCTTTCTGCCAAATTTCGCACTGTATATTGGACACCACTCATCTCTCTCGGTTCTCCGTCATACCTTGAGTGTGTTAGGCTATTTTATGTTAAGCTCGTGTATATTCTCAACTCTGACGCCTTCCGAACTAATGTTAAAGGAGTCGATTTTACATTCGATGGTGACACAATTGCCGAAGTTCTAGACATTTCCTATTCACCCATTTTAGTTTCATGTACTACTGACATCCAAAAGGTTACAGAGTTTAATAGGCTAAGTGCTCTTAATGAACTTTATCGTTTGACAAATCTGGAATCTCGTGACAAAGTCACAACCTCTAAGCTCAGTATCGTTAGCCACGTCATTCATCATGTCATTACTCACAACATTATTCCAAGGGTTAGTTCAAGAGAAACCATCACTGCTTTATATTTTTTTATGATGTGGAGTGTTGTTAACTCATACCCTATTGACCTCCCAAATCTGATTTGTGGTGAGTTGCGTGCTTGCATCCAGAGGCATGGTCAATCTTTACCATATGGGATGTTGATCACCAAGTTGCTAGAGTATTTCAAATATCCTCTGAAGCAAGAAATGGAAATTAAAAAGCACTTTAACAGTGATACTTACATTGACACAACATTGAGGAACATGAACCCAAAGAAAGTTGACAATGTGTGGGTCCATCGATGCGTCCGCGTACGTTTGCCTCGTGGGGAAGCAGAATGTGTGTAAGAAATAGCTGATGAAGAAAATTCTCCATCCCAAACTCGACAGGAAAATGCGCCTATATCAGACATGGAGGTCATTCTTCAAGGATTTGCCAAACTCACGAATGAAGTGGCCAATTTGAATCGAAATATATCTATTTTGTCATCTCGAGTTAAGAAGCTCGAGAATGTTGTTAATGAAGTGAGCTAAGATATTGTCATGGTGACTTTTAAAAAGGGTCTCATTCAGTAAACTTTTGAAGACGGATTCTAGGAAGCGAATCAAAAGTTCAATGGAATTTGTGAGGACTTGCTTACCCTACTGAAAAAAGCTCTGATCGTTGATGTGATTTGTCAAGTGCAATTTTTTGGGGTACATTTGTGTTTAATAGGTGGTTTTTAAGTTGTTTTTTTTTTTAATCATGTAATAGATGCTGGTGAAGGGCAAACTTTGGGTGTTGTAATAGGGTTTAGTTGGCTGAATGTTAAGTGCATTTGAAATGTATGGGATTTATTTTGGGCATCTTAATATGAAATGATACTTTTTTTGGAAATGATAGTGTGAATGTTTTGGTTACACAAATATCAAATATTGTTTACTTGGATTGATGGTAGTCTTTGTATGAATGGGTTTATGCAAATTTGAATGGCTGTAGAGGAATATTTTATTTTGTTTATGTATATGAAACAACAAATTTATGATGGGTTGATGTTGTAAAATTTAGGTTGGATCTCTTGCAGGGGGGACTATATTTGCTTATACACATAATATAGTCAACTATATAACTATATAGTTGACTAAATTAACTCATATTCAACTTAATAACTATGTATTGCAACATTTTTCTTACCAAGTTTCCCACAGCAAACTGAGTACTTGGATTAATCGTTTAATGTTAACATATGATGGTAGTCTTTGTATGAATAGGTTTATGAAAATTTGAATGGCTGTAGAGGAATTTTTTTTTTTTTTTTTTTTTAATGTATATGAACAACCAATTTAGGATGGGTTGATGTTGTAAAATTTAGGTTGAGTCTCTTACAGGGGGGACTATATTTGCTTATACACATAATATAGTAACTATATAACTATATAGTTGACTAAATTAACTTATATTCAACTTAATAACTATGTATTGCAACATTTTTCTTACCAAGTTTCCCATAGCAAACAGAGTGGATTAATGGTTTAATGTTAACATATGGTGGTAGTTTTTGTATGAATGCGTTTATGCAAATTTGAATGTTGTAGAGGAAATTTTTTTTTATTATTATTATTTTAATGTATATGAAACAACCAATTTAGGATGGGTTGATGTTATAAAATTTAGGTTGGGTCTCTTCCAGGGGGGACTATATTTGCTTATACACATAATATAGTCAACTATATAACTATATAGTTGACTACATTAACTTATATTCAACTTAATAACTTTGTATTGCAAACAAAAACTACAAACTACATTTTTCTTACCAAGTTTCCCATAGCAAACAAAGTCAAAACACCCATGATAATATTGATAATATTAATTTATGTAAATACATGTAATGTAACATAAACTATAACAATATATCCTTTTACATCGAGGTAAGTTTTTTTTTTTTTTTTTTTACTTTGGTTTTCCAATACACATATGTAACCTTACATCTCTGCCAGACGCTTTTGAAGTTCATTTTTCTCTGCTAGTATCTCTAATATAACTTGAATTGATCGTTTGGTGAACGGCTCCTTATCATGACACGTGAAGAACCTGCAATAATTGGTCATCCCATAGTTAACACATCCGTAAAACCTTCGTCTAGGGTTTACATTCGTCCATGATGTTCTCGAGGGTGCTACTATTCCACAATGACACAACGGTGCAAACTTTGTAAGCGAACCTGAACGGCGATAGCGCGATGATCGGCTTGACTGTGAAGAGCTAAATGATGCCATCTTGAGTGTCTTACTTGCCTGCAAATTTAACACCTAATTTAATATTTCTAAACATAATGTTCTACATAAAAATTAATCGTAGATTACATAATTATCGATGTATATATATATATACAGAAATGATCCATTGGGGTCCAGACCCCATTTGGATAAATACGGTCCACTCCTCATTGGGATAGTTGGGACATGTATTTTGAAAAATCGAACGTTGCATTAGATACTCTTGTTATGTATGTCATATCTGCCAAAAATCACAGTGATCCAACGGTTGGTTTCTGAGAAAACTGACTGTGAAAAAACTGTCATTTTATCGTTCTTTAAGTGTCATTTTTTTTCACAGTTAGTTTTCTCATGAACCAACCGTTGGATCACTGTGATTTTTGGCAGACATGACATACGTAACAGGAGTACCAACGGTCGATTTTTCAAAATATCTGTCCCAACTATCCAATGAGGAGTGGACCCGTATTTATCCAAATGGGGTCTGGACCCATTTGGATATATATATAGTCCTTCTCTTATGAGGACGAACTTATGTGAGGACTTGGCTTTTTAGCCAATGTAGAATGGATATTTTTAAAAATTGGCTGTTAGATTGAATATTCATCCTATGTATGACATGCATGCCAAAAATCACAGTGATGTGATAGATGATTTCTAAAATACATACTGTGAAAAACTATGACAATATCTAATGGTCACAATTTTTCACAGTATGTATATTAGAAATTAACCGTCAGATCACTATGATTTTTGACATGCATGACATACATTGGGAGAATATCTAATCCAACAGTCGGTTTTCCAAAATTTTCATCTTACATCGACTAAAAAGCTAAGTTCTCACATAAAGAAGTCTACATAAGAAAATTACTATATATATATAATCAATTTTACAACCATTTTATGGCCAACACAGTGCACAATCTGGTTGCGACATTCTAACAAGCATTTAGTACTCATTTTCAATCATAATCCAACATATATCCACCCCAACTAATTTCACTTCAGTTCAATCACACCCAACTGTAGCAACAGCCATAAGCATATATATACATGAACACACACACACACAGAAACACACACACACACGCAAACACACATAAACTATATATATATATATATATATATATATATATATAGTCATTCTATTATGAGGCCCACCTTACGCAAGGTTGCGTAAGGTCCCCTCCATATGGCTAATTTTATATGACAGTTTGTTAAACTGACCGTTGGATTAGATTCTCATCTTCTATATGTCATGCCTGCAAAAAATCACAGTGATCCGACGGTTGGTTTCTGATAAAAATGACTTTGAAAAAAAACTGGAAAAAAACTCTCATTTTTTATTCTTTGAATTCCAGTTTTTTTCAAAGTCATTTTTCTCAGAAACCAACCGTCGGATCACTGTGATTTTTTGTAGGCATGACATACAGAAGATGGACATCTAATCCAATGGTCAGTTTTACGAACTGTCATATAAAATTGGCCATATGGAGGGGACCTTACGCAACCTCGCGTAAGGTGGGCCTCATAATAGAATGACTATATATATACACACACAATATTGACCGTACCTCTAAATAGAACAAGCTAATATTTGGTAGGAGAGAAATCGAGTAAGAAATTTAGAGATGAAGAAGAGAGATGTGATTTATATGAACAGATTTAGTGTGATTGAGCGGGATTTCAAAAATTTTTGAATCTCAATTTTTTCAAAAAATTTCAGAGAAGTTAAATGTTAACCTCGTTAACGGCTGCTGTTGTTGGCCGTTTAGCCCAAAATCGACATCATTGACCCGTGTTTTGCATCCCAACCCCTTAGCTTTGCACCCGCGCCTTCATGTCGCCTATCGCGCGGCTGCTCACTACCTAGTGATCAAAGGCTTGATCACCAGTAAATCCGGACGCATTTGGGCTACCTATTTTTAGATTTGGGAGTGTTATAATGTTAAGATTGTAATTATTCTTATATTTTGCATTATTGTGCTATAATGAAAAGCTCTTATATTTGAGTGTATTGCACTCAGTTTTAAATTGAAGAAAAATTTTATGTCAACTATTTCACGGAATGACCTTTATCAAAATAATTTTAAATATGGAAAGCATTGGAGAGGACTCCATTAAACTGAACCAAAACTTTCAAATTTAACAATATATAAAACCATAAATGCAAGTCCATAGCAGATATTCCAAAAACACAACTAAACACGGTCCGTAGTTTCATCCGTTGATTTTTCTTTCTGTACTGCCTGGGTAGGTACTAGGTAGTGCCGTAGTTGCTACCAATTTATCGTGCCCGATAATTTCAAATCTTTCAAAATCAACTCACAATCATCAGACAGGGGCAAAATTAAAAAATAAAAATAAAAATAAGAATAAATAAAATATAAAAAAGACAAGGAAACAACAACAACAATAACAAGTGAAGCAGAAGCAAAGAAGAGAGAAATCTACCTTTCTTCCTCTGCTTTTTATGCGCACGAACTATGAACAGCTAAGCAAAACCCAACTCAGAGAGAGAGAATAGTAAATAGCCAAAGAAAAGAGCAGCTCAATCTTGATTTTCAAAGATTGAAGAACAAGAGGCAGAGATGGGTATACTATACGACGACGTAGTAATCGTAAGGCAATCGGAGAAAGAAGGTGACCCAAGCGTAATCACTGTTAATTGCCCTGACAAAACTGGCTTGGGTTGTGATCTCTGCCGCATCATTCTCTTCTTTGGCTTGAGCATTGTCAGAGTTGGTAAGCCCAATTCCCACACACTATTATATCACATACACAAAATAATGGTTCTTTTTCTCTCTCTGAAATCTCTAAAATTGCCCCCTTTTCTCTCTAAATTTTTCTGGACCGACTGGTTATGGGTAGTTATCTGATATTTTTTACTATGCTGTCTCTAAGTTTGCGAAACAAGTGATGGGTGTCTAATTAATCTCTTCCTAGATGATCTATCTTTGATATTTTTGTTATTTTCTCTCCAATTAACAAGTGGTGAACTCTCTTGAATTTTGGGGAAAAAGAGGTGGGTGTTTGATATTTTTGTTATTCTCTTTAATTATATGTGAAACATGTTGTGGGTATTTGATATTTTTATTATTCTTCTCTTTAATTTTGTGAAACAAGTGATGGTTAATTGTTTGATATTTTTGTTATTCTCTTTGCAATTTTTTGGAATAAGAGATGGGTGTTTGAATTGTGATGTTGGTTTTTTTTGTTTGTGTGGTGAAGATGTGTCGACAGATGGGAAATGGTGCTACATAGTGTTGTGGGTGGTGGGGAAATCAACAACGAGGTGGGCTTTGTTGAAGAAGAGGCTTGTGGAGGCATGCCCTTCTTGTTCTTCAGCTTCTGGGATTTCCTATTACCGATTGCAGGCCCCCAAGCCTCCTGATGTGTTTTTGTTGAAGTTCTGTTGTTTTGACCGAAAAGGCCTTTTACATGGTAATTTAGAAACTTCTTTCTAAGTTTCTGCGTTTGATTTAAAGATTGTTCAGTTTGATAATCTCTCTCTCTCTCTCTCTGTATATATATTGTTAGTGTTAAGTCATTTATATTCCATTAAGCTCTGTGTGATTGATTGTCCAGGAATCATTGGAAAGGAAATGGAAATTTGGAATCTTTAGACTCTCCATCCCCAACATGTTCTAAATTCCATGTTTCCTTTCCTTTTCCTATGCTTTATTGGCTATTGAATAGAGCATTAGCAAAATATACCAGATTTTTTTTTTTTTGAGTTAGTTTGGTTTTATGAATATATCTCTGATTTTCCCACTTTTCATTTCTGCTGTGGGTGTTGTAGTATTGAATATGGATTCTAGAAAGATATCAGAACTGTATCCATCATTGAGTATTGGGGGAATTTCTTTTGGCAGATGTGACCGAGGTTCTTTGTGAGCTTGAACTTACTATAAAGAGAGTGAAGGTATCGACGACACCGGATGGGAGAGTGATGGACCTCTTCTTCATCACTGATACCAGGTTCTACATGCTTGACATAGTCTCTTTAAAAATTATATTATATGTTTTACTTGTCTTTCTTCCTCATTTTATTCTTTGAAGGTTTTGACTGTTAAAGTGAATCTGTCGTGTTCCCTTTAAATGGCATTAGTCAGATTGCTTAGTCTTAGATGATCTAAACAGCACCAACTGAGCTGATGGGATCAAGTTTGATACGTATCTTTATTCAAACAAAATGTTCGTCCTACTTATCTCTATCGATAGAAACAAACAAGAGATAGTTGTGTTATATGGTGGCTGACTCAGACTGTCAAATCGGTTGACCATCTTCAGATTTTAGTAGTAGCATAGTAACGATCTCAGACTAATGGGTGATCCAACCTAGCCAAGTGATTTCGTTGGAAAATTTAAGATTATAATTGCATTTGATATTCAAAGTGTTGTAAATGCATATTCTCTGCTTTTTAGATTTCTTTTCCTCTTTTTATGGGAGATCAAAAATTGAATTTGTGCTGCATGCCTCTCCAGATTCTTTTTACACATTTTTGCAATCCTTTGCAAATGAAATAATGTTTAATGTGCTTTTCTTGTTACAAAACTGATGTGACTTTTCTATTTTGTGTCTTATCAGGGAACTTCTGCATACAAAGAAGAGACGGGATGATACATCTGATCATTTAAAAGAAGTTTTGGGAGATGCCATGATAAGTTGTGAAATAGAAATGGTAGGTCCCGAAATTACAGCATGTTCACAGGCATCCTCATTTCTTCCTTCTGCAATCACAGAAGATGAGTCCAACATTGAGATGCCCGACGAACACTCGAGTGCATCCCTCATTTCCAACAGTGTAGACATCATGATGGATAACTCTCTCAGTCCTGCTCACACACTTGTACAAATTGTTTGCCAAGATCACAAGGGTCTCCTTTACGACATCATGAGGACGCTAAAGGATTACAACATCCAGGTAGATAATGTCAATAATCTGTTTTGAGAAAAAGTACTGTGTGGCAATATCATGCACTCTATGCATCAGGAGAAGACGCCTCGTTCTTTATTGCGCAAGATTGCAAGTTTCCTAATTTGGTGTTGAAATATCTAAGATATGGGACTATTTTATCAGACTGTTTTTTATGATATTTATATCTTATCGTGTTACCAGATTTCTTATGGACGCTGCACTTCAAAACGAAGAAACAATTGTGAGATGGACTTGTTCATTATGCAAGCTGATGGAAAAAAGATAGTTGACCCTAACAAGCAGAATGCATTACGCTCTCGTCTGCGAATGGAACTACTTCGTCCTCTCCGGGTGGCTGTGGTGAGCCGGGGTCCTGATACAGAACTGCTGGTTGCAAATCCCGTGGAATTATCTGGCAAGGGCCGGCCTCTCGTTTTTCATGATATCACCCTTGCTCTCAAGATGCTTGACATTTGCATCTTTACGGTACTTCCTGTTCTGCTTTCTACATAACTCATTCTCGTGTTTTTTTTTTTTTTTTTTTTTTTTTGGGGGGGGGGGGTGGGGTTAAATCCCATATTCTGTTTGCTAGAATGAATTACTTTAAAACGTGTGATCAAGTGGGAAATTTTAATTCATTCTTGGATATTTTTTCATAAGCTCTTTCAAAGGGTAAAAATGAGTTGTGTGGATTGTTTTTCCAGGCTGAGATTGGGAGGCACATGATTGGAGATCGGGAATGGGAAGTATATAGAATCCTGCTTGATGAAGGGGACAGCTTGCCTGTTTCGAGGAAGAAGATTGAGGAAGGAGTGTGGAAGATGTTGATGGGTTGGGAGTGGTGATGATTGCAAATACCGGTTCACTTGGATGGTTAGAGGGCCAGGAGTGATAACAATTTCAAATATCGGCCCTCTTAGATGACTGCTGGCTCGTTCCAACTTCTGTACAGCATACTTCTCCACATTACGAAATCTACCAGATGTAAATTAGGGAAATATATACGTTGTGAAAAGGCCACGTTGTTCCACATCTTAATATACATCTTTTGTGGGACTTACTTTATAGTATAAAGTGAGGAGTTGGCAGCGAGGAGATAGATGGAGAGTGAAGCTCAGATGGGATTGTATACTCTGAAAAATATAGTAGAGAGTCTGAAATGCTGCTATATATCATGAGTGTTTTAGTACTTCTGGTAATCAACTCTTACAATGGGTAAGTTGGGATCGAATCTTGCTATGTAACATTACTTTCTCTGATCTATTTTTACTTTCCTTTGTACATAAATTCTGTACGTAGAGAATGTTTTCAAAAGAGGGCTATGGTTTTGTGGTTTATATTAACATGAAATACCAGAAGAGGGAGCTGTACAGAACATCTTTATATAGAGTTAAAACACATTGGTTGCCCTGCATCTCTATAATATTATTAATAAAATCATGGATATTTATGCATATATATGTAATATTTTAAGAGTTCATCCTCTCTTCTAATCTGGACTCATTTCCGGTCTCCCTCAATGAAATCCACGAGTACCCGTTAAGCTCCCCATATGCATTATATTACCTCTGGCAACTATTTGTGACAAGATACTTCCTAACAGAATTAACATTCCTTTTTTGAGTAAAGGCATCAATCCAATCCACTCTAAATAAACTTCCATCAGGTAGAATTATCTGTGCACATAGGCCTGCCTCTATATATGCACGCCTAACTCGAAAGCTTTCACTCTCAAAATTAGTACTTAGATGGCCTAACCAGCCACCAAAATGAAAATAACACAGCCAGATGATTATGCATCACTAAGTCGGGCAAGATTTGTACCATATTTGAGAAGGATTTGTCTTGGGGTTATCTGTTTCTAATACGGGCCTTGTTATTGCAACCCCTTCCAACTATTAGCCTACCCCAACCATTTGTGATTTTTTACCGTTTTATTAAAAAAAAAAAAAAAAAAACATTGTTTTTAAGAAAACTAACCGCTTAATCCACTAGAAAACATCATTTTGAACAACTTTGTAGAAGAAAATTCTTCCAAAATCTATCATTTAAGTAGACTTTTTGACCATTTATTATTTTTACAAAATATTTCGTAAAAAATGCCAAAAAGTCTACTTAAATGATAGATTTTGGTTAAAACTTTCTTCTACAAAGTTGTTCAAAATGATGTTTTCTAGTGGATTCCGCGGCTAGTTTTCTTAAAAACAATGTATTTTTTCATAAAACGGTAAAAAATCACAAATGGTTGGGGTGAGCTAATAGTTGGGAGGGGTTGCAATAACAAGGCCCTTCTAATACATCTCAAGTCGATTATGGCCCACTTTTTTGGGTGAGATTCCCAAGTACATTGGAGGAGGGTGCTTTTTCTTGGCAGGATCTGTTTCTAAGGCTATCACAGTTGCTCTTCTTTCTTTATCTCTCTTCTCCTTTTCCAACTTTATAATGGATTGTTTGGATTGTCCTTTTCTTAATCTCTATAGGCAGAGCTGACAAAATTTTAGTACCATAAAAGGGTAACATATTTCCACTTGATTTTCTTGATTCTTGGTTTGCATCTTGTTATACAAGACTAGATGCCTTGTGTCACATCTGAAGCATCAATGTTTTGAATAGTCTGCTTGTTGATATTTTTGGATTTTCAGCATGTAACATATATGGCTGTCCTTTTCCATATGAAGATATTGCTAGCATGATTTTTACTAAATCACAACTTTATTGAGGAAGTCGGGGTTTTTCATCAACCTAATTATTCAGTGGTATGTCCTCATCTCTTATCTTCAAATCCTTCATCGATGAAAGATGGGTTTTCCTCCAAACTTCAAATCCTTCATTAATGAAAGAAGATTTTTTGATTGTCGAATTAATGCTTATTTGAATATTAGAATGCAAACAAATCGAGTTTGAACAAGCTTGATAATGACTCATTTAAACTCGTGTTTATTAAATGAATCAAACCCAAATTTTGGAGAGAAGGCTCGTTTGATGAACAAGTCATGCCTAAAAAGACCTAAGCTCGGTTTGTTTATGACTTGTAAATAAGACTAGGTAAAAGTATGATTATTTTTATAATATTTATAATGTGGATGGAGCTGTAACCTAATCCTATTCATTCTCCCAAATTAATTCTTAGAGACGAAAGAAACTACCTGCAAATTCAGTCCATCACAACAATTAAGGCACTGAGACGTACGTTGCATGAGAAGTGAGAAGTGAGATTAGTAATCATTTAGTGGTACAATTTTGACAAAACAATGAATTTGAGGCTTAATTTTGTCTTAAGTCTCATAAATATAGCTGCCTGTGTGAGAGACTTACTTTCATGGAATGGATTTTTATGAGAACATGCAGCTTATGTGGAAACAAATATCAGCTAAAACTATTCCCTTTCTATTTTGAACTTGAAAAGACAGTACTAAAGCTGCACAGCTGCCTGTTGAGAGAGATACTATTAAAAAAATTGGGCCTTTGACTGGTTCACCAACGAGTTCAAAATTCCTTCATGTTTATTTCTGCATCATGCGAAAAATTCAATCTCATGTTGTCATGGAAAATCAGTTGGAATTCATTTGGTTCAATCTAGTATGAAGCTTTTCTATTTTTGTTGGACCTAATTATTCAAACTATTTGACCATTCTTTGAACCAAGTGTGCCACAATTAAAACTGGGTTTCTAGCTGCTATGTACATGTTTGAACTTTTCCAATTGATCTTTAACAATAAAGACTGTTCCAAAGGAAAAAAAAGTTATCCGAAAATCCAAAATTTAGAGTTTTATATATACCATGAGATCCAATATTGTACCGTAAGGTTCCTGAGATTTTCAAATTTTATTATCTATATTTGTTATGTTAAAAGGACTTTTAGACCTATTCGTATAAAACCCCTGGTATAGAAAGAGATTTTTGTTGAAAAGTCCTATTTGAGAGATCTCTCTTGCATAAAGTCCTCATTTATGATTTTTAAAAACATAACAAAAAAAAAAAAAATTCAAATAAAAGTCCTATTTTGACTGTTTTCACAATATTTTGGATTTAAAAAAAAAATGCAAATAGTGAAAATATTCAAATACAGTGAAAATACTCAAAATGCATTGAAAACATAACAAAAACAAAAAAAAAAAGCATTGAAAGCAAAAAAACAAGCACAGTGAAAATCCAAAAAACCACAATGAAAGCAAAAAAACAAGCACAATGAAAACACATCCAAGGACAGTGAAAATACAACAATGATAGTGAAAATACACTCGGACAGTGAAGATACACCCATGAGTAGTTCCACCATTTTGAAAAATATTTTTAAAATATTAGGACTGTTCGCATGAAACAATTTTGATATAGGATCTTACAAAGGAAAGAAATTTAAATAGGATCTTATGAAGGAAAGAAATATTGGAAGGAGTTTTCACAACTTTTCTTAAGTAGGACCTATTTCCAAATTTTCCTAAATATTAATACATTTTAATATGCTGGAATTAAAAATCTCTTTTATAAAATGAATAAACCACTGGCCATACAAATATTAATAAGCATACCTATTTCTAGATTGGTTTCAGAGAAGCCCTTGCCAATTCAATGGATGGATCAAAATGTCTCCAACTCATCATGGTCCAGCTGGAGAGCAAATGCTTCAAGAAAAGTCTCTTTGCGAGACGGGTCAAATTTCTATGGTCACCAAACTTTTACTCATGAGTCAAAATTTCACACTACGCAAAGAAGCAACCTTTATGCTTTAAAGTTTTTATATTCAATGCATCTCATGGGATGCATTGAATATAAAAAATAAAAATTATGGAAAACATTTTTGAAGTTTTGGATAAATTTTATTTTAGTTTTTAATTTTAAATTATTTCAAATCAATTCCTAAAGTATTTGATAAATTTCACTTCGGTAAATTTATCTTTAAATTGCTTCCAATTAGTCTTTGAGTACTGATTTGATTTTCCATTTTTTTTGCTGTTGATTTTAGTCCTCAAAATTGCGTAGCAAAAAATAAAAGTATTCGGCCTAATAATATATATATACATGCTACAAAAACAAGTATCAATATTTTAGAGTATAGCATAATTTAACTATATATACCTTAAAAGGTACGTAACCATAACCCTAAATTATACTTTTTAAGGGTGGGATCGGTTTATAACCCCACCAAATCTCTCATGTAATGATATTATGATGTATTATGAGCATTGCTACTCGTTCCGTTTTCATTCCCGTTTACATTCCCGTCTGACATCAGCAACATGAAAAAATGACCGGACTACCCCTCGCACAGCTCAACTTAGTGAAAATACTCCAAACAATGGAAATACTCCCCACAATCCAACACAGTGAAAACACTCCCCACAATCCAAGATAGTGAAAATACTCCTCAAAATCCAACACAGTGGAAATAGCACAACAGTCCAACATAGTGGAAATAGCTCAACAGTCCAAAACAGTGAAAATAATTCAATAATTCAAAACAGTGAAAATACCTCAACAGTCCTACACAGTAAAAATAGCCCAACAGTGAAAACACCCTTAAAAAAATACAGTGAAAACACTCAAAATGCTTTATTTTCACTGACTTTTCTTTTTTTTATTAGCACATAACAGTAAAACTAAAAAAAAAACACTCAAAAATCTCAAAATGCTGTGGAAAAAAAAACAGTGGAAATACTGAAAAATACGGTGAAAACATTCAAAATGTTTTGTTTTCACTTTCTTTCCTTATTTTTATTAGCACATCACAGTAAAACTCAAAAAAAAAAAAAATGGAAACACTGAAAAAGACAGTGAAAACACTCAAAATGCTTTGTTTTCACTGTCTTTCCTTTTTTTATTAGCACATCACAGTAAAACTAAAAAAAAAACACTCAGAAATTTCAAAAAATGATGTGAAAACTCAAAAAAAAAAAAAAAAAAAAAAAAAA
>JAESVK010000392.1:2139561-2176059 GCA_017140935.1 Hamamelis virginiana
GCCCAAACATCTGCCTCGACGCACGTACCATATCAATACTCCTCAGTCACAGCGGATCAAAGACCATGCTTGCTGCAAAATGATCGGTGATCAGTCGCAAGGAATAGCGGATTGATCTCATTTTCAGGGACCAAGCAAGGGATGAGCGCCCTCTGATCTAACGACCAAACAAGCAACGGCCCTTGAGCTCACGGTCGTGGTTCAAGTCAGAGAAGCTCATAAAGAGGGGCACCCCGTTTGCTGCTCAAACCATAGCAGCCATCACTAGCATGGGCAGAGGTCAGGGTAGAGGTATCATATTTTTCAACGATTGGAATGGTGCTTGTTCTCCTTCATAGTTCTCCAGAACCCTTTTTGCCATCTTTATTCTTGTAGCGTTTTGAGAGATAGAAAGAGAGAGAGAGAAGATGGGGGCTTTGGGGCTCAAGGTGAGAGTGGAGAGACAAAGCTCCAGGTGGGCCGTGCCACATCATACAGTAATTCAAAATGGGATTAGGAGACGGGCATTTTAGCATTTTCCATAATATATATATATACAGACATGATAATATAAGGTCGGCCTTACGCAAAGTTGCGTAAGGTCAGCTCCATATGGCTAATTTTAGATCACAGTTCATAAAACTGACCTTTGGATTAGATGTCCCACCTCTGTATGTCATGCCTGCAAAAAATCACAGTGATCTGACGGTTGGTTTTTGAAATATGTCATTATGAAAATATGTAACTTATTTGTTCTTCCAAATATCACCATTTTTTTAACAGCAGTTTTTTCAAAAACCAACCGTCAGATCACTGTGATTTTTTGCAAGCATGACATACAGAGGTGGGGCATCTAATCCAACGGTCAGTTTTATGAACTATGGTCTAAAATTAGCTATATAGAGCTGACCTTACGCAACTTTGCGTAAGGCCGGCCTTATATTATCATGTCTGTATATATATATATATATATATATATATATATAGTCTCAATCTAGTAAGTATATGCTAATTTAGTAAGTATATGTTGACTTTCACGAAAGTTAGCATGAAGCTCGTAGAAAATTGTGGGATGCATATTTTGAAACACTGATCGTTGGATTAGATACCCTTGTTATGGATGTCATGTCTGTCAAAAATCACAGTGATCCGATATAGGCATCTCAAAATATAGATTCTGAAAAATTCTAACTGCTGAAAACTATCATTTTTATATTTGAGAAATTGATCATTGAATCACTGTGATTTTTGGCATGCCTAACATACATATGCAAAGTATCTAATCCAACAGTTAGTTTTTCAAAATATGCATCCCACAATTATCTATGAACTTCATGCTGACTTTCAATAGTACTGATAGTCATTTCTATATATATATATATATATATATATATATATATATATATATATATATATATATATATATATATATATATATATATATATATATATATATATATATATATTTCGCGAAAGTATACATGGTGATAGTCTTATCCAAGATTCTTTTCATAAAAATATAACACAACTTTATCAATTAAGCATATCTACGTAGAAAACTAAATAGATTAACATTATGTATTATTGTCAATGGCTTTATAGTCTAGTGTCATGTATTCTCATTTTTAAGGATTCAAACACATAAAATTTCATTTTGTTTTTTCCAGCAAGGTAAGGTATGACCCTAGATGTTCGTGATTAGACGTAATCGAATTTCATTTTTAGTTAAAACAAATTGACTCAAATCCAATATTACAACTTGAATTATCAAGACATATTCACATATATAATACTCAAGTAAAAATTGCTGTATTACAAATAATTTACATGCAATCAATCAAAATAAGAAAATTTTATGAAGAAAACTTAATTGGAAAAAAACGACAGTACCTAATCTAAATAAGAAATCCAATTAATTAATTATGAGTGACAAAAGAATACAAAACTTTATCAACAAATCAATAGCTACACTTTTCAAATTTTTTTGAATGAATCCAACAGAATGGTTAAATCCCGTACTTGAGGAGGGTCTTGCAGTGTAACTCTTTATTCCTATTCAATAATATTCTATTGAATCACGGAGTACTTATTATTTAACCATTGATATTTGACCATGAAATTTGAATTTGCAATGATCCTATCATAGTTTTATTATATTCATTTGATGCAAATTATGTATAGAAATTGGGAGCGAACCCCTCTGAACTATTCGCCCACCCCAATTTTTATATTTTCAAAAATAATTTTACTATTTAAGACAAGTATAAATTTGAAATGCCTAATGTATCCTAATTTGTTTTGTTAAGCCCACCCCTACTCCATACCAGCCAAAAGCCATATTTTCCTTCAAAAATCAATCTCCTCTTTTCTTCTTACAAACAGTAAACCTTCATACCTGCTTTAATCCAAGACCTTTTTCATAGAGGAAGCAGGAAACGTGGAGAGAGAGAAAGTGTAGTTCACCTTTGATCCGAAAAAAGCTTGACATGTTTATCAATGGCTTCCGTGAGATGATTTTTTTTTCACCATTAAAGCTTAATGATGGTTTTCTCTCTTGAAACTTAATGATTGAGCTTAATGAAGCAACTAACAGTGATGAGGTAAGTTTTTATAAGCTTTAATAATGTTTTGTTTTGTTTTTTTTTTTTTCAAAATCTAGTGGTGTTATGTTACACATAACACAACATTCTCCATTTGTTGAGTAGAAGACAACCTAACATTCCCAGAATGTTAGGTTGGAAGTAACGCAACACATTAATAGGTACATTTTATTGGTTTTGTTGCGTTGTTTTCAACCTAACATTTCAAAAATGTTAGGTTGATCACAACCTAACAAACATGTTCTGTTACGTTGTGATCAACCCAACATTCCTAGATTGTTAGGTTGGAAGAAAGCAATAAACCTAGAATGTTAGGTTGGAACCAACGCAACATTCCCATAATGCTAGATTGGAAGTAATGCAACACATTAATAGGTACATTTTATTGGTTTTGTTGCGTTATTTTCAACCTAACATTCTAGGTTTGTTGTGTTGCTTCTAACCTAACATTCTAAGAATGTTGGGTTGATCACAACGTAACAGAACATGTTTGTTAGGTTCTGATCAACCTAATATTTTTGGAATGTTAGGTTGAAAACAACGCAACAAAACCAATAAAATGTACCTATTACTATGTTGCGTTACTTCCAATAAAATGTACCTATTAGGTCGTCTTCTACGCAATAAATAGAGAATATTGCGTTCTGTGTAACGTAACACCACGAGATTTTGCAAAAAAAAAACCATTAAAGCTTCTAAAAACTTACCTCATCACTGTTAGTTGCTTCATTAAGCTCAATCATTAAGTTTTAAAAAAAAAACCATCATTAAGCTTTAATGGTGAAAAAAAATAAGAGAGAGAGAGAGCTGCTGCGTGTGTGAGAGAGAGACAGAGAGAGAGAGGGGGGAGACGAGAGGACTGGAGGGAGACGAGGGGAAGACGAGAGAGGAACTGCTGCGTGGCTTCAAGCAGGGGTGGCAATTCGTGTAAACGGGTCGGGTTCGTGTCATGTCGAGAGGCATGTATTCAAACATACGGGTCAACACGAACACGACCAGTTTATTAATTGGGTCAGAAATTCAAACACAAACACGACCTGTTTATAATTGGGTTGACACGAACCTAACCCAATTAACCCATTTAATAATTGGGTCGTGTTTAGGTCAATGCGAGTACACGACCAACCCAACTCGATTATAACCCTATTAACCTGAAATGAATCTGCTTACTTTTTTTTACTTATATTTAAACATCAAAAATCATATAAATTACTTGTTTATCAATGCAGTTTAAGTAAATATCTCAAAATGAAAATCATACTACATAAATTAAAATCATCCCAAAATGAAATTATAAATTAAAATCATAAAACTTAAAAATAAGCATCCCAAAAAGGTTCCTATGACAACAACCATCATAATTAAAATATAGTCTTCCACCTAAAATTGACGCCACATCTCGAAAAATATAAATAAATGTCTACAAAAGGCAGGTCACAGCAGCAAACGATGCATTAATTATTTTTTAAATGGGTCTAAATGGGTAAATGAGTTATACATGTCAAGCGGGTTATATGGGTCAGGTCGACACGAACATAACCCGTATATTAGGCGGGTCAAAGCAGTTTAATTTCAGGTTACACGGGTCGATACGAAACCGACACGCCTAACTACACAGGTTAAGCGGGTCGACCCGATTCTGACCCGAACACGATTAGGAGTAACCCAAACCCGCTATCTTCGTGTACGGTTAGTGTCGTGTTCTCGGGTCGTGTCGCATTTTGCCACCCCTAACTGCAAGTGAGATGAGGGAGGGAATATGTGATAAATTAGGACAAATTTCACAATGGGATGGAAATATAAACCTTAATCAACAAATAATTGGGTTATGATTATTTTAGAAAATGCATGGGGTGTTCTTATAATTTATTGAGATTAACTTAACATAGGGGGTGGGTTTATAGTTCGCAGGAGTTGCATTATTCGCTCCCTTAGAAATTTCACCGCAGGCCCAGCCCTAAAAATGTTTGAACGAAAATTGCCTATTGGGAGCGGATGTTGACACACCCTCTTATTATTAGCCCACCCCCTGTTATAAGTTAGCCCCCTTATTTTATTTGTAGACCCCATAAAATCCCTAAAATAGCCCTCCCCCTAAATTTATTCTCAAAAATTTATTTCCCCACCCCCCATTCGAAATTTGCCATAACATTCCTAAAATGTTCGGTTGGTCAAACCGGAACAAACCGGCTCTGTTAAGTTATGATCAACCTAACATTATAGGAATGTTAAGTTTCAAGTAACGCAACACTATATGGAAATTTTTTTTAAGTTTTGTTGTGTCGGTTGAAACTTAACATTTTAGGAATGTTAGGTTGATCATATCTTAACAGATTCGGGTTGTTGCGATTTGTCCTACCTAACATTCTTTAGTCAAAACGCAACAAACCGGCTCTGTTAAGTTATGATCAACCTAACATTCCAGGAATGTTAAGTTTCAACCAACCTAACATTCCAGGAATGTTAAGTTTCAACCAACCTAACATAGCGAAATTGAAAAACTGACATTTTCGACCAACAAACAACATTATAAACCAATTGAAATGTCTAAATACATAATAACTTCACACCAAATACAACCAAAATGCAATTCTCAAATACATAACGAAGTTGACATTTCCTAATCTAGTTCTATCGTTTCACTAGTGATTACATTTAAATCGATTATTTCTCTAAGAGTTGCCATACTCTTAGACATGTCAACTACTAATGAATACTCCTCACAAGATAATCTCCCTGCATACGAGTGGCCCTCGAGATATTCGGCAGCTGGATGATTGTGCACTCCATTAACCACCGTCAGCATCCATTCGTCATCGTTCGACATTTTCACACCTTTAAGCAAAAATGGGCATCCACACTTTTTGGTTCCAGTTTTACGCTTTTTTCCTTCATTAACAAATGATTTGCTGCTGTCTTTTTGCCTTTCTATATATTGTCCACCCCTCTCACAACCAAGTGAAAACCGCGCTGTAGCTCTGCTGGTGACATCAGATTTAGATATCACAATGACAAATCCAAGCATTTTGCCAACATTCCGAGCCCAATTCGACAATGCATCTCTGCTCTTGAACACCTACATACAAAATAACTTAATATAAACATGCATATTAAAGCATAAAGCCATAGCCTACAATTAGAAATTGGAAAAAGTTAGACATTCACCTCGTACGTAGTGAACTCACTAGTGTAATCCATAACAACTTGCGATTGAACCTCTCCGTCGACCTTACTGCATCTATTTGAAGCGTTGCCATTGACCGATAGATAATGCTTGGCAAAAAATATTGAAATGTTAGGTAATGGTTAAAGTGTTATGTTAGGTTAGTTGAAACCTAAAGGTTTATGTTTGTAACGTTGAAATCAACATAACAAATAGAGAATGTTAGGTTGGTTAAAACCCAACATATCAAGTTTGTTTGGTTGGTTGTAACATGAGTATGTGAATTTTGTTAGGTAGTAAGCAAGTCAAATAAAATTAAATTGTTATGTTGAAAGCAACCCAACAAAAGTAAACAAAACGTCTAAGATGTGTTAGGTTGGAAAAAATCCAACAATTTGTAATTTTTTATTATGTTGTGTTGATTATAATCTAACATTTTATGTTTGTTAAGTTTGAAGAAAACTAACAATGTTTGAATGTTAGGTTAGAAAAAATGCAACATTCTTAGAATGTTCGGTTAGAAGAAACGCAACACTCTTATAATGTTCGGTTAGGAAAAGCGCAACATTCTTATAATGTTCGGTTAGGAAAAGTGCAACATTCTTATAAAGTTCAGTTAGAAAAAACGCTACATTCCTAGAATGTTAGGTCGTCTTCTACGCAACATTCCTAGAATGTTAATTTCTGTATAACCTAACACGACGAGATTTTGCAAAAAAATTAAATACACCATTAAAGCTTCTAAATCCTTACCTCATCACTGTTGGTTGCTTCATTAAGCTCCATCATTAAGCTTACTCACTTTTTGAAGAGAGTAAATCAGATTTGAAGTGAGTTTAATCTCTTTTTTTCATATCAAATAGAACTCACAATGGTAGCAGCTTCTAAATCTGATGCAACGGTATCCATGCCATTCCAGTTCCTCTGTATTTTCTCCGGTCAAGCATCCATGAGTTGCTCCTCTCTCAGAACTTCCATGAGCTGTTCCATTTCTTGGTCGTATGAGGCGTATGGGAGGAAAATGTTAAGTTTGAAAGGTTGGGGGGTGGGCTTAACAATTGGAATTAGGATACATTAGGTATTTAATATTTTAACTTGTCCTAAATAGTAAATTCATTTAAGGGCATTTTTGGAAACTAAAAAACGGGTGGGCTAATAATAAGAGGGTGTGTCAACATCCGCTCCCTTGCCTATTTGGAGCGGTTTGGGCTATGGCCCAGTTTAGTTGTAAGCTGCTCCAGCGTCCAGGATTTTTCCCGCAAATCTCCTTCAAATTACTGCCCGTCGAAGCAACGATCAGTGCTTGTTAAAGCATAGAATCAGGGGAGAGAGAGTTTCAGGTACTGTTCAGTGTGAAACAATCGTGTTCTTTGTTTATTTGCAACACTCACTGATTTTATTTGTTTTTTTTTAATGTGTGTATTTAGGGTTTTGTTGGGGTTTTTAAAAAGATGGCTAGGATGGAAGAAAACTGTATATTTGTGGGAGGGTTGACTTGGAACACCACGGCAAGGCAACTCGAAGACGCATTTGCTCGATTCGGAGTGGTTCTTAAGTCTAAGGTATGCTCTCTCTCTCTCTCTCTCTCTCTCTCTCTATATATATATATATATATATATATATATATATATATATATATATATATATATATCATTTTGTTGTAATAGTTATGCAGTCATGGAATATAGTAGAAAAATGTCGTTGAAGTGAACTTCATTTAAACACTTCTTTTCTGAAACCCTGATGATCTATGGCTTATCATTCCATGAAAATAACATACATAATTGCTAGAATTGGGACTGAGACTTTGTTGAATTGCCAGAATTGTGAATCTTGGCATGACTTTTATATTTCGGCTTGGTGATATTAGTTCGTATAGAGGATGATTGTTGTAAAGTTAAGATGCTATATATTACCAAATAATAATAATAATAATAATAACGATTAAGATTCTATGTGTATAATGATAAGTTTTGTGGGGTAATATTTCCAGGCAAACTGGGTTTCGGGTTTTAGGTCTTTATTTTTGAAATTGGTGACAAGTTAGGCTTGCGACTTAACAGATATTTTTTATGTCCAACCTTTGTAGTGTCCAGAGTTCATATACATTGCTTTGTAGTGCCTAACTTCAGCTATATTATTACCAAATATACGAAATTTTACAGTCTTAAGCTGATTAGTTGTTCCAGAGCTATGATTTTGATAGGTAGTGTGGAGCTTGATGGTACTGTACACCTTACCTAATTTCACACTCGTATTATGTAGCCCTAGTAGCTTTGATGATCTCCTTGTAATTCTTCTACTTTCAATTATAGTAAAGTTGCAGTGACTCTGTAGACATAATCTTAATTTGGGTGAATCACATAAAATCTATTGTTCTTGATCTTTTATTTTTGTACCTCACAAATTCTGCGTTATGGTTTTTTCCCCTTAATAATTGGTATCAGAGTATCATGTTCGAATGGGAGGGATTAGGGGTGTGCACGGGTCGGTTGGGATTGGTTATGGGTAAAACCATCAATCAACTCGCCCTTGGTGGATGGAAAATTTCTCCAACTGCCGCCGAACCGTAGGTACTAAAAATTGATAGGTTGGTTGAGTTTTTGGCGGTTCAAACCAGTGAGGGTAGGGCAGGTTGGGAATTTTTTTTGTGATATGTTGTCAAGCACTAGTTACGTTGGGAATATA
Source organism: Hamamelis virginiana (assembly GCA_017140935.1). Lineage (NCBI taxonomy): Eukaryota > Viridiplantae > Streptophyta > Magnoliopsida > Saxifragales > Hamamelidaceae > Hamamelis > Hamamelis virginiana. The sequence goes on from JAESVK010000392.1 coordinate 2,147,992, forward strand.
ATCGTTGTATATAGTGATCACCTAACAGCATAGAGTACCTAACAGCACTTTACTAATAAGTTATATTACTAACAAGTTCACTGACTCATTCTAAAAGATAACCTAAATCCAATCATGTAATGAATACAATCTTACATGTAATGCATTATAAGATTGTAAATGCAAGTACGTTGGAACAGTAAAAAAGTAAGGTGAAAACAAAGAGAGTAAAGAAGGAAAAGGGTTAACTGGGTAAGGGCTGGTTGGTTTATAGGCGGTTTTTAAACCTTAAACCTGTCAATCGAATCGAACTGCTAATATATTCATAAAATCCACCTGAACTGCCCCCTAAATTTGCTCTACCTGAATAATGGGTATGGATGGACACGGGCTGGTTTTTGCACAACCCTAGGATTGATGGCTGTGGAAGAAGTGAAGGTCAAGAACAGTAAGATGACTTGGACTTTGGGTTTTGGAACATATAGATTGAAGATTACCTTTATCAGAAGAACTTGTATGATCCTCTTTCAAGGGGGAAAAAAAACAGTTGATATAAAGGATGACAAGTGGGCTTTTCTCGATGGACAAGTGCTAGGGAATATTTAGTTGATGCTAGCTCGTAGTGTTGCCTTTAACATAACGAATGAGACAACCATGGTAGGTTTTACGTCTGCCCCTTCAAATATATGGGAAATACTCTCTATATCTAACAAGTTATAATTGATGTGGCGGTTACTAAAGTTGAAGATGTCAGAAGGCATGCTTGTGGTTGAGCATTTGAACAAGTTCAACTTAGTTATGACTCAATTGTTGAGCTTTGTAGGAATTGACTTCGATGATGAGGTCAGGGCTCTGATTCTTTTGTCTTGTAAGGATAATGAGCGATTCTTTTGGAACCTCAAAATTAGAGTACAGTGATGTTCGGGACTTGACTCTAAGTGAAGAAATTCGCAGGAACTAAGGAAGGAATTGGGTGAAACATTAGGATTTTCTCTAAATATTGAGGTGGGGGGAAAACATTTGAGAGAATTTCAGACTGTAGTCGATCAAAATCCAAGAAAAAGAGCAAGTTGACTTATGATAATTATTTTGCAGTTGTTGGAACTGTGGAAAGATGGGACATGTTGGGCACCAAAGAAGAAAGACCAGGATAACAGGCTTTTGTGCAACAACAGAGGAAGTCCTTGATGCTCTAATTTTGAGCACTAATAGTCCCATAATCTAGGGTTTTAGCTTCTGGGGAATCCTTTCACTCTATCCCACACTGAAAAATCAAGGAAAACTATGTTAGTGGTGAATTTGGAAAGGTTTATCTTTCTGACAGCGAACCTTTGAATATTGTGGGCAAAGGAGATGTTCGAATTAAATTATCGACTGGAGCTGTATGGAAGTTGCAGAAAGTTAGACATATCCCTGATTTAAAGAGGAGCGTAGTTTTTGTGTGACAACTTGATGACACAGGGCATGCGGTAACTTTTTTACATTATCTATTATTTTCAGATGGTGGTGAGCCAGATTATTATTATTATGATGAAGCATTGGAAATTGATAACTAGATGAGGTGGATGTTAGATTGTTAGTTATGTAAGAAGAGATGGATTCACTAATGTGAAATCAGACACGGGAGTTGACTGAGTTACCAAAGGGTAAGAAGGCTTTACATGACAAATGGGTGTCCACTATATTGAGATTATGACAGTTGACACTACAAAGCTGGCTTGAACTGATTGGTTGTGCAAAGATTTCGACAGTAAAAAGGTGTCTACTATATTGAGATTTTCTCTTTGGTTGTGAAGTTGACTACAATCAAATTAGTATTGGGAATTGTGGTTGCAGAGGATTTGCATCTTGAGTAGCTAGGTGCGAAAATATCTTTCCTTCATGGTGATTTGAAGGAGGACATCTACATAAGCAAACACACAGATTTATAGCACCAAGTAAGGAGGGATTGCTATGCAAGTTGACAAAAAGCTTGTATGGTTTGAAACAAGCCCCAAGACAATGGTACAAGAAGTTTGATGGATTCATATGTAAAACGATTTCACGAAATGCCAGATAGATTATTGTTTCTATGCTAAAAGGCTTGACGATATTATTTTACTCCTATATGCGGATGATATGCTTATTGAAGGGTGAAGTGTGCAGAGGATTAATAACTTAAAGAAGCAGTTGTCCGAGAAGTTTGTAATTAAAGATTTAGGTGTTGCAAAACAGATTCTTCAGATGAGGATTAGCAAAGAGGTGCAACGGACACTTTAAAGCTGTCACATGCAGAGCATGTCAAAAGGGTTCTCAGCATGTTCAACATGCGAGGCGCAAAACCTGTTTAGCTAGTTAGTTTAGATTATCTAAATAGCAGTTGCCAAAGATAGAGCAACTGAGTAGGAGCAGGTAGACATGGAAAGGGTTCCACATGCTTCAGATATTGGCCTCCTAATATATCTTATGGTTTGCATGGGCCCAACATAGCACATATAGTGAGAGTTTTGAGCATGCACATGAGCAATCTAGGTAAGCATCATTGTGAGGTAGTAAAGTGGGCTCTAAGCTATTTTAGGTGTGCCACAGACACGGCACTTTGTTTTAAAGGGGTAAGTAACTGCAAGGTTATACCATTTTAGATTTAGTCGGTGATGATAACAGCAGTACTACCAGGTATGTGTATACTTTGGGTGGTAGAGTAATGAGTTCTCAATTGCAAAAAATTATGGCTCTTTCCACTACAAAAGATGAATATGTTGCAGTTACTAGAGTTAACAAGGAGTGATTGGATTGTAAAGCTTCTTGGATGAGTTGGGTAAGAAGTGGGAGAAATGTGTTATATACAGTGACAGGGGCGGAGCCAGGGGGGTGCCTGAGGGGTCAACTGACCCCATTGACTTTTGTAAAAAAAAAAAAATTAAATTTCATGGGGGGTGCCTGGTTAGAGCTCATGCATCAAGTTATTTCTGTTATTTTCGATTAGAAAAATTAAATTTGTAGAAAGTTGAAGTCTGTTGACTTAATTTCTAGAATTAGGGAACATTAATATTTACTCAAAGATTTTGACCCCCCTCAAGAAGATTTCTGGCTCTGCCCCTGTACAGCGATAGTCAGAGCACCATTCGTATTGGAAAGAATCTAGCATTTCATTCCACGATGAAGCACATACAGTTGAGATACTATTTCATATTGAACACTTTTGCATAATGGAATGTGAATAGAGATGGTTGGTCTTTGCGGCGTTTGTTGTGTTTTGAAGGCATGGAGAGTTAGGATCTTTTGATGCAATCAGTCTCCTAGTGGGAGATTGATAGGTGGTGTGTAGTCCTAGTTCTATATAACAATAGTGAGGGGTGGCAGCTTTGTAGATTTCCTTGTAATTCTTTTGTTCTCATTCATAATAAAGTCGCAAGGACTCCTTGGGCATAGCCCTACTTTGGGTGGATCACATAAATTTGGCATTCTTGTGTTTTCTTGATTTTTAATATGCTTTTATTTTTGTACCTCACAAAATTTAGGTTAGGTTAGGTTTTATATATATATATATATATTTTAAACTTAACAGGTTTGAGGTCCATGAAGGAATTACACTCGCATGATTTGAGATATGATACAGGGCTGCAGGAAGAGGGCTGCTGGTTGATTAATGCCATGTGATCTGGCAAGTACTGAAAAGGCTTCCTTTATTGTGAAAACCAACTATTTATAGGGCAAAGTTGGACCTTTTTTCTTTTTATTGTTTTGGAAAGACAATAATTAATTAGTTGGTACTCAGCTCATTGTGGATCAAATGCTGTAGTAAAGATCATCATCTATTTCAACATATTGAAATAGGTCTAATTTCTTATTTTAAATGGAAGTCTAACATTGCTAAAACACAATAGCGAGATTGTTGTGATGGTATGGATAAGAAAGTTCTTCAACATTATTTCTTTCTTGATATTGTTGTTGATGCGAATCAAATAATTTTCAATCACATTTTTTTCTTGTCACTGAGTTTAGAAGGTTTATTTTGGTGGATGTTATAAGGTCACATCTTCCCATAATTTTCTTCCCTTAAGTTTCTTCCCATTTTGTTTTGATTGATACAAAACATGATTACATGGTGCTATTAGATTTCTGTGGTGCACAGTATTTGTTTCTTGTTGGATAGGGCCAAACATGGTACTATTCATTTGATATTTTGTTGCATGGGTTTATCACGGGGTTTGGTTTTATTTTTTGGTCTAAATGATATGGTTGTCAATGGATTGACTTACATGACTATATTTTTCTGTTTTCACATTTTATTTGTCAATGGATCGACTTAATGGACAATTGGTCATGATTCAAATTTTAAGTGGATGAGGTATATTGTCAATCTTAAACTCCTAATAAGTAATGGGTCTGCATCCTCCTCATATTAACTCCTAATGCAAAATGTCTGCAATTTAAGATAATCCTGGTTGTAATTGAAGCTTTAAATTAGATGGATTGGAGCATGTATTATGCATACAAGTATCACAACATGCTCCAATCAGCTTTCTTGTAGTTAGTATTATTATTACTTCTGTTGCAATTAGTTTTAAAATTTATCTTTCTTAATCTTTAAAGTGGATGACCTTATTGAAGCTTGTAAATAACATACTAGGATAGGTAGTTGTGGATGTAAACTTTGGAATTTAAATGGAGTGCACACATGATTTCACTCAATTAAAAGACAAGAAAAAAAAAAATAGTAAACCCTGACACATTGGAGTCCGTATCATTTCAATTATGCTGTAGTACTGAACAGTATGACATGGGGCATGTTAACCTTTCAATGCATAATTACTTATTAGACTAGTGTTGGTGTTTATGTAGATCATGCTGGAAAGAGATACTGGTCGTCCTCGTGGATATGGATTTATAACCTTTGCAGATCAATGGGCCATGGAAGATGCTATCAGTGAGATGCATGGTCGGGAGTTGCATGGCCGGGTCATCTCGGTGAACAAGGCACAGCGGAAAAAGGGTGGCAATAATCCATCTTATGGTGATGGCTGGGACCATATGTCAGGTGGCAGGGATAGTTATAGGGGAGGGGATAGGCCAGTAGGGCAATCTGAGTTATCTGACTGCTTCAGGTGTGGCTGTACAGGGCATTTTTCCCGGGAATGTCCTGGTGGTGGAGGTGGCCGATTCTCTCCACATTCCTTGTTTGGTGAAGGTGGTGGCCATGGGGATCATTTTGGAGTAGACAGTCACAGTGATCTTTTTTATGGTGGACGCAATGGGGATAGGGACCATGTGAATGGTAGAGACAGCAGGTACAGGAACCATGATCAACACAACAATGACAGGTATCCACCAGGTGGTCACTCTGCAGGTAATAGATGTATAGATCAGGACCCTCAAAATGAGTATGGCAAAGATAGATGTTATAATAGGGAAGGAGGCCCAAGAGGTGGCGGCGACAAGTATTGACGTATCCGTATCATATCATAGCCGTATCTTGTATCCATCTGTGCTTCATACTTTAGTTCTTCTTGTTACAAAACTAATGACTTTTCTATGTTGTCTTCTCAGGGAACTTCAACACACAAAGAAGAGACAGGAGGATACACGTGACCATTTAAAAGCTTTTTTGGGGGATGCGCTGATAAACTGTGACATGGATGTGGTTAGTCCTGAAATTACAGTGTGTACGCAGGCATCCTCTTTTCTTCCTTCTGCAATCACAAAAGGTGTGTTCAACTTTGAGATATCCAATGGACATCCTAGTACATCCCTCACCTCTAACAGTGTATCCATCATAATGGATAATTCCCTCAGTCCTGCTCACACGCTTGTCCAAATTGTTTGCCAAGATAACAAAGGTCTCCTTTACGACATCATGAGAACTCTAAAGGATTTCGACATTCAGGTAGCTAATGTCAATAATCTAGTTTGAGGAAAAGAATAATGTGTGATATATCATCATGTAATGTATGGATCAGGGGAAGATGTCTTTTGCTTTTATCACGAAAGATAATTACTTGTTTCTGAAAGATTTAGATGTGGGGCTATTTTGCCAAAAATGTTTTTTGTAATACTTGTATATATCTTACCATGGTACCAGATTTCTTATGGGCAATGTGCTTCAAAACAAAAAGGAAAGTGTGAGTTGGACTTATTCATTGTGCAAGCAGATGGGAAGAAGATAGTTGACCCTAACAAGCAGAATGAATTGTGCTCTCGTTTGCGGGTGGAACTACTTCATCCTCTCAGAGTTGCTGTGGTGAGCCAGGGTCCCAATACAGAACTGCTGGTTGCAAACCCTGTGGAATTATCTGGAAAGGGCCGGCCTCTTGTTTTTTATGATATCAGCCTTGCCCTTGAGATGCTCAACATAGGCATCGTTTCGGTACTTCCTGATCTGCTTACTAGATTGACTTAAATTGGCATCAAGCATGCTTGCAAGTGTCCTGATTTTCTCTTATTTACCCCAAGGCCATTTTGCATTTGTTATGAAAGTGCATTGTTGGAATTGTGCACAGGACAATGCCTTCTGGACTGAGGCTGCCATTTGGTCCTATATAACTCATATTCGGTTTTGTTAGAATGAATTATTTAAAATATGTGCGGTGATGTTGATTCCAAGAATGAAGTTAACTCCTTAGGTGATTTATAGGATTGTGAGAATGCATTACCTGTATTGCATTTTGAGGTTTGTTTTTATTTTTTAATGTTGGGTCCCCATTAAATTAATTGGTGGTGTATCTCATTTTGGTTTTACTAAAAAATGGTGCCTTTGTCCCTGCCATCCATCCATGACCATGATGGGAAGTGTTTAATGGAGTTTGTGTGATTGAGTGGCAAATTTTAATTCTACCTCAGATTTTATTTATTTATGTATTTTATCTTTATCTTTCTGGTTCATAAGTTTTTTCAAAGGGCAAAAATGAGTTGTGCTGATTATTTTTCCAGGCTGAGACTGGAAGGCACGTGATTGGTGATCAGAACTGGGAAGTATACAGAGTCCTACTTGATGAAGGGGACAGCTCGTCTGTTACAAGGAAGAAGATCGAGGAAGGAGTTCTGAAGATATTGATGGGTTGGGAATGATGCTGATTGCAAATATGGATCCACCTGGATGGTTATGGGCTCAGGAGTGATATTGTAAATATTGGCCTTCTTGGATGGCTACAGGCTCATTCAACTGCTGTAAAGTATACTTCTTCCTGTTACGTTATTTACCAGATGTAAATTTTGGAATATATAAATGTTGTGACTTGTGAGGCTGAGTTGTTCCACATCTTAGTTTACAGCTTTTGTGAATCTAACGTTGTAGTATAAAAATAAGGAGTTGGTGGCGAGGAGATGGGAGAGTAAAGCTCCCATGAGATTGTATACTTGAAAATTATAGTAGAGATTCTGATATGGGGCTATTTCATGAATGTTTCAGTACTACTGAAGTGTCTTCTGATAATGTACTTTTATAATGGGTAAGTTGGGATGAAATCTTGTCACCCTAATGTTACTTTGTCTGATCTATTTTTATTTTTCCTTTGTGCATAAATTCTGCATATAGAAAATATCGTAGAAGAGTGGGTTTTTTTTTTTTGGATTCAGCATTAACAAGTATTCCCAAATGAGGGAGCTGTACAGTGCTTTGTAGTCTTGCCTCTTTCAACAGTTTGTGATATACTACACAGAACATTCCTCTTTTCCAACTTTAATCGATTGTGTTGGGTTGTCCTTTCTTATCCTCTATATGACAAAACCTTACTGCCATAAAAGTGGAACATATTTGCGCTCAACTTTGTAAATCTCTCTTGTTTGACATGATTTATTTAGGAAGTGAAGAGGATAAAAGAATCCATGTATGTGAGTCAGTTGCTTGACGATGATTTCAAAAGGTACTTTTTTCTCTTCTATGAGAATATAAAGATAGTTTCATGTGGGATTACCATGATTCAGGCCATACAACTAGACAAGCAACCACGACATCGAATGATAGTAGTGCGGATTGAGAAAGTCGGAGGAAATCAAGAGATTGCTGAGGGCTGAGAAAACCCATCAGGTATGCTGAATGGATTTCTAATGTTATACCTGTGATTAAAAAGAATGAGAAACTGATGATATTTATAGATTTATAAATATGTATTTAGCAACCCTAAAAGATGAACATCCAATCTTTCTCGTAGATCTAACAGTAGACTGAGTGACCAAACATAATCCGTTTGGGTTGGGGTTACATCAGAATTTTTGTTAACGAGGATGTGCCAAAAATGGCCTTTAGCTGTCCAAGAGCTGTTGGTATGTATGCTTGGGTGGCTATGCCTTTTATCCTTGAGAACCCTGAGGCAAAAATGGCCTTTAGCTGTCCAAGAGCTGTTGGTATGTATGCTTGGGTAGCTATGCCTTTTATCCTTAAGAACCCTGAGGCTATTAAACAGGCAATGAATGTCACCATGACATGATTGGTAAATTTTTCGAAGTCTATATTGATGGTATAGTAGTCAGATCAAAGGGATTGTCGGACACAAAGGGGTTTTGAAAGAATGCGAAAGCATAAACTTAAAATGAATCAACACTAAGAATTAGGTTTCATTTTAGACAGGACATTAGGTTGTTCAATTGTGAATGTATAGGAAAAGTAACAGCAGCCCCCCGAGTCATTTAATCAGGGGTTCTTCCATTCAGAAATTTCCACCCCCAGGATCCATGTCTATGCATTTACGCAGCCTCTTTGCTCTGGGAATTTAAATTTTGCAAGGTAAATCATATTGTTTATTGCCCTTTGCTCTTGCCTCTGCCTCTAGAATTTGATTGTGACTGTCCAGTGGTCCGTGATCCCTGTTATATTTGTGAATCTAGTCTCCAGCTTTTGGACAATTGCCTATCCATTTCTTTTCTCTTTACTCTATTTTCTTAGGAACCAAACAGAGCATTAGGGACATGTAACTAAGGAGATTGAAATTAATACTCATTGTGATTCAAACAAAGCCTATATTACATTCAGTAAAACAAAGAAACAAAAAAGTTACAAAAAAAAAAAAAAGGATTGAAAATTTTAAAGCTGTATAGTACATATGTAAATCTTACAAGATCAACAATTTCCTAGTCCTCCATTTATCTTGTTGCAGTTTTAGCTTCTTATAGCTTCCAGTATATGCCCAATTTGTGCAAGATGCCTGCAACTACTCCCCAGAATGTGATTTCCGCAAATATCACGTATAAGAGAGTCCCTAGCCTCTCTGAATTCCAAACATCAATAAAAACATGCTTCTGGATCCAATTGACCTGTGATCATATATAGTAGTAGTTTCTTCATGCAGTTAGGTGATATTTCAAAAAATAAACTTCTATTTGCACAAAAAATGATCTCTATGGAGGAAAAAAAAAACAGGATAAAAAATGTAACATGAAAGGATGATAGAACTAACCAGGTTGTTATCCGAATTTTCATAATACCATCCATTTATGAATGCTGCGAAGATACCTTGAGCTGCCATCACAAACACTAGCATTGCATTCATTCCTATCCATTCTAAGAATAAAAATGGCGTCCGCAGTCCCCAAACATCTATCTGTCAGTTCATCAGGATGAAAAACCCAGAAAAACAAAATTCCGTTAAAACAATCCTTAAATTTGAGATGAAAAGGCACGAAGATATTAGCTCAGATGGTGAGAGATTGTGGAGGAATGAAGTAGAATTAGGCTAGATTACAGGTTCAATTCCTGTCCTTTGTAATAAAAAAAGAAAGAAAGAAAAACAATCCTTAAGTCGACTGATTTACCAGCAAGTAGAATCCAGAAAATACAATCCCAGCAGCACCAGCTGTGAAACATACATAACTGAAGCTGTAGAGCTGTTTGTTGATGGGAATTGCTGCAAAGCAATAGAAAAAGAGCTTTTCCAAATTGATTTTGCTTCAACTAAAAGATAGTTAAGATTCATGGAATAAAGTTATGGTTATCTGAGGATTAACAAAAAAAAAAAAAAAGGAGAAAGCTCACCATCTGTAAAATGAAGAATGATGGCTACAACAAGTAAGCCGAGCGCCATTGAGACCCATTGCTTCAGCCTCTCCGAATGACCCTGCAACCGAATTCAGTTTCATTATCCTTCATGAGCTTCATGTATACTTCTCAACAATGAAAGTTTTCAATCTGTATGTGACTTCAAAATCACCTTGAAATGAATCAAAACATGGCCGTAGTGGATGCCAATGGTGCCAGAGAGAATAGCTGATATTGAACTGAAAAAAAGCAATAACCAATTTAATTAATGTTTGGTTTAGAACAATTTTTCTCTCCACATAAAGTATGAAACTGTTCAAATTTTGTAGATTTATATATTAACAAACCTCAACAAGCCTTCAGGTTCGAATGGAGCAAGACACCAACTCGGAGCGTCCTTGCGAAGGGGGCCTGAACTTGGAGAACTAAGAGTGCAAGCCTACAAGTTCGTTGAAACAACATCGATAGTAATGAGAAATGTAAGTTTAGAAATTGCCGGGAGTTGAAATTGAGACCTCCATTTTATGAGACGCGGTTATCAGTCAACTAACCCAATATGTGGATGTAGTTTAGCAAGTTAAGTACTCAGGGAAAATAAAAAAAATGGAGCTCAACTCTTCCCAATTCCCATTTTAAATCTCACCTTCAATCGTTGCCAAACAGGATCCGTGTAGAGATGATTAATACCCCAGACTTCTCTGTCCACATAACCAACAGCATTGCATGCAGGTCCTAAGTGTCCTCTCATCCCACATTTTACCTGAAATTAATTAAGCAAAATACTATATATTAGTTTCTTTAATTGGAATTTTAAGGGGAATAATGATCAATATATATTAGTACATACTGTATATCTCTTTGGCCCATGATCGTGGTGTACCACGAAACTCCAATCTGGAACATATAGTGTATATGTCGTGATCATATAAACGAGGAACGCAATGAATCCTCCAATCCTAGAACCATGAATAAACCAATAATTATCACAATTAATTCATGAGGTCTAAGAAAATTTAATGATATATATATATATATATCAATTCTATAAGGTTTCTCAAATAATTTTGATGGCAACCAAAATTTTGAATTGAGAAGCTCTTGAACAGGACATGACAGGTGTTGTTTAATAGATTTTATGTACACTTACCATTGCCATCGGTATGCAGTGAAAATGGAGAAATGGCCAGGGCTTAGGACAGTTGGTCTGCGCTTGGTGGTCAGAGTTTCTATTAGAGCTACAATGAAGTATACCATTGCTATTCTCTGCTTATATATGTACACATAGAATGGTGGTCAGTCACAGAAATCAGCTTCATTTTAAAATTAATGACTCTTTCAACTAGTCAGATCGATTAAAAATTTTGGATTTTTTTTTTCCCTTTGTCTACCACTTGCAATAAGTTCGAGGGTACATGGGGAAAGATATCACCTGAAGGATGCCAAACCATCGAATATGCTTCATGTCGATTCCATATGATAGATCATTAGGCGCATGAGAGTACCCTCCTGCAATGTGTATGTGTAGTAGAGGTCAAGATTTGAAACCATAACCTCAGCTTAAGCATGATGCTTAAGAGAATACGAGTTCCGAGTTTCATACAACTCTTGTCCAAGAATCATGTGTTTAAGAGAATATCATCAGTACCTTGCAGAATAATTCCCCAAAAGAGAAGCTTCAGTGTCCTTAAGATAATCTTCTTAATTGCTGCCTTTATGTTGGGAACTCTCTGTAACATCAAGATTACCTCTTGTATTAGACTACTTCTATTTCTATGAAGTGCATTAAATTTATGGATGGTGGTTTTATAGGTCATGTCCAAACATTAGCATATGCCAAAGAAATGTGTCATGATCACTCTACTGAACATATTTGTTCAGATGGAGCCACCATTATTCTAGGATGATGAGGAGATATAAACAAAAGGTGTACTGCCTCTTAACTTGGATGGTTAAGTCCCTTGATACCGGACCTCGAATCTAGGTTCGAATCCCTATAACGGACCGATCAACCTAGGAACTGTAGAATTATTGTATGTTGTGATTCTTGTTTGAAAAAAAATAAAATAAAATAAAAAAAAGGAAAAATGCTGGCGGCTAGATACAATGGGAGGAGTTGGAATTTTGAACCTTCACTGTATTTTGAGTACAATTAATAAGGGCCTATTTGGATATCTTTCATTGTGTCTTGGGTATAATTAATTTACTAACAAGACCACTATGACATTAGTTACAGTGACGAGTCCAATTTTTTCATATGACCCATTTAAGTTGATGGATTTATTTCTTCACTGCTATGTGAAATACAGAAAAGTTGCAATGGATAAAGCCGTTTGGGCTGGGCAAGGATCCACAATTTTATTGGGATGTCATATACTCGTTAAAGATAGGCCAGAGGTGAGGCTGGGCTTCACTTGGGATATAGTATAGCTATTTTGTTTAGTTGTGGGCTTGGCCCATGACCATTTCACTGCTCAATTTCAATTCTAAAATTGTTTCACTTGCAAAAATACTCTGTTAATATATATATGACAAAAGTCACAAAAGCAATGCCATACTATACATCCAAAAAATAAAAAAATAAAAAAAAAATCAAATGAATGTAAACCGTTCATTTATTATTAAGGAGAGAGTTTGCTAAAAAAGAAAAAAATTGAATTATTTATGAATTATTTGGAAAATACTTTTGGGACAATTTTTATTTTTTTATTTTTTTATTTAGCATTTTCTAAGGGAAAAAATTTATAGTTTAGGCTGTATGGATTCCCTTCCGGCACCAAATTAAAACATAGATATTTGTTAAGTGCTATTACAGGTTATTTTTTTAATTAAAAAAAGAAAAAATGTACCTTGAGAGCGAGGGCGATTGCGACCCCTACAATGAAGAGAAAAAATGGCATGACAAAGTCGGCTAAAGTACAACCATTCCATGGCGAGTGATCGATACGTGCATATGCTCCCCCAGCATCATCTACCAATATCATCAACTACACACATAACATTTTCACACTGGTTAGTCCAATATAATTGAAACCATTATATATTGGGTCAGATACGTCGTTTTTCTTAAAAAAATAAGAGTTTTGGAAATAAACTATAAAAAATTGTGAGAAAATGTTGCAGTTTTTTATAGTTGTTGTTCTGAAAAACCAATCGTAGGATTAATGTGATTTTTAGCAGATGTGATATGTATAAACCAACAGTTTGTTTCTTAAAATGTCTCTCGACCCATGTATGGTTTTGTAAACCATGCGTCAAACCATGGGTAAAAATCACGTGTCACCACAACTTGACCCTTATAGATTAGGTTAAGCTATATATATTTATTCATTTTCCCACAATCCCACCTAGTGTACGCCTTGTTTTTGCTTTTGGGATATAAATGATTCAAATCATAATATATAATTAATCATAATCTCTCTACTACGTGCATACTTACCACAATGGTAAGGCCTCTGAATGCATCTAATGTTGCAACTCTCTTCGACTTTGGCTTTATCAGCGGTTGTTCTTCGACTTTGGATACGGCTACAGGCTGATCTACTGCTGCACTTCTCTCCTCTTTCTCATTGTCTATCCCATCTCCTCCATCCCTACTCTTATCCAATTTCTCAGTGTGAGGATGGTGATCATGACTCTCTTCATTATTGACAAGTGGTGTATGACCTAACCCTTCTTCCATCCTCCTAACATCTGCCATGCCTACTTTCTCTCTCTACCTATATATCTTTCTTACTCTCTCCGTCTGTTGAGTACTAGCTGTTTTATATATAGAAGTAGAAGTATAGCTTATATATATATATATATATAGAGAGAGAGAGAGAGAGAGAGAGACAAGGTTGGAACCAAAAGGGCCGCCGGCATTGAGTGCAAAGGGATGGGACCAAGGTGCGGATGTCGGATGACACGGACAAATCAAGAGACTAGCTAGCCAGGTAAGACACAAAAGAAATCCAGATTCCATGGTGGGTACGGAGTTGCTCTCATAACTTGCATCTTTTACTGAAACTTTTTTTAATTTATTTGTTAGTAATCCATAAATTGAAAAGAACACTTCTTTGTTTCTTTTGGGTGTCTAATTTTGAATGCAAATTTGTTATCAATATAAGGTTGTTATTTTTACTGTTATTAATTTTTTTTTATTAATTTTCTTTTGATCAATAGACATGATTGGTGATGCAAATACTTACATTTAGTATTTTCAGTGAGTTATACTAATATAAGGTACATCTTATATAAAGTTATATCAAGTGACTTCTGTAGGATCAATATATTGCAAAATAAATTTTGAAAAACTTACAATTAGATTAGATACTCCTCTATCTTATGTAAAACTTAGAATTAGATTAGATACTCTTCTATCTTATGTATGCCACGTCTCCCAAAAAATAAAGTGATCCAACAGTCTCTTTTTGAATAATTTTATTGTGATATTATTGTTTTTTAAAATATCAGTATTTTTCCACAATTGATTTTTTAAGAAATTAAACCAACCATTAGATCATTACGATTTTTTTACAGTCATAACATACATAAGAATAATATTTAATTTAACAGTCAGTTTTTAAAAATCTATTAGATACTAGCATTTTCCTATAACTTACTTGAATGATAATCTAGTCATCATAAATACTGTTGTTATTGTCATGTCATTATCACCTCATTCACCGAGTTTGGTGATAAAAGTAATGGCAAAGGAAACCAAACAACTAGCTTTGAAGTTAATGTATAGGAGTTAATGTGAACTCGACCAATAGTTTAAGAGATTATTTGCTTGGTTTAATTTAAAGTTCAAATGAGAAATATTTTATTCAATTTATCCTTCTTTTTAATCCATCCTAATGTTAAGAGCCCCACTAATCAATTATATGGGAAGAGTTAATTACTATCTTTTTATAGGTAAGAGACGCATAATGGGTCAATATATATCTCCTTTCTTTTTTTTCTTTTTTCTTTTTTTAATCCCTTACCAAATTTTAAATATAACCCTATTTTGACACCGTATTTTCAAAATACTGCCTATGATAAATATTTTGACGAACTGACCGTTGGATTCTATACCTTCATTGTGCATGTCATGTATACAAAAAATCATAGTGATCCAATAGTTAGATTTTAAGAAATATCATTATAAAAAACTGTAATGTTTGTAATTAGTAAAAAAATTATAATAGTTCTTCACAATAATATTTTTCAAAAACTAACCGTTGGATCACTCTGATTTTTTTCATACATGACAAAATATAAGTATCTAATCAAACGGTCAGTTTATCAAAATACTAGCTCAACTTACAATAGTATTTTGACACCGAGATATAAACAAAGGTGTCAAAATAGAGTGTAAGCTAGAAAACATGATCCTATATATATATATATATATATATTTGAAATGTGATAGACCTGTAGTTCTACGAAATTGTGCCTTCTGCCTGCACATCTAATTACCCATTTAGATAAAATAATTGTTTATTCAAAAGAATAAAGAAAAAAAATTTAAACAACGTACTGTAAAAAGCTAGCAAACACACACCCTTCAAGTCTGGCCAGGTGGGATTAGGACAGCCCATTATTATTATTATTATTATTATTATTATTGTTATTGAAAGGAATGAATCGACAACCCAACTCTCAACATGAAGTATAATACTGTGAAAAGCAATTAGGGATTTGTAGAGTTGTGTAGGATATGAACCCATCATAAAATTAAGTACACAAATAAACTCCTGGATTATAAAAATCAGATAAATAGCTCCTTTAATTATAAATAAATTAATAACACTATGCCTCCTCAATTTATGAACTTTTAGGGCGGGTTTGTAAACCTAGCTAACATATAGTTCTATAGGTTATTTGGTCAATATATATATATATATATATAGATATTCTTAGTTCCATCAATGCTATGTCTTCACCATTCTTCTGAAGCATATATAGTGAAAAGACATATGATTAAAAATTAATCTAGATAATAATAATGAAGAGTGATGAAGAAATTTTAGGATTCTTAAAAAGACAATATCGACAAAATAAGAATTCATTTTGAAAAATACTATGCATTGCTATAAGATATATATCACTACAACTATCACTATAAGAGACAAATGTCGTAAATTTTCAAAACTATCATTTTATGATTTTCCAAAACTACTCTTATTTATCTTTTGTAGCGATAATTGTAGCAATTAATAGTTGTGGCGATTGATTATAGCGGTGTATAGCATTACTCTTTATTTTTAAATGGCTTGAATTTATGATTTATTTATAGAAGAAAAGGCATCTAATTTTTTGAGACACACACAGAGGACATCTTGTCGATCACCCCGGACTAAAAGTAACCATCCCATCGCGTCTATTTACTAAACCTATTCAAATATTAAACAAATTTCTTGTTAAAATATCAGAAATAAAACATTATTTTTGAAAATTTCAAACAATCTACTGTCTCACTGCTCGAAAATATACAATGTAGCCAGCTGCACCATACTATATTCTATGCATTACAGCCTGCAATATTCACATCTGTTCCAATACAATATTATATATTGATCTTGACAATCAAATTGTTAGGCTGTCTCCTGAGTAGGCCATGGCAATTCAAGGCCGGCTTCATATATTCATGATTGATGGCTACTTCATTTGACTGAACAGATTTAGAGATGAAGAGAAATTAAATTACAGGAATCAAGTTTTTCTTATTTGTGAGTTTAATTAATGAGAGAGAGAAAAGAAATGGGAGGGTCCAAGAACTCCTCCAAGCCTAGTTTTTTTTTTTTTCTCTCATCAAGTGGGAAGAAATAAAGAGAAGGAAAATTTGTTCAAATGAAACTTTCATAATATCTAGCCTATTTTACCTATCAATTAATAAAGAAGGAATTAACAATGACATATGACTCCCAACTCCTAGAGGTATATTGATAAAAAAAAAAAAAAAAAAAAACATTTATTGAATATATATTTTCATTTCTTTTCAACTCCCAAACAAGAGGGAGAGAATTGAAATCACCATCCGTTATTTTATTCTCTCCTAAATTCATTAACTTAATCGGAGCCTAAGGTGGTTTCCTAACCCTCCTTTTTTTGCCAATAGAGATTACCAAAATACTGCTAATTGAATGGGCATATGCAAGCACAAGTGAGCTTCTAGATGTTTAATTACAAACCAAATTGATTTAAAATTATTTTTATTATTATTTTTATCTATATCCCAATTATGTTAACCGTGAAGGAAGAGAAAAATTCCTATATTGAGCTGGGTTCTCATGTGATAACCTATGTTACACGGACTCGGGTAAGTGTCCAAGTGTCGGATTCGTTTTTTTTGTTTTCCAAAGATTTTTCACTATTTTGAAGTATCCGGCAAGAATACCCTTATCCTTGACTAAGGATCTCGTGCGGGTATTTCGAGGTGAAGTGAATAGTCCGTGTAATATAGGTTGTAACTATTCTTATATATAAGAATCCAATCCAGTACTACAAAGATTGCACCCGGTGAGAGTATTGATATATGTCGTAAGAAAAATAATTCCCGGATAGAAATGGCTTCATGGCATAGAGTCCAATTAAAGAAAAAATTTCACCATAGGTTGGAATTCTCCAAATATATATGAAAAATTATTCGGTGTATCTGATATATATAACCTCCTAAATACAAATATGAGCCCAAGAAAGTTGAGAAAAAAGTAAAGGAGATTATCCTAAGTGAATAATATTATTAGCAGATGACCTGGTAATTAAATTTATCAACAAAAGGTATGGTATAGCACTGATATGAAGATGCTAATTATATAAGGTGCACTTACACAAAGTTGAGTAAGGTGACTTCTATAAGGCTAGTTGCAAAACATATTTTAAAAAATCAACTGTTGGATTAAATACTCTTCTTATGAATGTCATGCTTGTCAAAAATCTCGGTACTCCACCAGTCTATTTTTTAAAAAATCAACTAAAAAAATTGTGATATTTTAAAGAACAAAAAAGTCATATAGTTTTTCATTATGACATTTTTTCAAAAACTTACCGTTGGATCATCGTGATTTTTGGCAAACATAACATTCATAAGAGAAATATTTAATCCAATGGTCGGTTTTTCAAAATATGTTCTACAAGTTTGCAACTCATCCTACAAAGTTCAACTGACACAGCCAGGGCCGGCCCTAAGGGGAGGCCCAAGAGGAGGTGGCCTTGGGCATCCAATTTTTGGTGATTTTCAGGGGCACTTCTTTCAGCCCAGAAATCATATATACTCTACAGCTACAGCCCAAGTCCATTAAAAATAATCCAGCCCAAAAAAATTATAATTTATAACTCATATTTAAACAGCCCACAAACGGTGAGCCCAAATCCAGCCCAATAGCCCCAATCCTCAATTCTGATTTCCCCCAATTTTCTAAACCAAATTTCAAATCATAAAATCAAATTCGAACAGGGCATTGAAAATTTGAAACCAATCAAACCTCATTATCCCTTCCCCCTCACAGCCACACGCAACAGAGTAGCAGACCTTAGACCTGCACGGACGGCGGACGGCGACGCACGGTGCATGCATCTCTTCCTCTCCGGCTCTCCCCTCTCTTCAGTCTTCCCTCTTCCTCTCTTCTTCTCACCATACGCCAGTCGCCTCTCAACCTGTAAGCTCACGGGGACGGCTCACGACGACAGCTCTCTTCCTCTCGAGTCTCTTCCTCTATTCCTGACGGCGACGGCTCTCTTCCTCTTGAGTCTCTTCCTCTATTCCAGACGGCGATGGCTCCGTTCCAACTTCCAACCGGTAAGCTCTTTAGTTTTTAGGGTTTACTACAAATTTTTTAGGGTTTCATTACAATGGTTTAGGGTTTTTGGATATCTAAAATTTTTTAGGGTTTCATTACAATGGTTTAGAATTTCACTTGCCACTTCTCCAATTGTTATCACGCTAGAAATGCTCCATCAATCCATCATACATGTTAGTTGATACCCCCTTTTTTATAAAATTCACAACATTATGTCTCAAATGACCCATCATATACTCTCTGTAAGTTAATAACTACTAACAGGAGACCTTCTTTCTCAAAATCTTTTCATTGATTGCCGAAGTAAGAAATAGTTGGTCAATTTTCCAAATATGAATCACTGTTATTTCATTTTTAATGTTTGTTTAATCATTCTCCAAAAATTTAATAGTATTACTCATAAGTTTGATGCCACATAGTTGGTGAAGATATAAATTTAACCTGTGTTGTTATAAATATATGCGAGTGTTTTTCCTCCATTTTTTTGGCATCAACC
This sequence comes from Hamamelis virginiana, assembly GCA_017140935.1. Lineage (NCBI taxonomy): Eukaryota > Viridiplantae > Streptophyta > Magnoliopsida > Saxifragales > Hamamelidaceae > Hamamelis > Hamamelis virginiana. The sequence goes on from JAESVK010000392.1 coordinate 2,167,181, forward strand.
CCAACCCCAAAAAATAAATAAATAAATCTCAACTTTGCTTTAGTTTCCATTACTAGTGAGATGTGGAAATTACTTCTCTGCAACTGTTAGTTCATGCTGATGCAAGGACTCGATTCGAAAGCTGCCTAACTGCCCAAGTATAAGATAGTGTCTCTACTGGTTTGCTGCTAATGATTTTTCAGGTAATTACATAAAAAAATAAACAATATTTGTACATTTATGTTTAATCATATATTTCCTCGCATTTACAAAGTTTTTTTTGTTTTCCTTTTTAGAAAAAAGAAAAAGGAGTCATCTACGTTTTAGTAATTGATGGGATTAATCGGGTATGTTCTACTATTTAGTCTCTATTTATATTTGTAATGATGACAGGAGGTTTGGGGGTGATCCTAATGAAAATCCTCCTTTTGAATTGATTGTTGTAGGTCTTCTTTAGTTTATTATTTTAATTATATTTGTAATGATGACAGGAGGTTCGGGGGTGATCCTAATGAAAACCCTCCTTTTGAATTGGTTGTTGTAGGTCTTCTTTGATTTATTATTTTAATTATATTTGTAATGATGACAGGAGGTTCGGGGGTGATCCTATTGAAAACTCTCCTTTTGAATTGATTGTTGTATCATGTATGTCTTGTTTATTAGTTTAATTATATTTGTAATGATGACAGGAGATTCGAGGGTGATCCTATTGAAAACCCTCCTTTTGAATTGATTGTTGTATCATATATGTCTTGTTTATTAGTTTAATTATATTTGTAATGATGATAGGAGGTTCGGATATTGTAAATTGATTGCTGTAGATTTTAGCTTATGAAAAATTAAGTTTCAACAACTAAAATTTTGCAAAAGAAAAAAAAAATTTAGTCAATAGGTGCATTGTTTTAGGAGCTCACCTAGGGCATCCAAATGCTCAGGTCCAGCCTAGACACAGCTTCATGTAAGATACACGTACCTTGTATTAGCATCTTCGTAGTATGGATAAAATTAAGAATTTCTATTGGAAGGATATTTTTAACACATTCCAAGTCCCAACTCTTCTTATTGTGGTCAAACACATTAGCCACTTTTGTATTTTGAAGATGACTCGGAATATCACTTAAAGTCTTTGCCTCAAACTCAAAATTCCCTACCCATTTATGGTCGCAAAAGAAAGTATTAGAACTGTTAGCCTTGTGGCTTCCACCCTTGTTGGTTAATTTTGATGATAACAATCATTGTATTGTGATTCTAATACGAAATAAGTCTGGATTTTTTGCATTTCGCAAGTTTGTGGTGGTTTGCTTTAAGTGGTGGACTTGTATTCTCATGCACTACACAATTCCCATATTGTGGTGTCCCCTCCCCTGCTAATTGACTATCAACTAACCCTACTAATATATACCATGTGACAAAAAAAAAAAAAAAAAAACAAAAAAAGTCCGGATTTGCTTGCAATCTCATGTGTAGATCATCTATAGATCTCCTCAAAGCCTTATGTGGCATCATCTCAACGGCGAATCACTACATGGTGATCATCATATAGATCAAATCCGACTACTTCCTTCCCCTCTAACTCTGCACCCAAAGATTTTGACACGGATATACAATGGGGTTGCATATGGGACAGGCCTAGGAGGCATCGTGGTTGAGCTGGCCCAATCCATTTTATGTTATACAAGACCCAAGCCTGTGAGAGATCACAGACTCACAATGGACCCAATTACAACCCAACTCTTTTTGTGAAACTCGAGCTAAGCCCAATAGTTTTTGTTAGGTTCAAACCAAGCTTGGGAATATGGTGGTAAGAAATATTTGAAAAAATAAACGTGCGCAGAGCTCTATTTTTACTGGTGAATCGTATGACATAAAAGTTTTTTTTTTTTTTTTTTTTTTTGTGGATTGAAGAATTTTTTGCATAAATAGTTAGTTTATTATTAGTATTATGATTTTCAATTTATCTTATAATTATATAATGCTAATTAACAATCTATCAATAAATCGATACAATAAATCCATAATATATATATTGTAGAATTAATAATATAATTCACTCTATCCCACATCACCTAAATGAAAGGCTTACTATAGCTTCATATACTTGTATTGGGCCCTCCACCTACAAGCTTAGGTTTTTAGGTTGGATTGAAAACTTAACATGGTATCAGAGCATTAGTTATCTCAAAAATGTCACTGCGATAGTTTTCTGTTGTCACAGTTTTTCATAATTATATTTTGAAATTCTAACATTGGATTACCGTGATTTTGGACATCTTATATGGGATTGGGCTAAGATAATCCAATGCCTTATCGTTGTTGATTTATGCTGAACATGAAATATAGGCCAGATTAACCCAATTAGTTATGAAAAAGTAATTGGGGTTAGGTAGGCCTGCATGCATAATGAGAAATGGGGTGCATATATAATAAGGAGAGGCGGCATAGGATTACACAAATCTCAAAACACATGCCATAATGATGAATAGAAAATTTTATTATAAATAATTATGTAATTTAATAACATATGCTAACCAAACTTTGATACTCTCTCGATCATTTAAAGTGAAGAGAAAACTCGGTACAATATCATATAGTAATATAGTATATGTTTTAAATTGCATGATTGAAATTACAAGTTTCAAAGGATCGAGCGAGGAGAGATGAGAGATGAAACCAGGCTTGTGGTACAATGAATCTGTTTGTGCATGGACAAAGTTGATTACGCCATAATGGAGACAAAGAAAAAGTGTGCCCCGGCCCGTGTAAACACAAGACCGATTATTACTTTTGTTTTTGTTTTAAACATCAATCAATTGGTTCACACTTCACTTACAGGGTAAAGCGAATGGAGTCAACACGTTACACGCAGGATATTTTGGCTTCAATTCGTTCCAGTGTCTTATGATTGAGAGAGAGAAAGAGAGAGAGAGAGCTCTTTAGTCTTTTCTTGCGTTCTAGTCTCTCTTTTTTTCACTTAAAAAACTCAAGGTCGTCGACAGAAACTATAGAGAGGTGGAGTTTTTAATTTAGACTCTTGAAAATGCTTTTTCTTATTTAATTTTTTCAATTCACATTGGGTTGGGTTAGAAGGTGATTCAAGTAAAATATTGTAATGAGTTGTTTGGTAAATTTAGATATACTAACTGAATAGATTGGAACATTGAAAGTGGTTTCAAAGAATTGCATGTAATCAAGCTGCTGCATGAGAACATATTTTTAGAGTATATGTGAAGGTTTGGATTACATCTCCCCTTTTGGTTATGTGTTTAATTAGAACTAGGTAGTAGGAATGTATCAGGTTGATTTTTGGATTTATTTTTTTATATTGCTTTAGTGAAAATGCATTTGAACAAATTCTCCCTAACATTAAAAGCAAGTGGGTGTTGATATAATATTTCTATATGCTTGAGTTTGAAATGGCAGTTTTTTTCAAAGTCAGTTTTCTCATAAACCAACCGTCAGATCACTGTGATTTTTTGCAGGCGTGACAAGCACTGCATGAATAGGAAATCCAACGGTGTGTGTGTGAGGATCTATATGCAAAAATTCATCATCACATTTAATAATTTGTTGTATATTTATATTTTTTCTACTTTAATTCATTTTCACCATTCCTATTCTTCTTATTATTATTTAAAAAAAAAAAAAAAAGTAATGGATTAAGTTAATTGGAATTGACTCCATTATAAATTAATGGGCAATTCAAACCCCAACCATATATATATGGCTTTGGATTGCGGCTTACTGAAGACTTTCTACTAAAACTTCCATTTTAATTAGGTCAAATCCATACTTACTAAAGTCTAAAGTAGAAACATTTTTTGAAGTAAAAAAACAAAACATCATGTCATTTTCTTTGTAACATCTCACCTTCCAAATTAGAAGATGGAAACTAGAAGTTAATGAAACTGTTCCCTCCCCTAACCATTTATTTCTACGATCCACAGTGCAGGCATGCCGCCCACCAAATTTCTAACTTAATTATTTCTCTTCCACTTTCATTTTTTATTTATTTTATAATTTTATAGTTTTCCGATTATCAACTGAAGTTAGTCCAGTTGGTGACGACAGTTGAGGTTTGAAATATTCTTATATTGTAATCGTGATTGATATCCTTAATTGTAACCTTTAAAAAAAGAAGAGAAACAATGGAGCATTCATATATATTTTTCCATTCGAGTGACATAATTAGATTTTCTTTGACGTGCATTGCTTTGATTAATATACTCTGATACTCAAAAGTTGCATAATGAATGTGATTTGCATAAAGAAAATTTGTGTGGCACCATGGGAAATTGAAGCAAGCATGGATTAGTAGAGTACAATTATGGGTCTCTTGTCTCACATCGAATAGGTACGGGTGAAGTTTTGGGCTTATAAAATGAGTGCGATACTTTCACCTAATGAACTAGTCTTTTGGGTTGGAATCCAACCGAGACAAATATGTTGGATTTGGTATTGAGCTAAATACAAATGGGCTATTCAAGCCAACCTAACCCAACAGTTTGCTTCTTTTTTCTTTTTTTGCTCTTTTTGTCGGTAACTACTAATCTGCTTTCACCCTATACTATAAGAGTAATGCTAAATGGACAAAATCTTATATCAAAATTTTTAAACCAAATGATATGTCAGAAAAATACAATCTTGATTTATGTGCATTTTGAAAATAATACAGTCTTGTAATGATGTTCTTCAGTTATTTACTCCAAAAGGGAATTAAAAAAAAAAAAAAAAAAAAAAAAAAAGAATATTATTTTGACTAGATGAAAAAATTATTCAAATTTTTTTGAGTTTTATAACTTTATACCATGATATCGAATTTTATACCGTGAGATTCCTGAAATTTTTAAATTTCTTTATGTATTCATTATGTTAAAAAACTTCCTTAGACCTAATGCTATAGAATATGCATGTTAGATCATACATGTGGGTATATAACCCTTATTAATTTTAGTACCAGCCCAATACTTAGACCCAATTTGAAGATTGGGCTCCATACGACTCCAATTTTCGAAGCTCTTGGGTCATTCTTCCCCACCCTCTCTCTCTCTCTCTAGAAGAGAAGAGAAGAGAAGAAAGAGATATGAGGGGGCAACCACGAAACCGTTGGCTGTGTACGTCCATAAGTTGACTAAATAGAATCGATGAGAAGAAGCCTCAACAAATGTGCCGTGTAGACGCGTTGACATGCTTTTGTGAGCATCAAAACAAGTAGTATGATTTCCAGCTTCCAGCCCCACGTTTCAGTGACTGAAGTCAACTAACAATCTTTCTCTGCTCTGTTCTGACCTCTTGTTCACTTTCAAATTGCAAAACGTCAAAACACACCTAAAATTTTGTTGGTCGAGAGAGAGAGAGAGAGCTCGCAAATTGGATACAATGTAATGAAAGATGGACCCATATGCAAATTTAAATTCGTCATCATTTATTACATATTTTTATTTTCCATTTTTATTGTCCTTAATTAAATTTTTTTTTTTTTTTTTTAAATCCAAATCAATGGCTTGCTACTTTTGATTTAAATTAACCTTAATAAATGGGATTTTGTAGCATCATGGAGCAAGCATGCATTGAAAGAGTGAAGAGAGATGAGGCTTCAATTTTAAGCCCCGTTTGGCCTGGATGGCCGTAATGAGAGCCAGGAATGAAATTAGATTATGGTGCATTCCATTTCAACGTATTTGGATGAATTTAGTGAGCAAGAAAGGAATTAAAACTAAGGAAGAGGTTGGAATCAATTCCCATTACTAACATATGGGTAGCAAGGGATCCCATTACTAACTTATGAATTCCACCCTTTGTGATGAATTAACGCCTCCTCCTAACTCCGATTAAAGGCAGGAAAAAGGGGTTGGTTGGTCTACGATTTAAATGGCATGTGACGTGCTTTGTTATAATATACATTGTGAAGTAATTAAGGTGTGTGTACTAAAGAAAAGTTTGGTACGAGTATTAGTCTACATCTAGTCAGCATATGCTTATATAAGTCATGTCCATATAAAGGCTAATAAATGATGCATATTTTAAGAAACTTGTGTTACATTAAATATTGTACTTATGGATATCGGGCGTGCCAAAAATCACAGTGATCCATTATTAGAATTTCAAAATATAGTTATGAAAAATTGTAACCGCTGAAAACTGTCACAATTTTTCTCAGTGACATTTTTTAGAAACCAATCGTTGGATAACTGTGATTTTTGGCATGCTTATGGCATGTACAAGTATAGTATCCAATCCAACAATTAGTTTTTCAAAATGTGCATCACACAATCATCTATTGGCTTCATGCTGACATAAGCTTATATAAGTATATGCTTATAAACTTATGTCAGCATGAAGGCTATAGATAATTGTGTTATGCATATTTTGAAAGATTGGTAGTTGGATTAGATAGTAGTGCATGTCATGTATGTCAAAAATCACAGTAACCCAACGGTCAGTTTTTCATAAATGTCATTGAGAAAAACTGTAACAGTTTTCAACGGTCACAGTTTTTCATAACTATATTTTAAAATTCTGATATTGGATCACTGTGATTTTTGGCTTGCATAACATTCATAAGTATAATATCTAATCCAATAGTCAATTTTTAAAAATATGCATCACACAATTATATGTGAACTTCATGCTTACATAACTTATGTAAGCATATGTTGACTACATCAGAACTGTATATGTATATGAAAATGATCCTATCAACATATACTTAATTTAGCTAAAACAAGTATAAGACGTATTTTAGCAAACTGACTGTTGGATTAGATATTATATTTATGTATGTTATGCATGCCAAAAATCACAGTAATCCACCTTCCAGTTTCTCAGAAATGTCATTGAGAAAAATTATGATAGTTTTCAGCGGTCACAGTTTTTCACAATCTCTATTTTGAGACGCTAACATCGGATCACGATGATTCTTGGCATGCATGACATTCATACGAATAGTATTTAATACAACAGTCAATTTTCAAAATACATATTTCACGATTAGTTAAAGGCATTATGTTGACTTTAACTAAAATAGGCATATATGCATAGGATCGAAACTGTATTTATATATAGGGTCACATTCCCCTTACCTCTATGTTTACCTCTAGTTTTCAAAATGATACATCTAATATATATTTTGACGAACTGACTGTTGGATTAGATAAATACTCTTCTTATGCATGTCATATATCCCAAAAATCACAGTGATCCAAGGGTTAGATTTTAAAAAATATGACTATAAAAACTGCGATGTTTTTAATTAATAAAAAATATAATAGTTCTTCACAACGATGTTTTTCAAAAAGACAATTGTTTTTTTTTGTTGGAAAAAAAAAATTATTGGATCACTCTAATTGTTTGCATACATGACATACATAAGAAAAGTATATAATCCAAAGTACCGTCGGTTTCTCAAAATATTCGATTTACAATGGTGTTTTGAAAACAAGAAGTAAAAATAAGAGGTAAGGTGATTCTTATAATAGCAAGTGTGTGTTTGTGTGTATATATAGGGTGACATTCCCCTTAGCTTACACCCTATTTTGACATATATGTTTACGTACACCTTATTTTCAAAATACCATTGTAGGTCGAATATTTTGAGAAACCGGCTATTAGATTAAATACTTATCTTATGTCTGTCATGTATGAAAAAAAAAATCAGAGTGATCCAACGATTAGTTTTTGAGAAATATCTTTTTGAAGAACTATTTTTTTATTAATTAAAAATATCACAATTTTTTATAGTGATATTTATTAAAATCTAACCATTGGATCACTATGATTTTTTGACATACATGACACGCATAAAAAGGTATCGAATCTAACGGTCGGTTCGCCAAAATATTTTTCATAGGTAGTGTTAAAAATGAGATGTAAACATAGGTGTAAAAAATAATGTGTAAGGGGAACGGAACCTATGGGGTTAATAGAAATGATTAGGTAAGGACGTCCATACTTATTTTAGCATTAGCCCACCCTATATAGCCTTCTAGGAGCCATAGAATAGATATTTTGAAAATTTGACTATTGGATTAAATAATTTTATTATGAATATCATATCTGCTAAAAATCATAGTGATCGGTTTTCAAAATACAGTATGTGAAACACTTTGACAGTATTTACCATTGGATGCCGCCAAAGTTTTTTAAATGCCTATATTTTAAAAATCAACTGTTAGATCACTGTGATTTTTGACAGACATGACATACATATGAAGATTATCTAATCCGACGGTTGGTTTTCCAAAATACTTCTCCTAGTGAAAGTGGGTTGACGATAAGAAGTGTAAGAACGTCCTTACAAGATTGGTTTTATGTAGTATTAAGGGGAAATTGGCCAAAGGCCCTCCTTTATACGATTTTCATGTCAAAAGTCTTCTCAAAAGATCCATCACGCCAAAAGTATGAATTGGACAAAAATACCCCTCCTTCCTAACTACATTCGCCACCTACACCCCAAACCCCAAGTTCACTATGCTGGAACCCCTGATTCACTATGCTGGAATCTCAAATTCACTACATCGGACATGCAGTTCACTACGCCGGAACCCTATTTCACTACGTCAAAAAACTCATTTTACTACGTCGGAAATGCATTTCACTACGCTGGAAAATTGAGTTCAATAACCTTGAAATAAATTTAAAAATGCCCAAAAAAAAAAAAAAAAAAAAAAAGTTTCTTTCCTTTTCCTACAATTTCCTAGCAACCAAATAAAAAATTAACAAAAAAAATCATTCTTTTTCCTACATTTTCCTAAGAAGCAACCAAAAAGAAACTAAAAAATGAATCTACAATTTTAGGGAGAGAGAGAGAGAGTGTGTGTGTTTCATGATTAGGAGGAAAAAGGAAAAAAAAAAGAAAAGAAAAAGAAAAAGAAAACATGACTGCTCACTTTAGGGGGGGGGGG
>JAESVK010000392.1:2176159-2243227 GCA_017140935.1 Hamamelis virginiana
GAGAGAGAGAGAGAGAGAGAGAGTCTCAGGAGCAGAGCAGATCAAGAAGGGAGAAATAGAGATCACAAGCTTCACTGACGTTTTCTAGCATGAGCGATCTTTACTCAGTGTAGCATAGCTTGATTGGCATATCGATCAAAGATGGCAATCTCATATTCAATTCGTTGGTCAGAAGCTTCTATTCTCCCAAAGCTTTTCATTTGATTGCTCCCGAAGCTAGCCATGGGAGTTCACTACGCTCTCTAGGTCGCTGGAACCTCAGATCCACCGTCGAGATGAAGTTTCAAATCAACCGGCATTCACATAAAGAAGATATCGTTATGCCGATGAGCGTGGAGTTCATCCGAGTTGCTTTATTTCCCGGCAGTAGATGTAGTGGATCAACTCCGACGATCTGTTTTTCACAGCGATAGATGCATTTCCCGATAACCATGAACTTCCTCAATAGCAGAGCTCTTCTTTTCTCCATCACTGATCTACCACCTCAAAGGAGCTCTTCTGAAGTGAAATTTCGGTGCCCGAGCCAATGTTAGGATTTTGATTGAGGGGATATTCTGAAGGCACTCGCCGGAAATGGAGATGAGCTCATTGGAGATGGAGATGTTGTTGCTTGCCTCATCAGATCGGAGAAGATAGCCGGCGTGAACTGTTGGAGCAAGTGTGGGAAAACAAAAACAAATATCAAACCCATTCCAGGGCAATTCTGGTATTAAAAAAAGATTATTTTAAATTTTAGGACTTAATGCATTAAAATCTCTTTAAAAAATGACTTTAAAATTCTATATGAGGACTTTATGCAAGAGAGGTCCCTAAAATTAGACTTTTGGCCAAATTTCTCAAGTGCTAATTGTAAAATGAGTTGTGTGGTAGAGAAAAGTTGCATAGGTTAGCCAACTGTACAAGCAGCTCGTGGCCGACCATGGCTTTGGAGTGACAAGTTTGCATACCTTATTTGGAAGACTTTAAAGTATAGCTAAAACTTTCTCATTTTGGCTAGGCCAACTAAAAACCCCAAAACTAGTTGAAGCATATATAAAGTATAAACAAAACATCACGTTAATTTCATCTTATATAAAGTAAAAACCAAAATACCTAGGCTTGTGTAAAAAAATGTCCTCCATTCACCTAAATTCCCACTTCCAAATCAGAAGATAGAAATTAATGAAATTGCTTTCTCTCCTCTTAAAACTTTTTAAAGTCTATATTAATTGTAGGCATAAATGCTAACTAAATTAATTTATATGGTCTTTTCACCTTTAATTTACCAATTATATAAGGAACGATATTTCCAATCTAATTAATGTACCTCCTAATTGGATTTTATAACATGATATATGTCTCATGGTTTGATTAAGACACTAGATCGATACAACCTACAAATGTTACGTGGTGGAGATGTTTGCATAAATACAAATTTGTGACACTTTCTTTCGTTTTTGCGTGGCACCATGGAATGCATATATGGACCACAATATTCGAACTTGGCTCCTCTTTGAATGAGATGGGTCATTTAAGTTCAGCCCCCCTCGCAAGATAAACACAGAAATTTGCCCAAAATAAAAAAAAAAAATACACAAATCAATTTAAAAATTTTAAGTTCTCGAACTATAAAATTGAAACTCATATTATAAAACTCTAAATTTAAAAGATTTTAGATAATTTTTTCAAAAAAAAAAAAAAAAACTATCCTTATTGCTGAAATGATGCCTTTACTAAATTCCATCCACGATCTCTACTTAGCAATTAGCACAAACGGTGGGGATTATTTATGAATTTACGTAACAAGCTTGCTCGCTATGACAAATATTCCCAAGAATGAACAAGCATATATCCTGCCATGGCATGAGCACGTTTTCAAAAAGATGTGCCTTCTAGAAGGACACAGCTTAACCCCTTTCCTTGCACCTTTAAAATGTGTACAGTTCTAATCCACATATGACGACTTTCATGGAAGTAGGTATGAGACTTTTAAGTTATGGATGTTGCGACTGTTCAAAATCACAGTGATTTGATATCAGTATCTCAAAATATGAACTGTTAAAAATTTGGACTGTTGAAAATTATCACAGTTTATGTCAGACTCTCAATGATATATCTAAAAAACTAACTCTTGGATCACTATGTATGATTTTTGGCATGCATGACATAAATACATATACTATCTAATCCATCGGTCAGTTTTTGGACCGTTGAAAAATTATCATAATTTTTTATAGTAATATTTCAAAGAAGTCAACTGTTGGATCATTTTGAAATTTTTATATGTACAAGTAGCATAAAAATAATATTTAATCTAATAGTTAGTTTTACAAAATGAGTATCTTACAATTATCTATAGGCTGCCTCAGGCTTACTTTAGCTAAAGTAAGCTTATGTTCATAGACTATCCATCCGAAACTCCGAAAATAGAATTTTATTTTTAGAGTTCAAAAAATAGAATATATATATTTGGGTTTACTTTTCTACTTTCAATTTTCACATTATTCTTATTTTCAAAAATAAAGTTAGCCAAACATATTTTTAGGTTGTTTTCAATTTTTTCGATCTTAATCTCCAAAAAATAGAAAACTGATAGCCAAACATGTTTTTAACTCTGTTTTCTTTTTTCTTTTCCTTAGAAAACAAAATATTCAAAAAGCATAATATTATTTTTGGAGTTCACGGCAAATATGACCTAAAATTCGATCTTACTATAATTGTGTTCCATTAGAATTTGTTTTTAGAATCTTATTAAAGGACGGTCAAACTTCTTTTAATAAATTTTTGAAAATTCAAAACTTTCATCCTAAATTCTTAAACCTAAAGAAACCCCGGGGTTTCTTAAAAGGTATAGAGAGTAGCTTTGATCAAATATGCTAAAGGATAACCTTGAGAGGATGTTTAAGAGATGCTAAAGTGAAAAGGAGAGAGGACAAATTAAGATTTGTATATTCTTATTTTTAGTCATTAATTAATGTTTGGACATGGTTGGCATGAACAAGCTTTCAATTTTCTCATGCTCCTGCCTTTGACTATTTCTAGTTAAAATCACAGAACGTATACATACCAAATTTAGGAAACTTTTACCAAAAGTAAAGAAGTTTTCAAGAAACAAGCTGAAACCAAACGTCATGACGTGCGTAGGATGTCTCATAAATAAAGAAATGGTTGACTATATAGTAGGATTCTTTTAGGAATTTTGGTACAAATTTTGATTATAAAACACCAAATATTTGGATTACTTTAATCAATCATAATTAATTTAATGTTATCTTTCCCTTGATCGAACAATGTACATTTCACTAAAATTCTTTGTCAATTTTGATTTGTTTGTTAACAGTGAAAACTTAATATAATAAAGAGTGGTGCTAGGTGTCCTGCACAGAATTCTAGTTTTCATTTTCCATCCAACAGTGAAAATGTTGAACACAGTAAAAATCTATATTTTTTATTATTATTATTTTTACTGTGTTTTTATCATTTTCACTTTGTGTTTTTTTTCTTTTTTTTTTTGGGGGGCTAACAGCCAAAAAGAAGACCAACAATAAAAATATTAGATACAGTAAAAATCTGTATTTTTTTCATTTTTACTGTCTTTTTTTAGTTTTCACCATATTTTTTTCTTATTAGCACAATAAAAAAAAGGACCAAACATTTTTACTGTGTTTTTATTAGCACAGTCAAAAAGTTTTTTACTGTCTTTTTTTTATGAGCACAGTAAACATTTTTACTGTGTTTTTATTAGCACAGGCAAAAAAAAATTTACTTGTCTTTCTTTAATAATAAACACAATGAAAAAGAAGAAGAAAAGAGAAGAGAGAGAGAGAGAGAGAGAAGAAGAAGCTGAAGCACAACCACGAAAGCTAAAATGCCTCCGACAAAAGCCTGAAGCAGCTCTTGAATTTAATGCTGAATGGAGAAAAAGGGGAATAGAGAGAAATAGAAGAGATAAATGCATATTTGGTATGTCATCTTTATCTCATTTTTATCCCATTTTTATCAATAATAACTATGAGATAAAAACAAAGAGTTTTATGATGTGGCAAACATCACATCAGACAGGAAGTAAGACGGGATGAGGCACGAGAACATTAGCATTTTCCTATAATAAATATGATGACATAGTGTCTGAATTAAATTTCATTTTATATTTTTAATTTGAAAACATTAATTCTACCTAGAGTTCACTATGTTTAATTAAATAGATTAACCATATTATCTAGTGAAAATAATATACGTTTTTACACTAAAAATAAAACATAAAATTAAATAAAAAGAATATATTAGCAAAATTTGAAGACAAAAACTTAATAATTAAGTAATGTTGCATCTCAAAAGGTAAGAAGAATGGATTTATTAAAAAAAAAATTACTATAAAAAAGTTAATTTAATTTTTTATATTAATTTATATCTATAGTACTTTATATCTCAAAAAACTTTTGATTGATCAAAATATTCCTGCACAATTATAAAATTACACAAATAGCTAGAAATTGTCCCATAAAATTGTACCGATCAAAATACTAGCATTATTAATTGATCGAAATTACATTACCTATGAATGGTCGAATACTAATCCATTTCTAAGTTGAGCTTGATTTTTCAAAGCCGAATTCGAATCCATTTCTAAGTTGAGCTTGATTTTTCAAATTAAGTCGAATTCGAAACCATTTCCAAGTTGAGCTTGATTTTTCAAATTAAGTCGAATTCAAATCCATTTCCAAGTTGAGCTTGATTTTTCAAATTAAGTCGAATTCGAATCCATTTCCAAGTTGAGCTTGATTTCTCAAAGGTATATATGGCACGGTCCCATGCATACAATTCAATCACTAATAATGAAAGTCTTATGATCTAGTCAATATTTACTGACTTAGCCAAAATTATTAAACACTCAAATGATTGTTAGATCACTCAAGAGGTTTAGATCATCACTCAAATGGCTGTTAATCTAAAGAAAATTGAATATAATTGTTACAGTAGACAAGTAATTAGATAAAATTGGTAAAAGATGGGAAGTTTTTGTAGAGTTTTTGAGTCTGCAGACTGCCTAAGACTGCCATAGCCAAAAATAGCGTATTGATTTTACATCTCCATGCCACACACGTACAATGAAATTAAAACGAAAATGTAAGCGCATTTACGGATTTTGAACAAAAGACAGAGGACCTTCAATTCTGCAATTATTTTGGATTCATCCATGCATGCCCCACATTTTCTGATGCATATATATTCTTGCTCAGTGGCCCTCTGGATTCATGAACACGTACACCAATAATTGAAGACAAATTAAGGAAAGAGCTAGAAACACTCACGTGTCAAGTGCGTGACGTGAGAGCTAGCCTCACGAACCCACAATATTTTCATTTAATTTAAAAATTGTATTTTACGTGTGTGGAAACGCTCCATATCAAGTCTTGTTTTTTATCCCCTTGTTTGAAAAAATGCTCACACCCAAATTAAGTCTCATATATGCTTTTGTTTCTACAATCTCTGCACCAAACTTGCTTGCATAAAGTCATAATTAACCATTCGTTCACACATCTCTGCACCAAAGCCTCCTTGTGTTTTTCTACTTTTTCTTTTTCTTTTTCTTTTTCTTTCTTTGTAAAGAAAATGTAGCCTTACACTATATATAATACAAGATTATGATAAGACACCATTACATATATGCATGGGCATGTCTCACTGCATGTGAGACTAGCACTACTTTCTTTAATTCTATTTTGATCCTATTGTTTAATTTAATTATAAATAATTTACAGAGGTAAAGATTCATAATATGATACTAATAATATATAATAAGCATTTCCATGATGATAAATCTTTGAATCTTAAATATTATTCACAATTAAGCTAACAAAGTAAATAATATATTAAGGGGGGGAAATTAAAGTAAAAGTTTTTTTTTCCCCCTTTACTACGTACACTTCTTTATTTTCCTTCTACTTTTTGCTCTTGTAACTTTACCACTCTCAATCATACTATATGTGTGAAGACTTTTTATTGAATTGGATTCCGAACAGCCCATTTGTATTATCTTTTTTAAAAACTATTTTTAGAAAATTATCTCTCCGTCGCATATCTTTTTAATTAGAGTTATATTCAAATCATATTTTTACGTATCAAAAATATCATATTAGAATTAATTGTGGTAAAAGATGGACTCCCTAACCTTTGCTGCAATATATATCTTATAGTATGAAAATTTTTCCTACCATTCTATCGCCCTTCGATCAATTTATATAGAAGTAATTATCACTCATCTTTCTTAGTAGAAATGATCCAATCAGCATATGCTTACATAATCTTATATATGCATGAAACAAATAGATAACTATGGGATACATATTTTGAAAAATTGATCGTTGGATTAGATAATATACTTGTGCATGTTATGTAGGCCAAAAATCACAATAATCTAATGGTTGGTTTCTCAGAAAGTCACTGAAAAAAAAATGACAGTTTTCAATTGTCGCGGATATTCATCCGTCACGGTTTTTCATAATCTATATTTTGATATTGGATTACCGTAATTTTTGTGATATACGATATTTATAAAAGGAATATCTAATCCAACAGTTAATTTTTTAAAATATGTATCCCACAATTATATATTAATTCCATGCTTTTATAACTTATATAAGCATATGCTTTCTAGATTGGAAATGTATTTATAATTCAAGTAAAATTTTGAACCAAAAATAATTAATACAAAGACATAAATAAAATAAAATAAAAAAGGTGTGAATAGTGTCACGAGGAAATGAGTGGTCCGTACACTTATTTCTAGCTGGCAAAATATTCCCATCCCCAAGCGATCAAGTGAGTGACTCTAATGCAGGCACTATTTGAGGAAGACGTTTCTTAGAAAGCCTGCAAGAAGACTCTTGTCCACAGAAGCCATGCATCAACCACATCTTGTGGATAACAAAAATAGTACCCACTGAGAATAGTTTATCTGTTAAAATATATATATATATATATTTGTTTGTATATGAATTAAATAATCTATGAATAATATTTATCATTGAAAAAATTACAATTTGAACCCTTATATTATTAGTCAAAAACACTTTACATCCTTGTACTTTCAATTGTCATACATTGACTCCTTTAGGATTAATTTATGACACTATGCACCCTTCTGTCAATTAATCATTATTTTATTTCCTTGATCGAAAAATGATGCTAGGCTCGTTATTTTTTATGCAATATTTACCATATATTGCTACTGTGCATATAAGCATATCAGTGAAGTTTCATGATTTTTTTCAATATATTTTATTTATTATAAATTTTATTTACAATATGAAAAAAATAATTCATAAAAATTAAAATATATTAAAAAAAATCATGAGACTTCACCTATATGCTTATAGGGACATTAGCAATCTAATATAAATATTGCATAAAAAAAAATATGTCTAACAATATTTTTTAGCCAAATAAACAAATAACTAATTGATAGAAGGGTATAATCTATCGCAGCTTAGAAGTACAGGGATAAGTGTATAACAATTGAAAATACAAAAAAGTAGAGTATTTTTAACCAATTGTACACGCGCGCACACTATAATTTCCCCTTTGTCATTTTCAGATCCACAATCCTCACACGGCGTTCAAGGGAATCACAACTTACCAGTCTCCCGCGTCATGTAATTGCACACGTGTTCCAAAACTCTGAATCCCACTTACTTTTTAATTCTAAAAGGAATCCCACCGTCCATTCCTACTTAGAAGCACGTGTACATCGAGTCCAACTATCAAGTCAATGACTAAAAATACACGTCATTCATCATCCCCATACACTTCATCATCCCCAATTCCGGCTCAATAACATTATTGCTCAATTTAATTTGGTTTTAAGCAGTACTCTGAGTTTGGTTTTGCTTCTGCCTGTAGGAAGTTTGAAGATCGAGATATGTCGGCAAATTTTATAATCTAATGGTCCAAAACAATTAAGATAAATAATAAGAATTTTCAAAACTTTGATAAAGAAATAATTTTTAAAATGAATATTTTAAAATAAATGATGTGTTTTGTTGTATTGTGAAATTTAGTGACGTGTCACAATTTTAAAAATCTTAAAAGGCTGCTCGGTTTTTACTCCCCAGGAGCAGTAAAACCGAACTCTCACATAACACCATATATATCTTTCAAAATCTATTCTATCTACACGTACATTATCTAACGCGTCAAGCGCACCTTGTAGTTCCATATCCGTGTATATATATAGCCACTTCTGGAGCCTCTCACCATTAACCACTCCAAACATCAAGTTGCCATTGTGTTTTGAGTAACGAAATCAAACCATGGCAGCTGAGTTCAGTGGCTATAGCTGGAAAGAAATGAAAAACTTCAGCTTACATGTTCTTTTCGGCCGGTGGTTCATGGTTTTCGCTTGCCTGCTCATCATGTCAGTCTCCGGCGCCACCTACATGTTCGGTCTCTACTCTGGCGACATCAAATCCTCGTTAGGCTACGATCAAAGCACTCTAAACTTGCTCAGCTTCTTCAAAGACTTAGGCGGAAACGTCGGAATCTTGTCGGGCCTAATCAACGAAGTTACACCGCCGTGGGTAGTTCTCTCCGTCGGCGCCGTCATGAACTTCGTGGGCTATTTCATGGTATGGCTATCTGTCACCGGTCACATTGCTAAGCCCCCTGTATGGCAAATGTGTCTATTTCTATGTATAGCTGGGAACTCTCAGTCTTTTGCCAATACAGGTGCGCTTGTTACTTGTGTAGTGAACTTTCCAGAAAGCCGAGGTGTGGTTTTAGGCCTATTGAAAGGGTTTGTGGGTCTAAGTGGTGCAATAATGACACAAATTTACCATGCTATTTATGGTGATGATGGGACGTCACTTATCTTATTGATTGCGTGGCTTCCCGCTGTTGTCGCCGTCATTTTTCTCCGAACAATTCGGGTCATGAAGGTTGTTCGGCAGCCAAGAGAGCTCAATATTTTTTATAGGCTCTTTTATTCATCGCTTCTTCTTGCTGGGTTTCTCATGGCTCTAATCATCGTTCAGAATAAGTTTAGTTTTAATAGAATTGAGTATGGTGGAAGTGCTTCTGTGGTGATTATTCTACTTTTTCTTCCTCTCGCTGTTGTTGCAAAAGAAGAATTTGATATTTGGAGGAGTAAGAGAAAAGCCTTGAATGATCTTTCCGAATTGAAAATTGTGACTCAAAATCCACCACCTGCAGTTGAATCATCTAGTTGTACTGTACCACCCTTGGCAGCAGCAGCAGCTCCTGCAGCAAAAGAAGAGGAGCATGTTTCTTGTACAAGTAACATACTCAGGCCACCAGATAGAGGCGAGGACTATACAATACTGCAAGCACTTTTCAGCGTGGATATGTTGATTCTGTTTATAGCCACCACATGTGGCATTGGTGGCACATTAACAGCAATTGACAATTTGGGTCAAATTGGTAAGTCACTAGGCTACCCTTCTACTAGCACCACCACTTTTGTATCCCTTGTAAGTATCTGGAATTACCTCGGCCGAGCACTCGCAGGATTCGTTTCCGAAATTTTCTTGACCAAATACAAATTCCCTCGTCCTCTAATGCTCACAATTGTCCTCTTAGTAACTTCTGTTGGCCATCTTCTCATTGCCTTTGATGTCCCAAATTCCCTTTACTTTGCTTCTGTGATTATTGGCTTCTGTTTTGGTGCTATGTGGCCATTAATGTTCGCGATTATATCGGAGATTTTTGGGCTTAAATATTACTCTACATTATACAACTTTGGTAATGTGGCTAGCCCTGTTGGGTCTTATATTCTGAATGTGAGAGTTGCTGGTCATCTTTATGATAAGGAGGCTATGAAGCAACTGGAAGCTTTAGGGCTTACAAGGGAAGATGGACAGGATTTGACTTGTACGGGGTCTAATTGTTACAAAATGTCTTTTATTATAATTACTGCAGCGACACTCTTTGGATGTCTTATATCATTCATTTTGGTGATTAGAACAAGAAAGTTTTATAAAGGAGATATCTACAAGAAGTTCAGAGAGGCAGGCAATGAGGCAGAGGCAGAGACAGAGATGGGTTTGGCCGGAAACGATGTCGTACCATTGAAAGAAACAGAATCAAAAGACACCCCTACCCCTACCCCTGCCCCCGCCGCCGCCACCACAATTGCCAGTGATGCTCCGGCTGCCGCCGCCACCCCCACCACGGCTACCGACAACCAACAGAAAAGTTGATGGATAAGTTAGAGAAAAACTAGTGTTGGAGTCATACATAGTTTCACATGATATGTTTTAGTTTCTATGTGATTATTATATTATGAGTGAGATTTTATTGTTGTTTTTAGTTACAGGATACATGTAATATAAAAGAAAAAAAAAAAAGTTTGCGATTTTTGCATTGCATTATCTAAAAAAACTTCTTCTTTGTATTTAAAATTGTGCGTTCAATTTACTCTTCCTTGGTAAGAAAAAGCTTGGGGCTTGACCGACTAACTCTAAAATAGTTAGGCAGGTTATTGTATGAAACTCTGTTGCTCATGTCCTACATCCACATGAATGGAAAAAAGAAAAAAAAATGAAAGAAATAAAAGAGTCAAACCAAGAGGGTTGACTATACTTTGACTCATTGGTTTGACTGATTAGCCACATGGTCTGAAATGAACTTGTTTGGTGTGCCTAAATCTCAATTACACACCCAAAAACAAAAAAACAAAAAAACAAAAAAATCTAAAATAGTTAGGTAACTAGATATTTTTTGAGAAAACAAAATTTGAAACAAGGTAATTGGACAGTTAAATCAGCTAGCCAGTTTTCACAAGGGAAAATGTTTAAAGGCCTAAAAAGATATTCCAAAAATGTATCACAAATGATAAGCCAGGTATATTGCATTGCCATCTCGAATATCTTCCGTGGGGGACTAGCCCTCATGACCACTGAGACAATGTCTTCCAACACTAAATATAATAACGTACTCCTATAGTATACAAATAACTTTAATTAAATATAAGATGCTAATAAAGCATGTCATATTAATTATTATATTATGTTAGAATAATAGGTGACATGTCAAATGGATATTTTTTAGGGTTTTATACCAATAGGGTCCTTTTATAAGATGCTTGTACCAATAGATCCCTGCAATTTTTTGTGATACATGAATATGCAGTTTTTGTGCATAAAAAGACACAATTGCCCACATATGGATTTATTCCATATTTGGCATCAAAATACTTTATAAATATCCATATCTAAATTCCTAAAATCTTGCCCATATTTTAACAATTTTGAAACTTCAAATTTTGATTTTGCTATCCATACAAGATTTTCAGATACCAAAATCATTTTAAAAATGAAGTAAGCATATTTAGCTTTAATTTTATACAAAAATTTATATCAATGAAAATATGGAAAAAAAATTATAGAGTCAAGTTTCATGTATACATTTAACAAATCTTGGAGATACATGCATATCTGAAAAAGATATTTAAAAAAAAAAAACCACAAATATACATGTATATTTGAAAAAATATTTTATATTTAGCATTAATAAATCTTGAAGATACATGCATATTTGAAAAAGATATTTATTTAAAAAAAAAAAACCACAGATATACATATATATTTGAAAAAATATTTTATATTTAGCATTGAACGACTTAAGTTAAAACAACACAGAGATACATGTATGTCTAAGAAATGAATTTTCTTTTTAAAAAAAAATATAGAGATACATGTATCTCTGCAAAAAAATCTTATAAGAATACTGAGAAAAAGACCTCATAGGTTGAACCTCCATCAGCTTCACCCTTTCTCACTCTTTCCTCAAGCTGTCCACTTCCTCCATTTGCCCCCTTCGTTCTCCACACGTATGGCAGCCCACTTTTCAGCCCAAGCCCCAAATGATCCCATCACCTTAATGCACATTAATTCCACACCATATATCTGCCATTGTTTCCCACCTTACCCTTCCTTCCCCAGCCAACTTCATGTAAGGGAACAAAGAAGGCCCCACCACCTTACGATCAAAGCCAATGTTGAGTCCACTCACATGCATCAAGGCCTTTTCTATATGCTCATGATCTTCTTCAAATTCAAACACTTTCCAATTAATTCAAATTCAAAAAATCTTCTAATAATATTATATTATAGTTAATAAGTCATCCTTATCCCTAAATGCTAACTGAAAATATATAAAGGATATTAGTTTGTCTTTATTAGTTGACTTTAAATTTGACCTAGAAGGGTCTCTCGGTAAGAAATCTTACCATTTGGACTTTGTGATAAGAAAATATATTTTTAGGGTCCTTTGGATCATTTTTCCTATTTTTTTAAAGATTGATTTTGTGAGAGATAATAGAGAATGGAGATAGGAAACAAGAACAGAGGATATGCACTCAATATGTCATCCTGTTTAGATTAGTTTTACCTAAAATCACTTTTGGAACTCAAAATTTCATTTGATCGATCTAAAAGATGGAGTGATAATTACTCCTAGATGAGTTGAAGGGTAATAGAATGATTGGACAAAGCTGCGGCTCCTTAATTTTTCAGCACAATCACTTTTTGTATGAAAATTTTGATATATAAAGAAATAGTTCGAACATAACTTTTAAAAAAATATGCGAAGATATGATTATCCAAAAGTGCAGAGGTGCTGGAACAAGTGCTTGGATAAAATTGGTAAAAAATGCAAAGTGTAAGAAATTTCCATGTGCACACACGTACAATGAAAAACGAAAATGTAAGCGTATATAAGGATTTTGACCTTGTTGAACATTTGGTTTCAACAAAAGACAGAGGACCTTCTGCAATTATTTTGGATGATAGCTTCATTTCTTCAACATCATGTGAAAGGTGGGCCGAACCTTAATCATCATGCCCAACATTTTCTCATGATATCTCTATCATTCTCAGTGGGCCTCCTGATTCGACAAACACACCAAAAATTGAATTATTGAAGCCGAAGAGAATCACTCACGTGTCATGCGAGTGACGGGTGAGCCTGACATACCCACAATATTTTCATTTAATTATTAGAATTTTATTCTTACTTTAAAAAAAAAAAAAATACATCTAATATGAAATAGACATAACAACAGTTCATTTTCAACTACTAAAAATAATTGTGGGATCTAAAATAATAATAATTAGAACTACCAAATATATATATATATATATATATATATATATATATATGATAATCTGTCATTACATTTACAAATATCCTATTTTTTATTTTTTTTTTATTTTAGATCCTATCATTATTTGAAGTGATTTAAATTGAACTGTCATTACCAACTTTTTGCAGGTCTATCTATCAAACTTAATGCAATTTTTAGTTATATATATCTGTGAATGATGTCATGGGTGACACATTCTATGGAACAAAGGCATATATAGTTCAACCGATGCTATGACATGTGGGTGAGTGTCAATTGAATAGAAGAGATGTAAAACCTATAATAATGAAATTATGCAAGTCAGACCCTATTATCATAGCTTTTGACGTAAGAATTCTCCTTCGGTCCATGCGTACACACGCACAAGGCCCAGGGGCCGGGGCTGCTTCACACTTACACCTTGGATCTAATTTGTAGTGGGCTATTGTATGCACTTCTTTGAGTCAAACCCGTGGACCAAGGCCTAATAAGGCCTTTTTATTTATTTTTGCTAATGTCTTAGTTTCTAAACAGTTGTTGACAAGGAGTACGTCACTTGAAAAAACTAAAAAACTTCTGACTATTTTTTTTAGATCGAGTGAACGCATTGGTTTCCATTGCAATAGAAAATATGCTAAGAGCAAACACGTCATTTTTCTAGGGTAAATTATATAAATTTTGGTCGTACTTTTGTTCTTCTTTCCACCCTCATTTTTCTAAAGGATAAATATTTTATATATATATATATATATATATATCTGTGTGTTTGGGGGGGGGATTATAAGATGACTTACCTAGAGCTAGTTGCGGAATAGAATTTAAAAAATCAACTAGATTAGATAAACTTTTTATGAATTTTATGTTCCCCAAAAACCACAATAACCACAATAAATATCATTGTGAAAAATTGTGATATTTTTTGTCATTCAAAATATTACCATTTTTTTTTATTTGGCTTTTCAAAAGCCGACAGCTGGATCACTATAATTTTTGGTGAGTATGAAATTCAAAAGAAGTTTATCTAATCTAACAGCCATTTTTTTTCAAAATATGTTCTGCAATTGGCTATATGCAAGTCACCTAACGTAACTTTGCATATATAAGGTACACCTTATAATAGACTCCCTATGTATATATATCCAAAATATAGGGTCAAGTTTAACGTAACCCATGACAATATATGGATAAAAAATGTTATTTTTAAATACTGTTGCAAATAAAAGAAAGGTAGAAAAAGAAAGCAGTCATGAGACACAAGAAATTATGTGGTTCAGCCTTTAGCCTACGTCCACGGAAGCCAACAATCCGAGCTCTTCACTATGAATATTAACAAGTTACAAAATATTTCTCTCTATGGTTTTTTCCAAGCTCTTCCTTTTATCTCTATATTTTCTTCATGATAGTGACCTCTATTTATAGGCCAATACTCATGATGAGTGGGAAAACCAAAGCCATAAGTTACAATACCAATTCAAGAGGTCATAAGTTACATGATTAAGAATGGAAGAGGAAGAGAAGATGTTATGGAATGGGGTGGTCATCCACATGTGCATGCATGCATTTACAGCACTCTCCCTTGGATGTCCACCACATGATGGTAGCATACTTCTGGATGCTCCCCCTGATTATGACAAGCTTCAATTTGTCTGATGATTGAGCCGGCGCATTCCAATATTATATACCATTTCTTGGAATGTTGACTTTGGTAAAGCTTTAGTGAATAGGTCCGCAAGATTATCATGGGACTGTATCTTTTTTACTTCAATCTCATGACTCTTCTGGAGTTCATGTGCATAGAAGAACTTTGGTGAAATATGATTGGTTTTATCTCCCTTAATATAACCTCATTGGATTTGAGTGATGCAAGCAGCATTGACCTAATATATAATAGTTGGATCATTTGTGATTGGAGATAATTGACAGGAGCCTCGAATATATTGAATTAGAGATCTCAACCAAACACATTCCCGACATGCTTCATAAAATGCCAATATTTCCGAATGGTTGGAAGAAGTGGCTACCAATGTTTGCTTAGTAGAATGCCAAGAAATAGCAGCATTACTATTAAGAAATACATAACTTGTCTGAGATCGACCCTTATGAGGATCGGAAAGATAACTTGAATCTGCATAACCCACAAGCTTAGAACTTTTAAAGTCATAGGAATAAAATAAACTCAAGTCAATAGTTCCGCGTAGATATCTCAAAATATTCCTGACACCAGTCCAATGCCTTTGTGTTAGTGCAGAGCTATATCTAGCAAGCAGATTCACGAAGAAATATGTATTCGGTCTAGTGCTTTGTGATAAATACAATAAAGCACCAATAACACTTAAGCATGGTACTTCAGGACCCAATACTTATTCGTTTTCTTCTTTAGGACGATATAGATCCTTTTTTATGTCTAAAGACCGGACGACCATGAGAGTACTTAGTGAATAAGCTTTATCCATACCAAAATATTTTAATACTTTCTTAGTATAAGTAAATTGGTGAAGTAATATTTCACTAGTACTTCTCTCGATCTGCAAGAATATCGAGACAAAATTTTGTTTTCCTAAGGTCTTTCATTTCAAATTCCTTTTTCAAACAGTCAGCAGCTTTCTCGATCTCTTCAGGAGTACCAATTAAATTTATGTCATTTACATAAACTGCTACTATTGCAAATCCTTTTAATGATTTCTTTATAAAAATGCATGGACATATAGAATTATTTTTATATTCTTCTTTAGACAAATATTCGCTAAAACGATTGTACCACATCCTTCCAGATTGCTTCAAGTTGTACAATGAACGTCTTAATTGAATTGAGTACGTACTCTTTGACTTTGCTTCAGGCAAAGAAAAACCTTCTGGGATTTTCATACGAATATCTGTGTCTAGATCCCCATATAAATAAGCAGTTATAACATCCATGAATCTGATATCTAAATTCTCAGTAACTGCTAAACTTATCAGATATCTAAAAGTTATTGCGCTCATGACAGGGGAGTATGTTTCATCATAATCAATCCCAGGTTTCTACAGGAAACCTTGTGCCACAAGTCGAGCCTTATAACGAATGATTTCATTATTTTCATTTCATTTTCTCACAAACACTCACTTGTAACCTACAGGGTTAACACCTTTAGGAGTTGGTAATATAGGTCCAAATACACACGTTTATTAAGAGACCCTAATTATGCATTAATGGCATCTTACCATTTTGGCCAATTTGATTTTTGTCAACATTCATTTATACTACGTGGTTCTGTATCATCATCAACACCCTTTAATATTTTTGTAGCTACTGCATATGTAAATATGTCATCGATGACCATTTCTTTTTCTTTTTTTTGTTTCACATCTCTCTTGAATAAATGTAACTTATAGAGATCTCTTCATTATTAGGTACCTTTTCCTCTTCAGGGGCTTTCAAAGTCTCATCAGGGACTTGTGTCTTTTCCAAGACAATAACTTCTTCTGGAGTTTTAGAGAGAGTGGATTTTTGCATAACCTCATCTTGAGTGTTCTTAGAGTGTGATTGCTCATTTCTCCTCTTCCGGTGAGCCGAGTCCTTTGAACCTATAGGTCTGTCACGCTTCTGGCATACCGCAGATTCATTTGCTGCCATATTTGAATTTTAACCTTAAGGGACATTAATTCGGGCAGATGCATTTATAGCTGGTACATGTGATTTTGTCACTTTCACTGCATCATTAAATGTATCGGGTAATTTATTTACAATTTCTTGTAAATACAATATTCTCTGTATTTCAGTTTCACATTGTGAAGTACGTGGATTTAGATGTGACAGAGTAGGTATATTCCACGTTAATTCACGTTGTTCTTCAGGAACAGATTGTTCTATAGAAACAAGATGAACAGGACATTCTTTGGAACTCTCTTATCTCCCCCTGACAACGGGAATTTTGTCTCATCAAAATGGCAATCCTCAAAATGGGCTATAAACAAATCTCCTGTCATAGGTTCGAGATATCGAATAATAGATGATGAATCATAACCAACATATATTCTCAATCTCTATTGTGGGCCCATTTTGGAACATTGTGGGGGTAGAATTGGGACATGAACTGCATAACCAAATTTTCTCAAATGAGATATGTTTGGTGGATTACCTGTCACGAGCTGTGTAGGAGAGTATTTATGATAAGCTATTGGTCTAAGTCGTATTAGTATGTGTCGTGACACTGTCTACCAAACAAAGATTATCTTCAGTTGCATACATTCCATGAGCCATACCTTTATGTTAAAAGAAACTAAACTAACTACTTAATCACATAGTAAAAATAAAATTGAAAGATAATTGGTCTATTTCAAACAAATATAAGAAAAAATAATAACTAAAACAAGAAATTCAAATGCATATAAATAATATGTATAAGATCTTCTGGATTTAGCTTGGTGTTGTTCCCAATTTAGCATCAAATGCCTCATTGCTAAGAGGCTTGCCATCAGTATCCTCAACTTCGATTGGCATTTGCTTCAGGAATTGCAATAGATCCAAATGGTCTAGAATTATGGTTCTTAATTAGAACTTTGCTGTTTTTATTCAGCAACTAGGTGACAAGTTATAAGTTCTAAATATTTAGAAAATCCTTGCTCTCTATACTGCTGCTGCAGGAGCACATTGGAGGCATGAATTATAATCAGAAACTTTATTATAGTCTTGGAACCTCAGACTCAACCATTCACTTTGAGCATTAGGTAGAATAACCATCTTCTGGTGGTCATACCTATCCTTCAGGGATATCTAAGGACTTAAAGGATCTTCATCGGTTAAATATTCATTCTTTAAATCATCATGGATATGATGATATAGAAAAATGAGTGTAGATGCTCTATCCTTCTGGGACACTTTGTTTCCTTCTTTGATAGCATCACCAGAGTTTTTGGATTGTAAATGAATCTTAGCATCCAATTGTCATGATAAATAGTTTTCTCATTAATAGCAAGAGCCTTAAAAACAGGCTTAGCAAGATTCGTCATTTTCTTTCAATAACTGTAATGAAACAAATAAAATTATATAAATAATTAATTTAAGAAAACAAGAATAAATATAATTAAGAATTGGCCAATGAAAATTAGAACTTCCGGTCTAGAAACTCTTCAGTTCTTGTCAAGGCTTTGGGCTAAATTGTATAGCCATTTTTTTAAAAACATTAATAATTTGAGCATTGGGTATTATCAACTTTGAATCAAAAAATATAAATAAACAATGAAAAAAAAAAAATTAACAATATTACATACTCAAATTTATAATATAGCGATATATGATATAGGGAACTTCGGGTCCCTAACTAAACATATATAAAATTAAAACTAGGAACTTCGGGTTCCTGTATAAAATTAAAGTTTCGAGTTTTATTTTAGATCATATGAATCTTCTAGTTCATAAATATTATAAAATTTGGAAATCTTAAGACTGCGGGTCTTAGAATAACTCACGGAGCTTCAGGTCCGGATTAATCATTTGATTTAGAACTCTAGGTTCTAAATTTGATAAATAAATAAACAAATATGATATGAACGAAAAAGGAAAAATAATTACCTACCTTGATCGTGTTGATAACGTGTTGCAAATAAAAGAAAGGTAGAAAAAGAAAGCAGTCATGAGACACAAGAAATTATGTGGTTCAGCCTTTAGCCTACATCCACGGAAGCCAACAATCTGAGCTCTTCACCGTTGTAAACCCGTGAGGCCCAGTAGTGCTAAAGCGGACAATATCATGCTAGGCCCATTTATAACACGTTATCAGCACGATCGCGATGGGAGGGTGTGTGTTGTGATCCTGAAGATCCCACATCGCTCCCACATAATCCACTGAGTGGATTTAAATGAGGGTTTTGACCCTTCACCTAGTATGACGCGTTTTAAACCCGTGAGGCCCAGTAGTGCTAAAGCGGACAATATCATGCTAGGCCCATTTATAACAAATACAATATTCTTTTTGTAATTAGAACTTCTTATTTTCAAATTCCTTCATCCTATTCAAGAGGATGATATTGCTACAACAATTAATGATTTTTGGAGAATTGATTTAATTCATTTCAATTAAAGCATAATTAATACATACAATCACAAATTGAATGATCTTGTATTCATCAACTATAAAATGTATAGAAACTTTATATCCATGAAAATGTAAAGAATTCATGAACAATTATTTGACATATCTATAAGCACCATAAAAATCTATTAATTTTTTTTTTTTATAAGAATATGAAATTGTTCATGTTAATATTTAATTTATTAGCTTTTCCTCTAAATCAAATTATAATAAATTGTAATATTTGTAATAATATATGTAACTAGTTCATAATTTTTGAAATAATTTTTTGATTTATACGAATCTTCATTCTCTTATTAAAGATTTCTATATTATACACAATAATGTAGATCAATAATTTTTAGTATAATTTTTATATCAAGTATTAACCATTCTCACTTGTTTAATGATATGTCCACTCAAAAATAAGGGTATTTTGAAGTATAACAAAATTTATTTGACCAAAAAACCTTCTTACACTTCTGAATTTCGCTTTTAAGAGTAGTAAAATAGTATATATAGTAAAAGATATATTTATCTTTTACATTTTGGAATATTTTAGATATTTACCCAAAAGGGCAAAAAATAAAATTAAAAAAAGAGAGATAAGGCTCGCTAAAGTACAACGGTGTCCCTACACATTTTAGGCCCATTATGCCTCGTGTTAGCTTGGAAAAGTTAGAGACCCCTTAAATAAGCCCAGCAAGCAGACGCTTTGCGGCTGACCTTGGTGGGTAAGCCGTAAGCGGAAAGCCAGCCAATTACAGTGGCAAACCCTCTCTTTTTTGGGGCTTATTTGGCCTAATTTAACCGGATTTTTGTATAATTTGTCTGAATTCGAACTCAATATAGCCATTATTTTTGTAATAAACCAATCTTACTATTATATAGAGAGCAATATGTTGCGGCCTTAGAATTCATTCCCTTCTTCATTCTCTTCTCTTTTTAATTCACTCTCCTTCATTTCTATTGATTTTGAGCCTACTTCAAAATGATATGGCATTATATCCAGGGGCGGAACCAGGATTTTATCTTGGGGGGCCAACGCATAAGTTGAATGCACCATACTTAATGTAAGTTCCTCGAATTTCATCGCGTTGATTGACATCATAATTTCATATTCATAAATGCAATCCTAGGTCGCATTGACTGACATCATAATTTCGTGCTTATATATGCTTATATCAGCATGAATGCCATAGATAATTTTGTGATGCATATTTTGATAATATTGTATTATATATTGTACTTATACATGGGGTATGCCAAAAATCATAGTAATCCAACGGTCGATTTCTAAGAAACGTTACTAAGAAAAGCTGTGACAGTTTTCAGTGGTTACAATTTTTCATAACTATATTTTGAAATTATGACATTAGATTACTGTGATTTTTGGCATGCACAACATCCATAAGCACAACATTTATTCCAACGGACAGTTTTTCAAAATATGAATCCTACAATTACGTATGGCCTTCATGCTAACATAACTAATGTAAGCATATATATGCTGACTAGATCGGGACTGTATACTATAATATTCAAATTATAAGAGTAGTCTGCTTTCACTTTACCATACAATAATACACACACACATGGCTACTAATTTCAGGTGTCCTCTTGTAGAGCCACTTATGGAGGATATTTTGGAAAACTGACAGTTGGATTAGATACTCCTATTATGTATATCATGCTTGCCAAAAATCACAGTGATCTAACGGTTGTTTTATGAGAACAAAAAAATAATAACAATTTAAAGAACAAAAAAAGTCACAGTTTTTCAAAGTTACATTTTTCAAAAACTAATCGTTAGATCACTGTGATATTTGGCAAGCATGACATACATGATACTGGTATCTAATCCAACAGTTAATTTTTCAAATTATACACGCAAATGGCTCTACGAGAAAACACCTAATATGAGGAGCTATATAATATATACACACAAAAGTCAAGGGGGGCCAGCCCAACCCTTCCCAAGCAAATAAATATTGCAGGATGCACATGCCATATATATAAAATTGAAAAGTCAGGGGGGGCCATGGCCCCTTCCCTATGCCTTGGTTCTGCCCCTGATTATATCATCGGTCCAACTAATTAATTGAAGTTTAGATTTTCAATATTCTTTATCGATGTAGATCCCATGTAAGTTTATTTATCTTTCCATAATTAATTCTTTTTCTTTTTTACTTATTTTGGGTCTCATCTACTTCTCATCTCTTTCTTAATTAATTTTTATTTATTATTTAAAAATTAATTCCTATTTACTTTTTACTTTCTTTGTGTTATTTTAAGATTTTATTTTTTAATAATACATCCAAATTAATTTTTTTCAATTTATTTAACATTTTTAATCATTCTTATTTATTAAGATATATAGTGTAATCCTATAAATTTAATTACAATCAAGATCATATGATCAAAATATATTTTATACAATTATAATCAATTATATAAAATTTTATTAATAAGTCTCGAGCAATGCGTGGGTTTGCACTCATAAATAAATAAAGTGGTAGAGTTCTATGATTGTGCCCGCCAGAATTTTCCAAATTTCCACACCAAAAAAAATATATATTGTTTCGATTCGATTATGGGTATTTGTACAAATCTTAATCCAATCGACTTATGCGACTAACCTCAAAATTATAAAACTTCGTAATAAAATTAATGCTTTTATTTATTTGAGAAAGTAAGGGCGCGTTTGGATAAGCTTCTACTTCCTGTTTTTCTACTTTAAAAAAAAAAAAAAAAAAAAAAAAATTATATTTTCTACAGTGCAAAATTTTGGTAGTTACTTTTAAAAGTTGAGGAAGTAAGAATTTCTTGCTACCTCAACTTTTTAAAGTAACTACCAATTTTTTTGCACTCAAAACTTTCATCTTTTTACTTTTAAAAGTAAAAAAACAAGAAGTAGAAGCTTATCCAAAAGGACCATAAATGAATGCACTAATGCTATAATGACTGTTGGTTCTTAAAAGACCAATGGTAATGGTAGGGGTGCAAATAAGTCAAGCCATAGGCTGCTTTGGCTCGACTCACTCAAAAATCTTAAGGCTTGGACTTGGCTCGTATTTATCACGAGTCTCATTTTTCATGTTCAAACTTAGCTAGTGAGATGTTTGCCAAGCTCGGACTTGGCTCGACGGCTTGTTTAATAAATCAAGCCCAAGACCCAAGACCGAGCTCATGCTCGATCTTGGCTCAAGCTTGAAAGCTTGGCTCAAGCTTTAGCAACCATGTTCGATTCAGAAAGTTCGGGCTTGGTTGCTAATCAAATGCAAGTCTTACGTCATGTGTTACATTGGCTAAGGAGACAGAGTTGGTTTTATAAGGCTGCCATGCTCACATTTTTTCTATAGCTAATCCACGTGGGATAAAAGATTGTTAGCTTATTCATTAATCAAGAAGAAAGTTGCTTTTATAGTATTCTCCTCATCTTCCCTCTATACGTAATCGATGTGGGACAAAGGTTGCATTGTCTAATTGTTTTCCTCTTTTTCTTTTTTTTTTTCTTTTTTTCATACTCTTTTTTTTTTCTTTTATAACAATCACTACAATTTTTATTATAATAATCATTACTATTAAATTGTAGGGGAAAATACACTTTTCACCCCTGTACGAAAGGCTAAAAACACTTTGCACTCCTGTACTAAAAAAGTGAACATTTGACCCCCTGTACTTATAAAATTTGACAGATTGGTCCCTTCTGTTAGTTGACCGTCTATATTTTTGAAGGAACAATGCTCACATGACTATTTTTTACATATAAAATGACATAAATGCCCTTGCAAACCCCACTTTAATTGTGAACACCCCCTTGCTCTCTCTCCTTCATATCGTGGATTCAGAAGAACAAGGATGGGTTTTTTCCTCTGTACGGCGGAGGAAAATATCAAAATATGTGCCCTCATTGACACCACTTGGCAGCGATGGTGAAGAGTAGGTGTATGTGGATTGCGAGGGTGGCGGCGGAGAGTAGTAGTAGGTGGAGGTGACGGTGCTAGAAGGAGACGGTGGTTGTGGGCAATTGGAGTAGACGCCTGCGGCAGCGGTGACAGTGGATGAGGTGGTGGTGGTGGGGGTGACTGAACTTGGTTGCATGGGTTATCACAGGAGGAGCACATTGTGCATTCAATTTGGTATTTGGAATTGGAGTTGATCGCCGGTGAATTTGCTGTCACCGGAAACAAATTGGAGTGTAGTAATATCATGAGAAAAGCAAGGAGAGAGAGTTTGAATTTGTGGGGTTTCTCCTTTTTTTTGGGGGGGGGGGGGCTTACAGAGATGTAAAACAAAGTTGTTGAACAGGGATATAGAGAATTGTTCTGAGAATGCAGAAAAATAGCAGTTAATTCTGTGGAAATTTAGGCTAAACTCAGAGAAAGAGAGAGGTTGAAGAAGAGAAGCTATGAGTGTACAGCTCACTTGCAGAGAGCGAGAGAGAGACGGGAGTAGTAGTAGAAGCCGTGGTGTGCACCAGTGACTCTTTTCAAATTTACAAAATCAATCATCAAAAAAACCCGCCAACAAATCACTCATCATTTGAAATTCAAACAAGACTCAAGGCCATTAGTTTTACTTTTACAGGATTAACAAGCTATCTCACATAGACCCCAAAAGGATACCCATTGCTAAGAGAACTACACCAATTGGTGTTGTAATTGTCCAAGAATTTACTCGGTGGTGTGGCAAGATGCTTTGGATTGGATTATAACCCGAGCTCCTGAAGCAAGCCTGTTGGGAGACAAATCAAAACTAAATCTCAACCAACATGAACATGACAAGAAAACAACATATTTAGACATTTTAAGTGCCCTGTTAGAAGTGCAGAGAGACGAAAACGAAACTTAACTTTCTTCGATTTTGGAAAACGAGACTTAACTTTCTTCACTAATGCCTTAATAAAAAATGGAAAGGAGAAAGAATGAAAGTTGACACCGACATTTTTAAATTGACCCAAGCGCAAGCAGCTGACTGCTGAGGAAGAAAAATGATCAAGGCATTAGTGAAGGTTAATTTTGTGAGTGAAGTAAGGGTATTACAGTATAATATCCCAGTCTTTGCCGGTTTGCCCACACTGTACAGAGAGAATGGCATTCATGGCTATGGAAAAAAGTTAGTACAAGAAACGTTTGGTGTAGGAACGGTTGTGGTTGAGACGTGAAAGAGGAAAGAGGAGGAAGAAGCCCATTGAACTGAGGGTATATTGGTAAAATCACAATATAATTTAACACCGTAAGTCCCTCTGCCAAATCTTGAAAGTGTAGTAGGTCAATTGTTCACCTTTTTTAGTACAGGGGTGCAAAGTGTATTTTCCCCTAAATTGTACTAATAGTGAACTTATCAATAAAGTCTCATTTAATATATTATATAAAAAATTATTTTGATTAGATAATTTTGACTGTTTGATCTTAATTAAATTTATATAAGTAAAATATTTATTTTAATGAGTATAGATCCTTTGCTTAAAGTGTTTTTGTATTTGGATTTACTTAGATTTACTTGGATTATAAAATAATGATACATCATTTAATTATTTTATTTATCTTTCATTTTAGATGATGCATTAATATCTTAAGTAGGGGTGCAAATGAGCAAAGCCTTAAGTAGGGGAGCACCTTGCATGAGGTTACTTGAATAAAGCCAATAGCCAATTATATTTAGGAAAATCCACCATTAGATTAGATAAATTCCTTATGAATGCTATGCTCGTAAAAAATCATAATGATCCATCGGTCAGTTTATAAATAATGACTATGGAAGATTTGTGATATTTTGAAGAACAAAATAGACAATTTTTTACATTGGCATTTAAAAATAAATAAATAAAAACTTATCATTGGATTACTGTGATTTTTGGCAATCATGATATTCATGAGCTGTGGGTTTTATATTTTAAAAATTATGGGTATTTTCTTTTAATAAATCTTAATTACTCTGAAACCCATTTGCACTAACTTGTTTAAAATCACTATTGAAAAGTTATGAATCCACATGTCTCTTTATAATTATGCTCAAACCATCTCCACATATCAAAATTTCCCTATTAAGTTAATCGAACTTTGGCCAATCATTCTATCTTCTCTCAAACTGTCTAAAAATAATTATCATTCATCTCTTAAATGAAGTGGAAGTGGACTTTTAACTTAATTTATTTTTTATATTAAAAATATAAAAAAGTATGTAAAATAAAAAATTATTTTTTCTTTTACATATTTTCTATACATAGGAATATAAGATAATAGCAATGATAAAACAAGTCTATTCATAAGCCTGTTTACGAGCATATATATTCACAAGTATATTCACAAGTCTCTTGTCCGTGAACATGTTTACAAGCTACAAGCATGTTCATGAGCATAAACAATTAAATTTATAAATAAAAATTTTAAAAATAAATAAAAATGGCAGCATACAGTATTTTGGGTGGTGTTAGAGTTAGGCCTCAGATAAGCCCAATTGTCCTAACTCGAAGGTTGCTCTCTAAACTCCATACTCTTCTCTATTCCCAAATTACCCATTAGCAAATTTACTATAAATGACATATTAATATAAAAAAATCCAACGATCTCCATGGGATTTTGATTTCTACACCCCACAGAAAAAAATTCTCATTTAAAACCAAAATCAAGCATGGTCACCTTTTTTCTTCTTCTATCCATCTTCCCCTAAACCTTTCTCCATCTCCATTTCATCCAACCTCATATCTTTTCCATAAATCTTACTCTTACAATCATTTTCAATCTCGTATAATTTGCTGAAAACTCTAAAAAAAATGTGTTTATTCATCAATGGACAATGAAATGGTCATGTGAGATGATTCCAATGATGAAAATATATATTTTTTTTAAGTATGATTCACTCTTTTTAAGTTGTACGTTTTAATTTTAATTTTGTATTTTTGTTCAGCCTTATGATATTGAACATCAATCAATGTTCAGATAGGGATAATTGAACATATAATTAGCATGTTTGGTCATTCCAACACCCACCCATATTCACTCTTTTTATTATTATTATTATTTTAGATCCCATCATTATTTTCAATGGTTGATATTGAACTGTCACGTACTTTTTGCAGGTCATTCTATCAAACTGAATGCAATTTTTAGTTATATATATTTGTAAATGATGTCATGGGTGGCACATTCTATGAAACAAAGTCATATATAGCTCAACCGATGCTATGACATGTGGGTGAGTGAAAATTGAATAGAAGAGATGTAAAACCTATAATAATGAAATTATGCAAGTCGGACCATTTTGTCATTGCTTTTGACGTAAGAATTCTCCTTCAGTCCACGCGTACACACGCACAAGGCCCAGGGGCCGGGGCTGCTTCACACTTAACGTTTGACTGCGCACCTTGGATCTAATTTGTAGTGGGCCATTGTATGTACTTCTTTGAGTCAAACCCGTGGACTAAGGCCTAACAAGGGCTTTTTATTTATTTTTGCTAACGTCTTAGTTTCTAAACACTTGTTGACAAGGGACAGTAGTCACTTGAAAAAACTAAAAGGCTTCTGACAATTTTAGATCGAGTGAACGCATTGGCTTCCATTGCGATAGAAAATATGCTAAGAGCAAACACGTCATCCTCATAAATTCCCATCAAGTTTAATGAAAATTAATGCTTAAATTTTGGTCATACTTTTGTTCTTCTTTCCACCCTCATTTTTCTAAAGGATATATATATATATATATATAGTTCGTCATCTATAATTTTTTTTTATAAGAATATGAAATTGTTCATGTTGATATTTAATTTATTAGCTTTTCCTCTAAATCAATTTATAATAAATTGTAATTTTTTTAATAATATATGTGACTAGTTCATAACTTTTGAAATAATTTTTTGATTTATACGAATCTTTATTCTCTTATTAAAGATTTCTATATTATACACAATAATGTAGATCAATAATTTTTATATCAAGTATTAACCATTCGTACTTGTTTAATGATATGTCCACTAAAAAATAAGGGTATTTTGAAGTATAAAAAAATATTATTTGACCAAAAAACCTTCTTACACTTGTGAATTTCTCTTTTAAGAGTAGTAAAATAGTATAAATAATATAGATATATTTATCTTTTATAAGTTTCATTAAGACACAAATAAATTCCAGGGATTTTTAGATACACAAATTATTTTTGGAATATTTTAGATATTTACCCAAAAGGGCAAAAAATAAAATTAAAAGAGAGAGAAGGCTGGCTAAAGTACAAGGGTGTCCCTACACATTTTGGGCTAAGTGAGAAGAATACCAGTCCATGTCATATATTTATCTTATATGTCATGTAGTTTTTAATTGATACACAAAAAATAGTTAATAGTTGCAAGCAAACAGCTTGTGGATAAATCATGCACATACAGATAATGTTGCAAATTCCAGTCATTTATTGTCCGGATTTGGGCTCAGCAATATTGATTTAAAGAATCCAACCCAAAGAATGAACAAGAAGTTGGTGTGGACTGGTTGCAGTTTATTTCATTATTTGTTAAGTTGCAGTTGGCCCATTATGCCTGGTGTTGGCTTGGACCTTAAATAAGCCCAGCAAGCAGACGCTTTGCGGCTGACCTTGGTGGGTAAGAGGAAAGCCTTTTTTTTTGGGCTTATTTGGCCGGAGCGGATAATACAACCCCTTTGAACTATTTGCCCACCTCAATCATTTATAATTTTTTACCGTTTTATGAAAAAATACATTGTTTTTAAGAAAACTAGCCGCGTAATCCACTAGAAAACATTATTTTGAACAACTTTGTAGAAGAAAGTTTTTCTAAAATCTATCATTTAAGTAGACTTTTTGGCATTTTTTACGAAATATTCTGTAAAAATAATAAATGGTCAAAAAGTCTACTTAAATGATAGATTTTGGAAAATTTTCTCCTACAAATTTGTTCAAAATGATATTTTCTAGTGGACAACGGGCTAGTTTTCTTAAAAACAATGTATTTTTTCATAAAACGGTAAAAAATCACAAATGGTTGGGTTGGACAAATAGTTCAAAGGGGTTGCATTATCCCCTCTCTTGGCCTAATTTAACCGGATTTTTGTATAATTTGTGTGAATTCGAACTCAATAAATAAATAAAGTGGTAGAGTTCTATGATTGTTCTCGCCAGAGTTTTCCAAATTTCCACACCAAAAAAAAAAAAAAAAAAAAAAGGATACTGTTTCAATTCGATTATGGGTATTTGTACAAATCTTAATCCAATCGACTTGTGCGACTAACCTCCAAATTATAAAACATCGTAATAAAATTAATGTGTTTATATATTTGAGAAAGTAAATGAATGCACTAATGCTATAATTAGGGTCGGCCCTCCATGTTTGCAACATTAAAAAATTGTTTGGGGCCTCCATTTTTTAGGGGCCCAAAATTTTGTAGCCCAAAACCCATTCCAATTATTAAAAAAAAAAAAAAAACAAGTTACATTTTGTAGCCCAGTTAGCTCGCCAACGCCAAGTTAAACAACTTAGACTCTCTCTCTCTCAATCTCCCCTCAAATCTCCCTAGGGCAAAATCGTCATTCACTGGCTCACTGCCCTGAGGCCTCAGCCCCCTCTGAATCTCTGATAGAACCTCAATTTGTTATTTTGAGGTAAATTTTAACCCTCAAATTTATAGTTTTCCCTTTTTTTGATGTTAATAGATCATAATATTTTGATGATCTAATCTTATAGCTGATGTTTTCTGATCTTGAGGTTTATAAAACACATATGTTCAATTATATATAATATATACATATTGCTTAGCTTGTATTTTTAGAGGTTATATGGGAAATTGATTTTGATAAGAAAGGGAGAACGAAATGGGGTATTGAACACCATGTCCCCTCGGCACTTCGATCCATTGTTTTTAACACCATGTACTGGCTGTTGCATACCTTGTATTTTTTTTACAAATACCCTGTTTAGATATATTAGTTGTGAAATCTCTTTCGTGTTGTCATTATTGATTAGTATGCACAAGGGATTAGAAGTAGAGATTCTTTTTCCTTTTGCTATTTTATTTATCTTTTCAGAAAATTTGTTCCATTGAATTATATTCATTTTAATAGATTGAGTATTTTGATATTTGTTTGATATATGTGTATTAGTGAATGGTGATAGGAGGTTCTGGGCTGATGAAAACCCTTTTCTGAATTGCTTGTTGTAGTATGGTTGTAGGTTTTAGCCTAAGAGAAACTAAGCTATGCAATTTTTAGATGCATTCACACTCGCAGGTCTCTTTTAAGCAAAACCCTAACATCTGTTTATCTTGATTTGATCTCAGCCGTTCATTCAATCTGAGTAATCTCGGTCATACGATCGCTCTGTGAGATTTTAAAGACGTGCGGAGGTGTCAGAGAAATCTCTTTTTCTCTGTTGAATCTCCTTCTTTGTCAAAAAGGAGTCTGAAATTTTAGGCTACAAAATGATTTTTTTCAAAGAAAAATAAAGTAGCCTTACCGACTGTCAGAGCGCAGACGTTAATCGTCTCTGGTTTTCAAACTGTCAGAGCGTAGGCATTAATGGTCTCTGATCCATAGACTATCAGAGCGCAGGCGTTTATCGTCTCTGATTTTCAAAAAAGCTCTACAGTACCCACTGTCAAAGCATTAAAGCAGCACGACTTTCGCTGCGCTGAGCCAAATTTTTTCAAACTTAATCTTTTCAGTCAGATTTGTTTTGTGTCTGTGTGTTCTAGTGTGTGACGA
This sequence comes from Hamamelis virginiana, assembly GCA_017140935.1. NCBI lineage: Eukaryota > Viridiplantae > Streptophyta > Magnoliopsida > Saxifragales > Hamamelidaceae > Hamamelis > Hamamelis virginiana. Next base: position 2,206,037 of record JAESVK010000392.1, read on the forward strand.
TGCATATGTGTTTTCAGTGTGTTATAGTTTCTCTTTAAATTAGTTTTCTGTCATTTGCTATATCCATCCCCGATCCCATGTTCTTCATGATTCAGCAGTCTAAGGTGCTTCTTTCTCCATTCGAAAAGATGTTCTGTAGTTTCATATCTTGTGAAAATTTCTGGTATTTTCATATCATCTCAGGAGCTCTAATTTCTTTGATCATAGTTTACAAAAGTTGGGTTTTCTTATTTGACATGTCGTCCATTTGTGATAAGGCAGACTCAAAATCATGATACCCATTTTCATGTCATTCCTATGGGCGATTATTTTTTTACCACAGCTGCCTCTTTCTTCTCATCACTGTGGTGGTGGCTCAGAACCAACAACACCAGAACCAGTCCAATATTCATACAGTGTTCGTTGGTTCATTCTGTGTTGTTTCTTCTTCTTGAAAACCTCACAGTGTCATCATCATCAACATCTATTGATGAAGAGGATGGTAGAGTGCTACAAACCATACACTCAAAATCGCCAACTTCCTATGTAGATTATGAATTCTTGCTAAGCTCCTAGATATGGAAAACTGTCCGAGCACTATCATGTGCTTTTGCTTCACGTAGATTATCAATCCTTGCTAACCTCCTGTTATGCAACTTCATGATTGTCTCCATTTGTAAGGCAGGTTTTTCATATCTAAAACACGTATATTTTTTGAGGTTGCTCCTGTTTGGCATTCTGTCAACCAGGATGTTTTGCCGCCTGTACATTCAAGGTGTTTCTCCAAGTCTCCATATTCTAGAATGTATTCTTGGAGATGATATTCTCCCGCAACCAATGATAAAATAGTACGTTACAGCTCCACATCTTTAGATACTTCATCATCCGACAACAATGAAATTCTAAAGATTCCACATCAAGGAATGAAAGCATCTTGGTCCGACTTGCTGATCTTTCAGTTCAAGTTCTCTGTTGTGGAAATTTTGTATATAGTTTTATATTTATTGATAATATCGGTCATCACCAGCGCAAAAGAATGAAATATCCTAGCAACGTGCCAACTAATTGGCAATACCATGTTATGGATTGTATTTTTTCGAAAATGGTGAGTTGATATCTCTGCTAGAGAGTAATAGCTCCCGTTAAAGGGGGGATTCTTCGAGAATCCAGTGTTTAGTGAGGAAGAACCTTGCACGTCACTCTTTTTGATTTTCCAATTTATTTGGAAGTCTTCGATATTTGAGATCGGGAGTCAAGTCGTGTAGTCTGAGTGTTATCGAAGCTAGACACATGTTCATTTTCTGTAAATATTTTGTAAATATTTGTACACAGCTTTTATTGTATATATTTGTTCTATCTTTTGTATTATATTGTGTGTTTTTTTTCCACATTGAGGACAATGTTTGATTTAAGTTAGGGGGGAGGATTTAGTTTGGTTTATAAAATTGAAAATTTAAAAAAAAGAATAAAAATAAAAATAAAATCTCATAAATATCATAAGTAATTCTGTGTTCTATGCATATGATGAAGTCTTTAGTTATGAATATTACTGCTTCAACTTGTAAATTAAGATTTAGTTTTATTTACTATCTTCTGGATTAACTCATGGTTTGTAATCAAATTTAGATTTATTATGCACTATTAGCCATATGAATATGTTTTTAAATGATTAGTGAACATTGGTTGGAAATCTTGAGGTAAAATAGTGGAGACATGTAACAATTGTGAGTTGTTGAACCATTCTTTTATTGGAGGGTTATTTTACAAGTACTCTTAACAATTTCTTCGAAAGCGCAGTATTTTCCGTTGAATAGTCTCATTAATCCTTTGTTTTGGTTGAATGGTGAGAATAAATTTTGTCAAGTATTTTAAAAAAAAAAATCATCATGGAAAGTGGAAAATTTATACCAGCTTTTAAGAAATGATTGTAGGCCATCTTTGAAATTTGAACTTAAATTCTTTCAATATTACATTGCCACTAGCACATTATTTGAGCCTTAAAGTTTTCTTTTCTTGCGCAGCTTAGGAAGCCCGGGGTAAAAGTTAGGTGAAGAGATTCTTGAATGAAAACAATGTAGTGTGTGTTGAGTATTTTCATTTGGTGTTTTCAGTATGGTAAGTACCAAGTTTTAAAACTAAGCAGGTTAGTTTTTTTTTAAAAAAAATATGAATAAAAGGAGACAAAGGAGTTGGAATGCCTTTGTCAAAGAAAAAGAAAAGGAATAAAAATAAAAATAAAAAGAAAAAAGAAAAAAATAATAATAATAAGTAGATAGACCTTTGATGATTCCGATTTTCTTGAAAAGATTAAGTCTGCTTAGAAAGCTTGGTACAGTGTTTTCTATACTATGGGTTGGGTGTTGTTTTTATGTTTGGGTGATTTCTTCAATTATAGAATATGTTTATGTGATGGTTGGGTAGATAACCTCAACTAAATTTTAAACCATCACATATCTGTTGTTTTCCATCTTTGAACCAAAAGCAATTTTAAGCCCATAAAGTCCTACCTGATCTTGAAAATTGGTATGAGTTGGAAATCGGAAATGATTCGAACATAATTTGATGGCATATATTTTTCTCAGTATTTAACATTCCTATCATGAGACTCATATTTTGTTCTTATCAGCGTTTTTCAAAATGAATTAATATGCGAGACATACTTTGCTTTTGATATACATAAATTATCCTCGCATAATGAGAGTACATATAATTTCACCTAACTCTGAGCGAATTATTCATGAGTAGATTATCCTGGTGAGATTTGAAGTCAAAACTACAATTCTGATAGAAATTCGAGCAGTGTAAGCTTTACAATTGAAGGTATATTTTGTTCGCTAATTCACACACACACTCTGAATTTTGAATATCATAACTTGAGTTATCTTTTTTATAGTATTTTGAACTCTGACTGATTTTCTTGTTAAAGTGATGAAAACTCATGACTTTGTCTTTAGTGAAATGTCATAAACTGAGAAATACTATTGATGTACATGAGAAAGCTTCTGCATGTTTGTGGGCATCATTTCTGCAAACCCTCACGAGACTGCAACTCGTCCACTAGGGGTAACCTAGGGGTTTAAAGGCTTATTGCATACGCTAAATGCAATCGCGATTCCCTGCGAAAGTGGCATTTTAATTTCGTTTTTTATGTTTATTTTGCTTACTCGAGGACTAGCAAAGTTTAAGTTGGGGGTGTGATAAGTGCTAAAATTTTCGAAATTTAAACCCCAAAGTAAGCTTTGTTAAAGCTCTAAAGGCATGTTAATTTGGTTAATTAGGTCATTTTAGTACTTTTTAGTTATTTTAGAATTGTTGCAAATATCGCATAAGAGTAGCATTTTAACTTGTTTTTATTTTTATCTTTATTTTAGATTAAAGTTGTGTGTGGAACAGGTGCGCGTAATTGGTTTGCTGTTGTTTTGCATTGCAGGTAAAAATCAATGTGAAATCAAGCAGTTTTAGCATGAGATTGCCCACACAGGATTATCATGAGTGTCGGCAGCCGACCAAGATCCGTGAAAACCGGATCTTGCTTTCTCTTTTTCTCTTCTCTCATAATTGATGCTTGAGAGAGTTTTATAAGAAGAAGAATGGGTAGGGAGATGGGAGTAGAAAAGGGAGTCGATCAATCCACCAGCAAAACTTCCCATCTATTTCTTGATTTTCTTGGGCAAAAGCTCAATGAGATCAGATCAGCAATCACACCACTCTAAGAGCTCTCTAGCATCCATGGAGAACTTCTCTCTATTGACTCTATCTGTCCACTTGTTTTTCATCGGTAATTATGGATCACTGCTAATCGTATTTTTTTTTTAGGTTGATTCCGCCAGCAATTCGTGAAAGGTATATGAAAATCTCTCCACTTGGTCTCTCATCGATAATTATGGATTTCTACTAATTTCAGGAGTATGGGCCACTGTTTGGATCCCGTAAATATAATTTTTGTGGAGATAATTAGGGATCTCTACTAATTATATTTTGGGAAGCTATTATAGTAGAATGTGCATGCGTTACATCAACGTGCATTTCAAAGCAGTCGGTTCCATATTCCAGCACATAGACTTCAGACAATACTTCGCCAGGCATGCAATAATCAGTAAAAGAGTATCAAGATGCATTCCTGACCTAAGTTTCCAAGCGATCTGTATTCCAATGAATATTCTTTGGCATGAAGAGATTTGGCCAATTTTTTTCATCCAAAAACTGAGATATTGTGCAATTTCTTTGAAGTCTCAAAGGTTTAAGAAGATTTGGAGCTTCTAAGCTTCAAAATACCGATTTATAAGTTCAAGATTTAAGCTGTGGAAATTCTTGTAATATTTCAGTAGAGTATATTCCCTCTCTCCACTTGGAGAGACGTGGTTTTTCTTTATTTATAATTATGCAATTTCAATTCCTGCCTGTTTAATTTTCTGTAATTTAATTTAAGTTTAATTTCTGTTATTTCTTTTGCAATTATGTTCTTATATGTTTGACTTGTAATTACTGTTAAAAAAAAAATCAATTAACCAACCAAGTTTACCCAATGGGAAATGTCTCTTTCACCAAAAGTGAATTGACTTAACCGATTTTCTTTACTAGTCTCTGTGGATCGACACCCGTGCTTACCACTCTCTTCGGATTGAGGTTAAACATAGGTAAATTATAAATAAAATAATATTGACCGTAAATACGGAATTTAACCTCCCGTATTTCCAGCGATCAGGCTCGTTAACAATTAAGAAAGTTTGGGCTTGACTTGCTAATTGAAAGTTGATTTGGAAAAAGCTTTGGATTGGCTTGCCTCAGCTTGCTAACCAAAGCCTAGTTATCAGTTCAAGATCAGCCCGACCGGTCGGACCGGTGAACCGGACCCTAACCGGTCTAGGTTGATTATTGGACCGGATAAGAAAGTGAACCGCTTTGAACCGATGTGATCCGCCTTGAACCGGTCAATTAATAATTCAAAATTTTTTTAATGAGAGTTGCATTCCTTGAGGTTTGAACTCATAACCTCTTTAAAAGAAAGAGAATGAGAGCTTTTACCACTAGGCTATGCTTTACTTGTTGTTATTATAATGCAACATATAAAATATAACCTTATTACATTCATATACTTGTAAAAATCTCAAATATATTTAAAATAATATATATTTTATAATTAAGCAGTCCGACCGTTGACCCGATGGTTGAACCAGTGACCTGACCACCCGGCCTCTTGTCTGGGTCGATGTCAATTCCGGTTCTGATAACTGTGAATCAAAAGCAAGTCTTACGTCATGTGTTACTTTGGCTAAGGAGAAAGAGTTGATTTTATAGGCTACCCATTTTATCTATAGCTAATCTACGTGGGATAAAAGGTTATTAGTTTATTCTTAAATCAAGAAGAAAGTTGCTTTTATAGGCTATTCTCCTCATCTTTCCTTTATAAGTAATCGATGTGGGACAAAAGTTTGCATTGTCTAATTGTTTTCCTCTTCTTCTTTTTTTTCTTTTTTTCCTTCTCTTTTTTTTTCTTTTATAACAATCGCTACAATTTTTATTATAATAATCATTACTATTAAATTGTACTAATAGTGAACTTATCAATAAAGTCTCATTTAATATATTATATAAAAAATTATTTTGATTAAATAATTTTGATTGTTTAATCTTAATTAAATTTATAGGAGTAAAATATATATTTTAATGAGTATAGATCATTGCGACACAGCGTCATTCTTGTAGGGCTCGGCTAATTCTTGAGCTTCTTTTAAAGCAATTTCCAGCTCCGTACGACGGGTGACGGCTTCAGATACCTTATTTGTAAGATTTAAGATGTTTGAATCCTTCTCCTTTAGTATCTCGGCGTCCTCTTCCCGACTAGCCTGAAACTCAGCCACTTGCTTCTTCAGAGCAGGGACATCCTCGTCCAATTGCTTCTTCAGAGCAGCAATCTCATCGTCTCTATTTGAAATAAGCTCATTATTGAGGCGATTCTTCCTCATTACACCGGCCAGCTTAGCTATGGTTGCATAGCTATAAATTGTACCCTACAGGAATAGAATAACGAATATCAATATAACCTTCATACAGAAGCAAAATATATACAAGTATAAAATTTACCTTTGCTAGGTGGTGAACAGCTTCTACCCAAAGCTCGTCAAGAGTGGATGAAGAGACTACTTTCTTATCCGCAGGAAACATGAGGGATTGAACTACCTTGTAGGCAACATCCTGGTTATCAAGCATAGAATCCTCGGGCGATGGTTCCTAGCGAATAGCTGGGGGCTGAACGACAACTTTCCTTTTGTCCATAACAGGAGCAAGGGAATCCATCGGGATCGAATCCTTAGAAGCAGCGGCAGGGGAAGGAGATGATAGGCTCGTAGGAGCATCTATCCTCTTCTTTTTTTGCGGGAGAAGGAGCATCAGATGTGCTTCTAGACTTTGACTTCATCTGTTAGGGCTTGTAATTTTGTTTCGGGGCCATCTTAGCACCTTTGGAAGATTCCTCGGGTTTTCCGGGGACAGATTGGAGTGGGCAAGTGTCAATCGCCTTTCCGAATTGTCGAGAGTAATAAAAGTCAACAACAAGGCCCGGGGAGAAGAGGGTACTTCTCTTTCTGTCCCTGAGACTCAAGATCTTCTCTACCCTCTTCAAAAATTCCTCGGACAAAGTAAAAGGTTTACGGAATCGCTTGAGCTCTGCAGAGAAATCAGAAAGCTTGGTAAGAAGCAGTTTAAAAAGAAAAGGTTAAACAAAAAGAAAAAAAGGAAGAAAAAAAAAACACCTGGGGGAGCCCAGATTGTAGGGACGAAGACGTCGCGAACTTCACCAGGGGCAAACTCCCACTCGCCACTCAAGAAGAAAAAACTGCCTTTCCAGTAATGGACCGAAGATGGATTCTCAAAAATGAGTTTTTGGCCTTGGCGAGACCACATATATATCCACTCATTATTAGGGCTCGGATTAGTTCTTAGGATCATGCTAACGCCTCAACCTAACATCCGTATCGACCCTTCCGGATAGGTCAACACGTGTCAAGATGAAGGTACAACATGTTCTGCTCATTCATATTTCCTCATGAAAAATAATAAATATATTTATATAACAAAAATGAAGTATCATGTCCATACATTATGTCTCAATCACCATTTATAATGCAAATATAAAATCAAATAACATTGCCAACAACCCTGGCAGATAGGCTATACAAAGATTTAAGCAATTTAGAATACATATATCATAAACATGCAATTACTAATACATAAAACTACCATGAAGCTATACACTAATCTTTAAGCAGAGGATTATACCAAGTCAAACATGCACCCTAAGTCAACTTGCAATCTGCTGCATGAAAAGCAGGAATGAGCCTCGGATTGTTTAGTAGGAATAATATAACCTCTACAAATTAGTAATAACATAGCGATACATGGAATATTCATATGAAGTTCATATTTCAAAAGCTCAGAGGTTTTATAAATCAATTCATAAACAATATTTAAAAGCTGTGTGGACTTTCAGTGAAAACCATAATCTCCAGTACAGTAACAAACATAGCATATGCCTTGCATGTGGAATGAATCATTACATGTGGAATAGAGCCCAAATACCGTCCTCTTCCACAACATGGCACTATACGTCACTCCGCAGGATCCATAGTATACCCATCGGTATGGAATCGGCCTGAGTGGCATATGCTTCTCCTCGCAAGGTCCATAGCATATCCAAACTTGGACTGAATTGTATTATGGGGTTGTTGATTTAGGCTAACAAACCTTTAGCTCAACCGGGCTACTACTAAACCAGGTCGGAGACTAAAGACACTCCCGCACCCAAAATATAATCAAATAGGGCCATGGGCCCAAACCCCCAATGATATAATTCAGTCCACATACATAAATCTACATGCATGTCCTAAGAGATAAATAACTATCCATCATGCCATGTCCACCGAGATGAGGTCGGGTCTATAGTCACATATTACTGCAACTGCCGCCAACATCCTCGCGTGGTAATATCTCATGTCATTAATCGGGATCCATCGTTGGGAGGTTAGGGAGCGAACTCACACCTACACCTTTAGCACGCATGGCATCCAATATACAGTGAACCGGAAACTTATAAGCAGGCGTTGCCATTAAAATACAATCACTTCCAAAGTTTTAGTTCAAACAGTTATATAAAGCAGATTTCCAAAACCATAGCCTTTTCCAAAGAGTTGAGATTGGTCCAAATGTAAAATAAACCACATTCTTTATCCATAAAATCATTTGAAAGATAGGGCATCCTTGAATACAAACTACATAGGGTCTTATACTATAAGCCCATTGGTAGTAAGTGATTCTACCCGTAGACCCCTCCTAAAAATTCAGTTTTTGATAATAATAAAAAAAATATAGGAAAAGACTAATTTGCCCATATTAACTATTCTATTAGAATTGTTAGAATGTGGGTTTAGCAGTTTCGTATCAGAGTGATATTGCTGGATTGAGGGCGGATTTCTCGCGCCAGAAATCTCGGCATATTCGCATTGAGTTCAATTCACGTCAAACAGTTTATGTTTCGGGAAGAAATTGACCACGTTCTCCGACCTTCCGGCGCAATATTTCTCAGACCATCCTCCGTCGAGCATAATGAAACAAGAAAAAGTGGGCATGAAAGGTAAAAATCTGATCTTTCCATCCATTTAATCTTTGTTTCTTGGTTTGTGAATCTCTTTTCAACATGGATTTGTGTATCATTTGCTGATTAAATGTGGCTGAATGAATCAATCATCAAAATTATTGTTTGGTTTTCTTGAAGGTTTCAAAGTATCTAGTTGTGAGTGGATAAAAGTATCTGTTAGTTAAAGATTCAATCTTTATGCTGGAATGCTCAACTTTCTGCTCCAAAACCATATTAAAAGCACTGATTGATGGATCCATGATCATATAGTTCCAAATATATGATAAAGTTTCAATTTTTTTTTGAGTTTGGGTGTCATTTTTGTATTATAATGAGTTTATTTTGGCGGATAAATGTAACCATTGGTAAACACGAAGACCCATTGTGCAAGATATTCGAATTTTTTTTGCTGGAATGCTCTTTCTTAAGATCGAGAACCATATTTGTGAGTGGATAAAATTATCTGTTAGTTAATGATTCGATCTTTATGTTGGAATGCTCAACCTTCTGCTCTAGAACCATTTTAAAAGCACTGATGGATGGATCCATGATCATATAGTTCCAAATATATGATAAAGTTTCATTTTTTTTTTTAGTTTGGGTGTCATTTTTGTAGTATAATGAGTTTATTTGGGCGGATAAATGTAACCATTGGTAAACACGAAGACCTATTGTGCAAAATATTCGAATTTTTTTTGCTGGAACGCTCTTTCTTAAGATCTAGAACCATATTTGTGAGTGGATAAAATTATCTGTTAGTTAAAGATTTGATCTTTATGCTGGAATGCTCAACCTTCTACTCTAGAACCATATTAAAAGCACTGATGGATGGATCCATGATCATATAGTTCCAAATATGTGATAAAGTTTCAATTTTTTTTGGAGTTTGGGTGTCATTTTAGTATTAGAAGGGGTTTATGTGGTCGGATAAATGTAACCATTGGTAAAAACAAAGACACGATGTTCTAAAGAGTCGTTCTTTTTTTGTATTAGAAGGATTTTATGTGGTCGGATAAATGTAACCATTGGTAAAGACAAAGACCCAATGAGATAAAGATTCGATCTTTTAATGCTGGAATGCTCGTCCTTTTTCTCTAGAACCATATTAAAAGCACTGTTGGATGGATCCATAATCATATAGATCCAAATATGTGATAAAGTTTTATTTATTTATTTATTTATTTTTTTTGAGTTTTGGGTGTGATTTTTGAATTAGAATGAGTTTATGTAGACGGATAAATGTAACCATTGGTAAAGACAAAGACCCAATGAGATAAAGATTCGATCTTTTAATGCTGGAATGCTCGTCCTTTTTCTCTAGAACCATATTAAAATCACTGTTGGATGGATCCATAATCATATAGATCCAAATATGTTATAAAGATTCAATTTTTTTTTTTAGTTTGGGTGTTATTTTTTATTTATAATGGGTTCATATGGTCTGATAAATGTAACCATAAGTTTAGACGAAGACCCAATGTGCTAAAGATTCGATCTTTTTTTGCTTGAATGCTCTCACTATTGATGTGGAATTGTATACTACACATATAAATTAGTTCATGGTTATGTAATTCTCAAAATGTGATAAAGTGTCAAAATTTATTTTGAGTTTGGGTGTCATTTTTAAATTAGAATCAGTTCATGTGGTCGGATAAATGAAACCATTGTATAGACGATGACCCAATGTGCTAAAGATTCAGATTATAGCGATTGATTGCTCGAATATTCCTCTAAAATCATCTCAAATAAACTAATAGATGTGTCGTTGATTATATATTGTAAAAATGTGTTTGGTTACTTAATGTGATCGATTGCTCGAATGCTTTCACTTTTGCTATGGAATTTTTTATTACACAGATAAAATAGTTCATGGTTATATTATTCCTAAAATGTGATAAAGTGTTATTTATTTATTTTTATTTTTTTTTAGATTTGGTGTCATTTTTTAATTAGAATCAGCTTATGTGGTCAGATAAATGAAACCATGGTGTAGACGATGACCCAATGTGTTAAAGATTTAATTTTTAGTGATCAATTGATAAGAATAAACCTCTTGAATCATATCGAATGCACTGATAGATGTGTCCATGATTATATATTGCCCCCAATGTGATAAAGTTTCCGTTTTTTTTTTTTTTTTTATATAGCATAAGACCCTTTTTTTTTATTTAGATTCAGTACATGGTATAAGGTTTCTACCAAATGGTTATACAAAATATATGATATGCTATTTATTCAAATATTAATTTTTAAATTTCTATAAAGTTTTATAATAAAATATTGTTTAATATTATGGTTAAGATGTTCATTGATATTGTTACAAGTGAATGTTTAAAATTTTTGAGATGGTGTCTTAAAAATCTTACTCAATTTCATTTTTATTAAATTTATAACAGACCACTGCGAGAAAAGCAAGGACCCACGCCAAAAAGGGAAATTCTCGTACCGGTACAGATCTAACATTAGTGGTTTGGCAACATTAATCAATGATGCCAGTTTGGAGCGCAAACATTGAGATGAACTTAGAAAAACTCATTTTTTCCTTCTTTTTGAAGCAATACTTGATGGTAAAATAACCGGTGAAAGTAAAAAATTTGATAAGGATGTTTTGGACATTATAATGACTTTCAATCCGATGTCCAAGAAGTTTGCAATTGGAAAAAGGGAGATTGAGTTCACTACCAATGATGTTCGTTTGATTTTTGGAATTTCATCTGGGGATAAATTTATCCCAAAGTCATACTCTGCGAAGCCCATTACTCCTTTTGTGAGGAGGAGATTCAAAAATTCAGAGCGGTTAACAGCTTCTGAAATTCGGGAACAGACAATTGAAGCAGCGAAAGGGAGAAAGAAGAATGATTATGAGGATGTGGCTAGGCTTCTATGCTTATACACATTGATAACAGTATTCTTCTCAACAACAGGTCCTACAATTGGGTAGGATACAATAAAATTCGTTGAGGATTTAAGAGAAGTGGAAAAATATGCTTGGACAGAGAAGATATGGAAGTACCTTACGGATTCTATTGAGGAACATATTCATAGTCCTGAGAAGGTAACAGGTTGTGCAATTGCATTGCCGGTAAGTATAATTAAATTAGGTGCTATAATGGTTTATATATGATTCATATATTTGTCAGATAACGTTCATACATGGTTTCTGGATATATGTGATTACTAATGTTGGTTTTTTTTTTCCTCAGTATTGGCTATGTGAGCACACGAAGATTTTGGAACCACGAGTTAATGTTGGAATTCCAAGATTGGTGAAATGAGATTTAAAAGGGCTAAATGAAAAGTTGGAGGAAAAAAGATTTGATGATATCGACAATGGTGATGTAAGTTTGGCAACATTCCCAATCATTAAACATTTTAAAGATTATATATATATTATTAACATTATCATTTTTTTTTAAATAAAAAATGATATTAAAACTTTGTGAAAGTTTATAACTTTACTGTAATGTAAAATAGATTAGGTATGATGGATATATTTATCTCTTATTTAATATACTATACATTTGCCGTGGATGTATATAAAAAATTGTGAATGAAACCTCTAATATGTTTTTGGGATAACATATTTCATCACATTGCATAACATCATTTATTATCAAATGTATTAAGTGATTGAAGAGATACTACCAACAAATGAGGAGATCAATTTAATTGGGTTTCCTTATGAAGAGAACCCAACCCAAGAAAAAAAAGAAGATTGTGAAGGGTACAGTGATGAAGATGCAAATTTATCTGTACAAAATAAGGATCAAGAGGGTGAAGATGAATATTATAATGAATGTGATGATGGGGAGAACACATTAGCACAACTTGTGAACACTGCTGTGGACTGTAGTGGAATGGGAGCATCAGATCATTCAGTCGAAAATGAGAGTGATTTGGTGTCACATTTGAGAGCAGAGATACAACATTTGGACGATAGATTGAAGAAGTAGTCAGCTGTAATTTCATCACTCCAGACTAATCAAAGCAAAATGCAAGAGACTCTTTTAGAGGCAGAGGTCCATACAGTGACACAAGTTGAAGCTTTTAAAAAAGAGAACTCAATTGAGAATCTCCAATCCGTGGTTTCCAAATTGAATAATGAACTACAACAGAAAATTTTGAGTTATGAATGTACACTTCGTGGGAAAAATGAGATAATTCAATCTCATTTGGCAACAATAGAAGAGTTGAGGAAAGAGGTCCATAAATTACAAAAGGAAAAGGAAGAAGAGAATGTAGAGTTTGAAGCAAAAATGCAGGATTATGTGATTAATCCGGAAAAATGAACAGGTTAAAACATTTTATTTATTAAAAATATGAAACATTATTTGATACATGTGTTTTTTATGATTATCAAAAAATATTAATATACGTATTGAAGATCAATATTATGATGTGTGTAGATACTTGTATCCATGGCTGAGTTCACATATCAAACATAAAGCTATGAAATGAATCAACGGATGCATAATGATAACCATCTAAATTTTTTTTTGGGAAAGATATACATTAATTGATGCATGTATAATCCTTTTTTTTGAGTTTCGAAATGTTTAAAAACATGTAAAATTCATGTTAACATTTTTTTATGAGTAGTTAAATGTATCACTGACTAATATTAACTCCATTCATATTTGTACAGACATGAATGATCAGATGGAAAGTGATGATGTTTTACTGGAGTCTACCAAAGAAGCACCCAAAGTCATGCATTCTTCGTTAGTTAAACGTCTCAAGAACAGAGAAAGAAAACCGCATGAACCCCCGGACTACACATAAGAAAAAAAAACAAAGAAGGGTGCAAATAAGAAAAATGAATGAAGGGGCAGTTACAGCAGAAAATCAACAAAAGACAAAAGAAATGGTCATATTAGTGGGCGGCATGGATGGTAAAACAAATGTGAAAACAAGGCCTCCTATTACTTTCAGTCTTCAAACCAATGTTGCCAAGTTTCTGGAAAAAGAAGACATGGACCAATTAAAGATGATACACGAGCTTGATGGAATTGTGTAAGATACTAAATGACCTCACTTTTTTCATTATAAATTACCATACAAAAATCTTTTTATAAAGTATAATATTGAATTTTGTCTAAACAGGGCTGTGGTATGGCATGGAAACCAAAATAATCATTTCGTATCCTTGGAGGACATAAATAACTTACTCAGAGAGACAACTATATCTAATTTTGTAAGTTTGTGACTTCAAAATCTGGTATTTTTTAAAAGTTATATTAGATCTAACATACCGGCATACAACACACAAAAATGTATATGCGAAAAAAAAATCTATCTGTATATATGCAAAATTTACATAACATACTCAATATACCAGGTTATTTATGCATTTATGGAAATACTATTTGAAAGACAAAGGAAGCTTGTTGAAGGAAAAAAAGACTTGATAAATAAGTCAATGTATTTCACCAGCAGTTGTTTGGTAAGATTAATATGATGAATATTATTCCAAAATAAAATCAAAGGAACACATAAATATTGTATATTTGACTAACTTTTTTGGTTTATTGTTGAAATAGAGTTTGGTACAGGGGAAAAATAAGCGATTGAGGGAGGAAATGTTCGATGTGTTTTTGGATGAAATTTGTGTGGAATATAATTTGCTTCATTTTAGTATATGACCAAGAGAATTCATTGACCAAGAGAATTCATTGAATCATAACAACATCCATTGGACTCTGTTAGTATATGACCAAGAGAATTCTGAATGGACACACTACAATTCATTGAGACCGCGAACCAGAAACACATCTGATAAATACTTCAAGGATGCTATAACTGTGGTATAATATGCATATTTTGTTCAACTTTATATATCTATTGTTTCTTTTTTAGAAAAAAAAATGCATGCAACTAAGCTATTTCGATTTGTGATTCAGAAAAATAATGTCGATCAACATATGAAGAGAAGAATTCAACAAACAAGTGATCTTGTGAATATGTTGGTGACACAAGACTATGTTACACAAATATTTCCAGACAAAGACTGTGCCCAACAGAGATCTGGATCGTAAGTTACTTATGAAATTAATACACATTGGAATATATGCTTCAATCACCTAATAGTTTAGTTTAGGGTTTTTGTTTGCACATATTTAAGCTTTATATTCAAAATGTGGGAATGAATAAATGCATCCATATAGTGGAATATGATACACCTTTATAAGAAATTCTTTTCAGTTCATATGGTCAGATAAATGAAACCATGATGTAGACGATGAGCCAATATACTAAAGATTCGATTTTTAGTGATCGATGAATATTCCTCTAAAATCATCTCAAATGAACTAAACTAATAGATGTGACATTGATTATATATTGTCAAAATGTGATTGGTTACTTAATGTGATTGTTTCCTTGAATGTTTCCACTTTTGATGTGGTATTTTTAACTACACAGATAAATTAGTTTATGGTTATCTTATTCCTAAAATGTGATAAAGTGTTTTTTTTTTTTTTTTTTGTTTTTTTTGTTTTAGATTTGATGTCATTTTTGAATTAGAAACAGCTTATGTGGTCGGATAAATGAAATCATGGTGTAGATGATGACCCAATGTTCTAAAGATTCATTATTAATTTAGAAAATTGAAACCATGATGTAGACGATGACCTAATGTGCTAAATAATTTCTTTAGTTTATGGTTTTTGTTTGCACATATTTATGCTTTATATACAAAATGTGGGAATGGATAAATGCATCCATATAGTGGAATATGATACAACTTTATACGAAATTCTTTTCAGTTCATATGGTCAGATAAATGTGACCATGGTGTAGACGATGAACCAATATGCTAAAGATTCGATTTTTAGCGATCGATTGCTCAAAATATTCCTCTAAAATCATCTCAAATGAACTAATAGATGCGTCCTTGATTATATATTGTCAAAATGTGATAGGTTACTTAATGTGATCGTTTCCTTGAATGTTTTCAATTTTGTTGTGATACTTAACGTGATGTCCATATTTTAGTCAGTGAGTGCATTATTTAATATCAATGATGCTATAGAATTAGATTTTAGATATGTAAATCCCAAACTTTTATAAAGTCTTGATTTTTTTTTTTTGGGATTGGGTGTATTTATTTATGACTTAGAATCAGTTCATGTCGTCGGATAAATGAAACCACAGAGTATCTGATTAGCCATATGAGCTAAAGTTTCGTTTTGTAGCGATCAATTGCACGCACTATTACTCTATAAATATATCTAATGAACAGATAGATGTGTCCATGATTATATATTGCACACATTGTGATAGAGTATTGAATTTTTTCAAAATGGATGTCCACATTTTTGAGTTAGAATTAGTTCATGTGGTCGGATAGATGAAACCACAATGTATCCGAATAGCCATATGAGCTAACAATTCGATTTTAAGAGATCGATTGCTCAAAATATTCCTCTAGAATCATATCAAATGCATTGATAGATGTGTCCATGATTGTATATTGAACACATTGTGATAAAGTTTAGAATCAGTTCATGATATACACCTATATTAAAATTCCTTCTTTGTGCAGGTTGGATTGTGGAGTTTTTGTTTGCATGTTTATGCAAATAATTTCAGAACATGGTCATAACAATGAAAGGTCATGAATTTAATATTGTGGACTCCACCCAGCAAGAACCTACAACAAGGAATATCGTTCCATCGAAGATCACGGATCAAGAATTGAGAGTATTTCGGGCACACTTAATTTCCAATTTTGTTAGAGATGCAAACAAATCATGGCATAACCATAAGTCACAGCAGCAGAAGTTGGATGATGACTTTGAAGAAACAAATTGAAATTCATTACTGGTTTTTATTAAATGCTTTTTTGATGAACCATTTATAAATTGAAAGTCAATTTTTGTGGGGACATCCAAAACTTGTGTGTGTGTGTATATATATATATATATATATATATATATTGGGTTGGTGCACAGATAGATGAATATTATGCAGAAATCATGCACCTAATGTCATCTATTATAAAACTTTTACAATGGATATATGGATCTATGAGGGAATTGACCTTTGTCTATGTTATGGCTTTGATTATCATAAGCTTGTGATTACTTTCATGGTAAGTGTCATGTGAAATGACCTTCATATATGTTTTCACATTCATCCGTGCACTTACATGTAAGGTGGACGGATAAATGAATAAACATTTCAAAAACTGACCAATATATGATAAATACTCCACCTTGGAAAAACTGAGAGTTTTGGGAACTTGTTTGACACATTTATGGTTTATATTCAGATAGTTAAAACATATAAATTCATTCAACCATGGAGTCTGTCATGGTCTAAATTTATATTTAAATGAAATTTATTGAAAAAGCTAATTTTGCAGTTTGATCTTATACATCCATGTTCAATCCATGGATATCAAATTGAATTTTTTAGCTCCTATCTCAAAAAAATTTAGTAATTTTCATGGCACTCCACATTTGTACCAAATTTTGTGTTGATGCATAGTGGTCCACTATGCTAATATACCCCCACAAATATAGTTCATAATCATTACCATGTAGTAAGATATCAACACCCAACCACTCATAGTGAAAGCTATGATCATTATCTACATATTATTGCATTTTTTAACCAATAGACAGCGTTGTTGATGTTCTCATGAAACAAATTGAAAGGGATATGTTCATATAGTGCCAAAATCAAATTTATAGAGTCCACGGAATAAAACCATCAATTAATTTCTTTATTCCCATATCCATGTGTTCATTAACTCATATTTGTGGAATTGTAAATTGGACAAAACACTATTGGATTCCAAATAATGTGCATAAAGCTAAACAATTTTTAACAAGAAGAGAAGCATTAAAAAAAGATTAGCATTAATTCAAAATCAAAACCATAGTTCTATTATAAAACTCAAACAAATAAATGTTATTCAAAACTTATTTCATCAAACATATGAACCCCAAACAAATACTCCCCTAAAAATTATTCCCCAAACAACGGTCCCTTGCAAGTCGTCTTGTTATGGTGGCCAAAACGATCGCATCTGCCACACTTGATTTGTCTTATTTTCTCTCCTCTTGAACGGATCTTCCTTTTCTTAGGCCTACCAAGTTGTGTTTTACTGTTGGGAGGGTGGATGAATGCATCATCGCATGACCAATATTGTTTCCCGACTGATGGGACGGGGTATATTGGCTTTGAGTACATCAACCGAAAATTAGAAACATAAAATGAATAGTCTGCGAAATCATCCACATCTCTTCTACTCTTTTGAATGGCAACAGCAGCATGTGCACATGGAAATCCATTTAATTGCCACTGAAAACAAGTACAAGTGCGCTTCTCAATATCAACCATGTTAGATGGAAATGAGCATACCTCAAAAACCACAGAATTTGCATAACGGACCACCCATGTTCTGCCTAATTCAAGAGCCTCTTGAAGTTTCGCACCCATTTTGGGACATATTATCGAATTCCAGGCGGTTGACAATTTTTTGGACTCAGCTAATTTCTCCATAACCAAATAACGGATACAATCAACAATTTTCATAACTGGCTTGTCGCGCGCCTCACCCACAAAAGCATTTAAAGACTCCACGGCATTTGTAGCCATCTCACCATAACGACGCCCTTCAAAAAATGCATTGGACCAATGTTTTGGATCCATTTTGTCAAGAAAACGAATAATAGTTTTCTTGCATTTATGGGACAGCAGCGATTCCTTTCTCTGATTATATGACTCTACTGTTGGCGCATATGCACAATCACCAAATTTAGAGATAATTGCCTCATTCACCTCGCCCTTTAAACCCCTCAACTTGTCCCTCAAATTTGCCTTTAGGTGGTAAAGGCAAAATGCATGATGACACTCTGGCAAAATATCCGGAACAACTTGCATCAAACCTTTATGGTGATCAGAAACAACAGTATACACACGCTCATCAGAAATAATTTCTTTCAAATTTTCAATAAACCAACACTAGTTCTCATAATTCTCAGCATCAACAATTGCAAACGCAATTGGAAATAAAGCTGCAAATTCACAAAACACAACAATATTACAAATTTGAAAAACCTAAAATGACATATATACGTTTATATGTGAACTATATATTTGAGGAAATTTGTAGAGATAAATTTATCTGTAAGACGCAGAAACGTAGAGATAAATCTATCTTTGGCATTCTCAGAAACGATAAACATAAACATAACAAATTTAGAGTATATGAGAAAAAATACCATTATTTCCATCCTTTGATACTGCAAATAATAAGTGACCTTTGTATTTCCCTTTTAAGAAAGTACCATCAATGAAAATCAAAGGCCTGCAGAAGCTGAAACCATATATGCATGCATGAAATGCAAAAAAAAACCTCTTGAATCGCGTTTCACCTTCATCAAGCTCAAGATTAAAATAACTGCCAGGATTATTTATAGATGCTTCATCGATGTACCAACGCAAATCATTGAACGATGTAGACTCATCTCTAAAGAGCTCACATCTTGCTTTATCAACAGCGGACCAAGCAACACGATAAGTAATACCAATCCCATAATCCGATTTCATGTAATTCCTAATATCACAAGGACCTAATCCTAGAGTAACTCTTACAAGGTCAATAATGCATTCACATACTAGATCAGAACTGACCCTTCTGTGATTGTCAATATGAATGTAGGAGCCACATGTGTGAACATTATCCATTGTTTTAATGTACGTCAATTCATCGCCATCTTGAACAGAACAATGTATGCGCCATAAGCATCCTTTTTCTTCTCGCATGACACATTGAACCGTGACCCTCTTTGCTTCATTCTTGACAAAATCAAAATCGAACCCACGCTTGATTGCGTATTTACACAACACGGAACGATATTCTTTGAGACCGCCCTTAAAGCACTGGACGATGTGCGATATGCCACAAGCCCATGGATCGGATAAAAGATTTTTTTTCTTATGAGGACAATACTTTGGCAATAAGTCAACCTCATCGTCATTCAACACCAAATTATCAGCAATTTGTAAGGGTTGATCCCCACCCGGCATAATAAGTCCAGAATTTATATTACTACAATCATCTATGGCCACAGCAACTCCCAAATTATCAATACGAAGATGTGACGCAATCAACCGCACGTTCTCTAAGTCATCATCATTTTCAAGCATGCAGTGATCATGCCCGGGAATTGAAAACGACATGTGTAATGAGGAAATGTTTGAAATTCCCCATTTCCCGCGCACGATATCACTCAACTCTCCAAAATCGATGGTATTGCTCAAACGAATGATAATGGTTTTACAGTTGTACTTGCACAAAAGTAGTATCGGATTTCTCACATCCATCTACAAAAAAAAAAAAAACACTTTCACACATTTTATAGATTGAAAAAATTGAAAAATTGAATTGGTGTATATGTATATATATACACTCAAATAGAAACAAAGACGTGAAACAATTAAAAGTTGCAGAGATAAATTTATCTCTGCAACGCATCTAGCAAAAATGAAACCAAATTTATCTCTGCAACGCATCTAGCAAACTAGACTCAAATTTAGTTTCAAAAAAGTTTAATTAGAACATGATGAACAAAAATCTGTTGATCAAGAAAATGAAACCAAAAATGCATGTCAAAGCAACAGCCAAACAACTTTAAATGAACACATCCGTACCTTCAACAACAGAAAGACACCAAGGTCGAAGAACTCAAGGTCGAATAACTCTAACCGGGAATCACAGAGTTGCTGATAAAGAAAATGGATTTTCGTTCAAAACATTTAAACACCAGACTAATGATCTAATAAAATGATAAAATGATAAAGTTCATTCAAATTCAAAAACATACCATTAATAAATACAGTTACATTTGTATTTCAAATCAATTTTGCATTATCTCTTCCATGAAATAAGGAAAAGGATTCATCATACAATCATGTACATGGAAATGAAGCTAAAAGTCAGCAATGGGTAAAAAAGACATTCTTTAATTAAAATATGGATTTATTTTTAATATAAAAGGGTTTACTGGGAATGGATCTTATCTATTGGACCTATTGATAATAAAATCAATACTCAGGGTCCTCTCGATAATTTTCCCATCCTTTCATAAAACAGTTTGATTATAATCTATCAATCATGTTCATAAAACGTTTAGTAGAAAAGCTCCATCCCATAATCATAAATAGTTTATCATTTGTAAGTGTTTCCATGACAAAACCTTTTATACAATTCATAAAGCATGTCACACAAGTTTCATAGTTTATAACCAGGTATATTTTATGTATCTAGTTTACCATTCAATAAGAAACAGGGTTCTCAAACATTCATGAATCATATCATTAAATCAGGTTTTATAGTCCATATCATTCTCATAGCAGTTGTAAAATAAAGATATCATCATTAACCGTAAAAGGTTACTTATCCCTACCTCAATGCAACTGTGTTTTCCAACCCTTTGTGGTTCCACGAGCCTCCCAATGCAATGTTTGATGCACCCAATGCAAGTGGTCCTCCAAATGACCCAAATAAACCTCTTAAAAGAAAATAGGAGAACTCCGGAGACTTTTTCGGCCAGAATCCGGCAAGATTCGAGGCTGCACCTCCCCTTCTCACGGTTGCACCCACTCTCTCTCTCTAACTCTCTCTCAAAGAACCAAAGTGAAGGATAAATGAAGCTGCCGATGAATTTATAAAGAAAACAAAAGGGGACAAATTTGGTATTTCTTGAAAGTTTTTAAAACAATCTTTGTTTATTTACAAAATCACCCCAAAGTTTAAAGAAAATACTAAAATATGTGTTTTAAAATTTTTTGGGTTATCACACATGCAGTAGAGAAGCTCCTAGGTTGTTACTTCCCAACCCTGAGAACGCCACAAAATGATGGAGACTAAGATATCACGCCAGCAATAAGGCGTGAGTTGTGCTGGACATAACTTAAGGTCAGCTAGAATCCGACAGATGACTGGCTGGAGAGGAACCCTAAGTCCGACGTCAAAAAACTATTCATAAAAGACCACTTCGTCGGGACGATGACTACTAGCGCATTCATACTCTTGAGGAATACGAATCTAGACAGAATTGGGAAGACCTAATCTAGATCGGTAGGTTGAAAAACACTTGGCATCAACGGAGCACAAAATTGTGTCAGCAGTAATGCCAACAAGGTTTGACTCGATATCAACGTCATCATCTACACCAATATCCTCGTCTACTGGAGGATCACCTATTTCTTCCCTATAGAGGTCTGACAAAGGTGGAGGGACATGAAAACTATCCCTAGAGGAAATTACTTCATCGTCTCCACTATGAGGATTAACCCTATCTGCTATACTGGGGAATCCGTGTCTTTTAAACTAAGGTCATCAAATACCAAGCGATGTTTAATTTTTTCAACAAGAATAAAACAACTACAAGTTTTTGCCAAAGTCTATTGAAGGAAATAGAAAGAAAATCAGAATACAAAGAAAGCTCAAGAAAGTGCAAGAGAACTTAAGAAAGTGCAAGAAAACTCAAGAAAGTGCTAGAAAATGCAAGAAAGTGAGAGAAATATACTAGTTGAACAGAAAAGCTAACAGAAAATGAAAAAATGACTGGAATACCTGGATGAATATAGCAAGAAGACTGCAAATAGGGGGAGTACGAGCACAGGACTCTTCGTTGCATGAGGATGGAGGAGAATAATTTGAGTAGATAGGAAGAAGAGGTTGGGCAAGAAGATTAGCAGCACTAGGGAGCGAGAGCAAGTAAAATCGAAGAGAAAGAAATTGTTGGGATTTATATAAGAGATGGGAACGTCCAAGATCAAGCCACTTGGTAACAATCGAACCCCTGGAATTTGAAAAAACTCACATCTTTTCAAATTCCCCACCACATTCAATGTGCATGTGCCAAACGTCGCTTCTTCTTGAAATTCAAAACACCACCACACAGTTTCCAAGGCGGCAATAATGACAAATGGTCGTTTCGGTTTCCATCATATTTAAACCGAATATTTCTCCTTTCAACTTGTGTTAAAATGAAAAAATAATGGGCAGTTGATGGGGGTAAATTTGATTAGTCGACGAATATTGGACGAAGACTGTACGTCAGCCAATAGTACAAGGATTATCAAGATTTCTACACGTTAGGATATCCCACAAAATCAGGGATTCGGCTAAAATTCAACTAAGTTAAGGAGAAAATCTCGGACTTGCCAAACAACCTCAACCTCCTATATAAAGATGGGTGGAACAGTGCAAACGATAAGCAATCTTTTCTGAAAAACTCTCTTACTTTCATTTCGAGTCATTTCTGTGATTGACTTGATCGTCGGAGGGTTATCGCCGGACAACGTCCAGCCGCTCAAATTGTCTTTTTTGCAGGCTTGAGATCAAGGCGTTCAACATTTGCTGATTCTTGCAGCATCATCGATATTCATGAGAAGTTTTTTCAATCCAACGGTGGGTTTTATATTTTACAAATTATAGGTCTTTTCTTTTAATAAGTCTTAATTACTTTGAAACCCATTTGCACTAACTTTGTTTAAAATCACTATTAAAAAGAAATGAATCCATATATCTCTTTATAATTTTGTTCAAACCATCTCCACATATCAAAATTTCCCTATTAAATTAATCGAACATTGGCTAACCATTCTATCTCCTCTCAAACTGTCTAAAAATAATTATCACTCATCTCTTAAATCAAGTGGAAGTGGACTTTTAACTTAATTTATTTTTATATTAAAAATATAAAAAGTATGTAAAATAAATAATTATTTTTCTTTTACATATTTTCTATACATAGGAATATAAGATAATAGCAATGATAAAACAAGTTTATTCATGGGCCTGTTTACGAGCATATTCACAAGTCTTATCCGTGAACATGCTTCGAACATGTTTACAAGCTACAAGCATGTTCGTGAGCATAAACAATTAAATTTAAAAATAAAAATTTTAAATTTTAAAAAATAAATAAAAAAGCAAGCATACAGTATTTTGGGTGGTGTTAGAGTTGGGCTTGAGATAAGCCCATTTGTCCTAACTCGAAGTTTGCAGCATCTATTATACAATTTGATTTTTGGGTCCGTTCATTTTCTTTAGGGAGGGGATGTTGTATACCCTGTAGTTGCTCTCTAAACCCCATACTTTTCTCTATTCCAAAAATACCCATTAGCAAATTTACTATAAATGGCATATTAATTTTTAAAAAATCCAATGAACTCCATGGGATTTTGATTTCTACACCCCACAGAAAAAAGTTCTCATTTATAACCAAAATCAAGCATGATCACCTTTTTTCTTCCCATATCCATCTTCCCCTAAACCTTTCTCTATCTCCATTTCATCCAACCTCATACAACTTGCCTACATATTTATTTTGTTCCAAACTTTGGGTGGTGTACATCGATGGAAGTAAAAATGGACCTCTAAAATGGTGAGAGCAATGGATAGAGTGTTTTTTTTTTTTAAGCTTTTTTGCATTTTTTTTTTCAAAATCGCAGCACGTTCGGTCGTTAGTAGAAACGAACATTATTAATATGTTCGGTGGAAGCAAAATGTTCGGTTGGCTTCCACCGAACATATTCATAATGTTTCAGTAGGATGCATTTTTGAACATATTTAAAATATTCCTCCATTACCCATCGAACAATGAAAAAAAAAATCCTTAAAAAGATTTTTTTATTTTTATTTTTGCACTATTCAGTGGATAATGGAGGAAAATTTTCATTATGTATGGTTCTGTATAGTTTGTGTGAGTAGAAGTTTTACAAGATGATTTGGGTCTTCATGGTTTATGTAATGCCATGAAAGAGCTTTAGGACTTTTTGAAAGCCAATCTTCTTTGCATTTGCACCATATGAATTGAGCCATAGAGTAGAGAGAGAGAGACTATATGAGAGTTGGTCTAGTTTTAGGGGATCGATTTGGGAGCAAGCAATTTGAGCGGGTTAATGAAAAATTTGAATGATTTGGGTGTGGCAACCCTGTAAAGAGAAAGAGATCTGAGAGAGAGGTTTGAAAGAGAAAAAGTAACTTCGTTAACCTTTTGCATTAAGCCCAAAACGACGCCCCAAGTCGTGTTTCCATCCTCAGCCATTGGATTAGCCAAAAGCCTTGCGTGTCGCACATCCTTCGGTGGATCACTTGGTGGTGATCAACTATCAAATCACTAGCAAATTCGGAACCCAATAAATGCTAACATGTTATCACTTATCAGCAAATTATTATATATGGATTAAGAGACCGTCGGTGAATTTGATCACTTTATTTTTGTTAATCACCTCATGACTTACTTAGGTTTGGATGGAGCAAGTGAAGGGACCAACTTCTCCTTATTCATGAGTTTTATGAAGAGAGAGCTATATAGGAATACAAAACTCCACCAAAGCCCTCATTGTTTCCCTTCTATAAGGCAATATGTGGAAAGAAATATAAAGAAAGGAAAATTTATTTAATAAACTTGCACAATACCCATTTTCCTCTCTCTTTTTTTAAAAAAAAAAAAAAAAAAAAAAAAAAAAGAAGTCGTCCATTGGGATTATGAGCTGCATAAGAGGAGGTAACCCCCTTCTTTTCCTTAAATCTTCTCCACCCTGATGAAGGTGGGACTCGAATCTAGGTCTCTGGTACAACCACTGAGAGACTTTATCAGCAGGTTAGCTGACACCTTCTATTTTGCTCGTTAACTAATAAAGAAAAAAAAAATATAAATAACACATGACTCCTAATTTCTGAGCAATGATATATTGATAATATATATGTGCATTTAATGAATATTTTCTTTTCAATTTCTTTCCAACTCCCAAACGAGGCCAAATAAATCACTTTCTTTTTTGTTATAATAACTCCCAATTTAGTTCAAAAGAGGAAAACACCATTCTTTCTTTTTTCATTTCTCTTCTCTTGCTTCTAACTAAAATATATATATTTTTATTATTTTGAAAAAATAGAAAGAGGTGATTCTATTGGCACCCATCAATTAATAATAAAAAAATTATTACTATTGTATCCACATTTAAATTTACTATTAAGGTAATATTAGATAAATAAAATAAATCATATTACTTCTTGTACCCACCTTCTCCTTTCAACGTTCATATCTTTTCCATAAACCTTACTCTTACAGTCATTTTCAATATTGTATAACTTTCTAAAAACTCTAATAAAAATAAATGCGTTTATTCATCAATGGACAATGAAGTGGTCATGTGTGATGATTCCAATGATGAAAAGGTACATTTTTTTAAGTATGATTCACTTTTTTTAAGTTGTTTTAATTTGAACTTCGTATTTTTGTTCAGCCCTGCGATATTGAACATCAATCAATGTTCAAATAGGGATGATTGAACATATTAGTATGTTCAGTCACCCCAACTGAATATATAAAAATGTTTATCAGGAGGTGTTGAACATTACAAGATGTTCAATAGGTACTAATAGAATATCATCATATGTTCAACGATTGTTAACCGAACAAAAATGCCCAGACAATTTCCTCAACTTTCAAATATGATTGTGAGGAGTTGAATGAAGAGTTAGGTTAGTAGAGAGATGGCTCTTCTTGCCCTCCGTCCAATGATAAAAAAATCCCTAATTTTTGTGATGGAAGTTTATAAAGAAAAAAAAAAGATTAAGACATTAATTTTTTGTATTAAGTGGGTGTAAACATAAATATATCTTTGGATTAATTGAGTTGGAGTTATTTTGGATATTATGGTGGGTGTATGTAGTAAATAATATCTATTTAAATTTTAATGGTGGGAATAGAGAGCGAGTGGGTGCCACTAACAAATTAGGTGGATGGTAAGAGAATCACCCAATAGAAAGTGATAGTATGTCATTATTTTTTGTAATAACATATATTCTATTTACTATTGATTAATATGGACTCCATTATTATTTTGGACCCACCATTATTTCTAGTAGATGAAAATGAATTGTCATTATTAAAAAATAATAACAATTTATTATTATGCTAGATGGACTCTTTTGCTTTTTCTCTCTAAACTCCCAAAGGGATATAAAGATGTGAAGACTTTCCACTGTAAACCCTTGTGGGAGACATATTTCTCCTAGACAAAATCAATTTTCCTTTTCTTTGAAAGAGTCCTCTAACTACTCATTACAAAATGGCTTCAACCACACTCTAGTGGATCCTCTTTAATATATGTCGTACTGTCCAATAAAATCTTATCAGGTCGGTATCATGACAAGCATTTTTCCCACCATCACAGCATCACTGATTCTGACTAATAAATTAACCATATCCAAAATCAACTCCGTCGCGACGAATTATGGAATCTTTGCTGTTTGGCCTCAAAACTCTCAAAGCAATATTGAATATTAGCGTGCCCACGTCTCTAACTGTTCCTTGTACTAATCAATCCCCTGGCCTAATCCTAGAAGAAAAGACACAGGAAATTTTTGGCTAGTTTGTAGAGAATTGACTATGACCAAGTCACCATTATGACACCAGACAAAACTTCAATCTTGATCGATAATAGCATTGTATAATTTTATAAACGACCAAATATATATAAATATAGATAGATATACCCAACTTTTTTTATCAGGTACATTGGATGCAATTTTTATAGGGTCATTCGCAAAATAAATTTTAAAAAATCGATACTTATCTTATGTATATTATGTCCATCAAAATTCACAGCGATCCAAAAGTCGGTTTTATAAAAATTGTGATTTTTTTTTTCAAAATATCAAAATTCCCTTACAGTCAATTTTTTTTAGAAACGGATTATTGGATTACTGTAATTTTTGACAGGATATACACACATAATAGAGATTATTTTATAATTGACCCTATAAAAATGACATGATGTAAAAATGATTAGGTTGCACATGATAATAGAAACTCTATTTAAACGAAAGTGACCAAGATTTTAAAACAAAAAAATTAAAGAAATTAACAAGCTTACTGAAATTGTGGAATGTTGGTATAATAGACAATATAATATCCTAGTGAACTTTATATTTGAGCTGTAGGTGGCTATTGATATATAGCATCTTATTGGTTGGACTCCTTGCTAAATAAGATCATATTTAGGATCCTTTTGATCATTTTCCTTAAAAAGTATGACATGCAGCAAGCTTTAGGTAGGGTTGAGCACATTGAATCACTACATGGGTACTACTTTCTAGAGGATGGAACCATTACCATTATCTTATCTCTTTGATACCAATATTTTCAAAATTCCATCGATTCATTTTTCTATGAAATGGGTCCCCACGGAGGCCAATGCCTTAATTATATTTTAATAATAATAATAATAAACAACTTGGTCATAGATTATACGAAGATTTTATCTTATTATGAATTAAGTATTGAGAGCCATCAGCCATATCTAATCCTAATCAACCATCCTTGACTAGGCTTAATTACGACAGCTAACCAATTCCACAAGACTCAAGTCATGCCTCTGATGTTTTAAGAATGTAGCTGTAGAGTAAATCATGGTTTAGACTCTTTTTTTTTTTTTCGATAATTCATGGTTGATTCTTTTGTTCCGTGCTGCGCGTAATAATAAAGCTTACCAAGTCTAACACATCGAGTGTTAATTTTGTATGGATATATATGAATCAGCATGATAAGTATTTTAAATAATTGATTATTGGATTAGATAGTCTTTTTATAAATGTCATGCATGTCAAAAATTATAACGATTTAATGGTCGGTTTCTTAGACATAAATTGTGAAAAACTACATCAATATATATCTAACGGTTAAAACTGTCACAATAATATACATCTAATGGTTAAAACTATCACAATTTTTCATAGTCTATACTTTAGAAACTGACAATCATATCGCTATAATTTTTGGCATGCATGACATGCATAAAAAGAATATGAAATCCAATAATTGATTTTTTAGAATACCAATATCACATTCATATATATAGAAAACTCATGTCCTTACATAAACTTATATATACATATACTTAAAAGAAAATTAATCAATTAATGGATCCACCTATTTATTAATACCTTGCGACTTGGGGTAGAGTAAGTTTCTTTCATTTAATGCCAGCAAAGATTAGAAACCCTTTGTAAGTTCTATCACTCCTCTAAAGATTAGGTATTTTTTTAGAGGTAGTGTTTGGGTGATGATTATGTGTGAATATATATATATATATATATATATATATATATATATATATATATATGTGAGTTCGTGTGTGTTTTATTTGCGTATTCTTTCTATTTTTTTTTTTTTTTAAATACAGCAAAAAAAAATGCCAAACATAGTTTTGGGACATGATTTTGTCTCCTAAACAAAAAGGGGGACAAAAGATAGGATAGTACAAATAATAAAATTTCACTGTCACTGGTTGTATGTATTTTAAGAGTTGAGTTTAACTAAATTTCTTTTTGTATGTGTGTGTGTATATATATATATATATATATATATGGTCATGTTTTCCTAACCATTCTTTTTACCATTATTTCTATCATTCATTTTTAAAATACCAATGTGGGTAGAATATTTTGAGAAACCAACCGTTGGATTGGGTATTATTCTTATACAAGTCATATATGTCAAAATATTCTACCCATATTGGTATTTTGAAAACGGATGATAGAAATAATGGTAAAAGGAATGGTTATGGAAACCTATCCTCTCTCTCTCTCTCTCTCTCTCTCTCTCTCTCTATATATATATATATATATATATATATATATATATATATATGCTTTAAGAATGTTAACAAATATAATTATACCGTAACTGGATGCTGGAATTCCGAATGGAATTGGAACATTCTTAACAAATATAATTATACCATAACTGGATGCTGGAATTGCGAAAGGAATTGGAACAGTTGGATTTGAAATTGTAATTGGATTGCTTAAGTCCAATTTTTATGTTGTTGAAATGTAATTTTTTAATTAAATAAAACTTAATTAGAAATTAATTAGCTATTTTATTTATTTATTTTTGGAATATTGTGAAAAAAACACAATTATCTATTTAATAAGATGGAAGTGGTTGTTTTATAGGCCGTGTTGATATTTTGTAAGTCATGCATGGCTCCCCAAAGTATTATTAAAATTATTATGAATATTTTTATAAAATTAGTTTTTCACAAATATGTACTTTTAATAATAATAATTTATATTTATGGTATTAAAAGTGTACTAGAGCATCGAATTTTGATTGAAATTTGGTTGAAAAACTAAAAATGTCTGAAAACTTAAAATTGTTGGTTATGTTAATAATCTTATTTAAGCTGAAAGCCCATTAAAATAATTTTTTTTTTTGTAAAAATTTAATATAATAAATTAAAAAATTGAGCTAGTGAGTGAAATTAAAAAACTGAACCTCAAAATTCTTTTTTCTTGAAGATGGAATACATACTACTGCATCAATAAAGGGCATATTATCTCAATATTGCTGAAGTTTTAATTAATTTCGTAAATGAAACTCATATTGAAATAATTATGGAAATAAAGCCCCATACATGCAAATGGACATTTTTTTTTTCCTTTTAACTGTAAAAAAATTTTAATTTCATTTGAAACTTTTCACATAATCACCAATTTTATAAATAATCACAAAAAATCTGAATAATCACCAACAATATGAAGAATCACCAAATTTACACAAAATCACCGATTATCATATTTTCTAATAATAATCATTTTTGTTAACAATGAATCTCCAATGACTATCTGTACAGATCAATATAAAACTTTTTAACATCAAATCATATCTCTACTTGTCCTATCAAACATTAAATGCAGCATAATATGTATAATAACAAAAAATACATATAATTACTGAAGTGTTATACATTCACCAATCGTCAAAATTACACATAATACCCAAAAAAGCACAGAATCACAAATTTACAAATTTTATATATAATCACAAAAAATATATGTTATCACCAATTTTCATTAAATCACCAAATTCGTATTGAGTCACCATTTTCACAAAATGGTAGTTAGGACACACGGGAATAAGAGCAAGAAGGAGATTTTTGTTTTTTTGATATTATATGATTTATTTTTATTACTTATTAAGTATGATTTGACTATTTATAAAATGGTGATTATTAACAAAATTGGTAATTGTATAAAAATTAGGGATTTATGTTCTGTAACAAATTTGGAAATTGTTTTTCAAAATGGTAATTAAGTGTTCTTAAAGGGCATTTTCATCAGAAAATTATATTTCCGTAATTATTTCAATGAGAGTTTCATTTCCGTAATTGATTGAAATCTCAATAATATTGAGGTATAAATGCCATCAATAAATAATTGATAAAATTATATTTCTTATTTGAAATTAAGAATTATTAATTTGCAAATTACTTAAAAAAAAACATTAATCCTCGTTTAGTGGGATTAAAATGGTTTTGTGATGCCAATGTGTTCGATTTGATAGAACAATGCATCGAGCGGTGGGAGTGAGATCAGACTTTAACGTGGATCCAAAATTGCCACGTAGATCCCATACGTGGGTCCATATATTGCTCATGTTTCACTCATAAGCCACGTGTGCAACAAACAATAAGGTGCTCGTAAAGTACCAAGTACTCACGAAAATAAATAATCTCCGATTAATATTATTAATATATTATCATAATTATAATTATTGTTATCACATAAGATAAGATGAGATGTTCCTTAAAACTGTTTTATAAAAGCATTTTTCGCAATCATTCCATCTCATTTCCTATGTTTTAACCTTTCTCCCCCTACAATTGGCCCCCTATTCCTTACTCTCTCTCTCTCTCTCTCTAAAATCTCTCATCGGATTGATCGCCAGAAGCCACTTCCGTCCGTTCAACTCGCCGGCATTCCGGCAACTGATTCCGATGACTCCGCATTCCGATCTGCCAACGGTCGGTTATCTTCATGATTCAATTCAAATAACGGTACAATTCTCCTCTAATCCCTTTCTCAGATCCATACCTGTTTGATCTCTACAAAACATTCTGAATATAGTGTGAAAACGAGAAAAAAGCATTGAACATCGATGGAATCTAGGGTTATTCTATGATGCATGATCTAATTGTACTCGCTAGGTTATTGATGATCTGATCATTGGGGTATTGAAAATAACTTAGAATTAGGGTTTGTTGCATTGAGATGTTTAAAATTATCAAGCGCGGACACCGTAAGGGCTCGAAGTCCGATGGTGTGGATTCCGCGGCATACGGCTTCGCACCGCCGTCGAATGTGGTTATAAACCACGCCTCACGGACCGCCCCATCGACACCTGTGGGCAATTCACAGCCGCAGGCTGGTGGCGGCCTTACGATTGCAGTGGCGCCGCCCCCTTCTGGTGTCATTGAACCTCTCCCTTTGTTCCGTGATGTACCGGTCTCTGAACGCCAAAACTTGTTTATTCGGAAATTGTATATATGTTGCTTCCAGTTTGATTTCTCCGACACGTTGAAATCGGTTAGAGAGAAGGAGATTAAGCGGCAGAGCCTATTGGATCTTGTTGATTATATACAATCGGGGTCGGCGAAAGTTACGGAGACTTGTCAGGAAGAGATGATAAAAATGGTTTCAGTGAATATTTTCCGGTGCTTGCCACCGGCATCCCACGAAAATACGGGTTCTGAAATCACCGACCCTGAGGAGGAGGAGCCTTATTTGGAACCCTCGTGGCCTCATTTGCAGCTTGTTTATGAGCTGCTTTTGAGGTATGTTGTGTCATCGGATACTGATACCAAGATTGCCAAGCGATATATTGATCATTCATTTGTGTTGAAATTACTTGATTTATTTGATTCTGAGGACCCCCGAGAGCGGGAATATTTGAAAACTATTCTTCATCGGATTTATGGGAAGTTTATGGTGCATCGTCCATTCATTAGGAAGGCAATCAATAACATATTTTATCGGTTTATATATGAGACAGAGAGGCATAGTGGTATTGGTGAGCTTTTGGAGATTCTTGGGAGTATAATAAATGGGTTTGCCCTGCCAATGAAGGAGGAGCATAAGTTATTCCTTGTTCGGGCTCTTATACCACTGCATAAACCGAAACCAATTGCATTGTATCATCAGCAGCTCTCATACTGCATTACTCAGTTTGTTGAAAAAGATTACAAGCTTGCAGATACTGTTATAAGGGGTTTGTTGAAGTACTGGCCACTCACCAACTGCCAGAAGGAAGTTCTCTTTCTCGGAGAACTAGAAGAAGTGCTGGAGGCTACACAGGCTGCGGAGTTTCAACGATGCATGGTTCCTCTATTCAGACAGATAGCCCGCTGCCTCAATAGTTCTCATTTTCAGGTTTGTGAAATTTTTTTTACCTTTTTAAGTTCTTTATATATCCCTATGGCACTTTATTAAGGATTGATTGCTGGAATATATGCATGATTAATTTTGAAAACAATCTGGATCGATGTAGTTGGAGATTTAAATTTTTTGGATGTGGATTTCGTGCCTTGACAGAACCTTATTAGGCTGATAGTTGTTACAAATTTTTTTTTACTTATTTGTCCTTACCTCTGTTGTTTGTTTGAGACAAATGGTTGTTGATGATTCCTTCATTGTCTTCTTGACTACTCCTCATGGATAATTGAACTCTCAAATTTTTGTTTGTATTAAGTAGTTGGGATTTGGCTGCTATCAAGTTTTTGTCTTTTCCATTACTCCATTCAGTTATGGTTCTTTTTTATTTTTATTTTTGTTCCTTTTAATTATTTTGTGGAATGCTTCATGTTGAATTGCATCTTCATCTGGGAAATCTACATAAGAGACATGATGCGGTGACTTTTGGCTTGTGAGAAAGGTGACGGATTGTGTTATATATTATTTTTCTATGTCACTATCAATTTCACTAATTCCTAATAATTGAAAACACTAACACAAGTTCTAATATATTTTTCAGCATAATCTTTTTGACAAATATGCCTGCCTTTGCCTCTTTTAGAAAGAAAGGAACTTAGAAGTACCATTTTATTTTCCTTTACCATTCTCTAATGGGACAGTAGATTAATTCAGTTTCTTTTCATCAATAAATTCTATCCTTTTTTTATTTTTTATTTTTTTATATGGCGTTGTTAATGTCATGTTCATGCAAGAAGTCTTCCCTTAGAGAGAAGAAAACAAAAGCTTTCACTTATCTCTTCTCACAGAGCAAAATGAACTTCCTTATTTTATCTAATCTTTATTTTCTTCACCTTGTGTTTTTCTTAATAATGCCCATAAATGCAATCTAGATTCGTCATTAGTTCATTTTAGATTTTAAGTCATTGAGAGTCCTAATGAACGTTAAATTCCAATATTGGGAAAGCATTTTTTTTTTTATATTATTAAATATTTGTCTTCACCTATTCCTTATTTTTTTTACTAATAATTGAAAAATTGCCTTTTAACTTGTGATTCTTCAATTATTATTATTTATTTCAAACTATAGTTGATTACATTTGAGGGATTTGAAACAAGCCTTACTGGAGGGGTTGACCCAAGAAAAAAGTGAAGTTGATTTTGGTTGTAGGGGGTGTGTGCCATGCAATTGGGACTTTTGGCCACAAATTAATGATCACAAAAATACATGGAAAAATAAATCAAGTATTGTATGAAACTTATTTTTGAAATTCACTGTTCATTGCCCATAATGGCTTGCTGGCAAGTTGTTTGTGTGATCCACTGGATGAAGGTTAAACAATGAGCTTGAGAAAAGCAAAGAAAAAGAATTGAAGAAAATCATTGTAGAAATAAAAGATTAGGAAAGATAAAGAAGAATGATATACTTTGTTTTGTACCCACTAACTAGAAATTGAAAAGATAATAAGTTTTCTATATTTTCCTTTCTTTCTATATATGAGCTTCAAAACCAAATAAGGGTGCAACTTTGTTCGGTTTGGTTCGGGTTTTGATTTAGAAAAACATAACCCAGACCTAGACTGACAACTTAAGGGAACTAGACTGAACCAACCCAACCAGTTTGGGTCTTAGGTTGAGCTAAAGATAAAAAGATTAACAATCAAACAAATTACAGTGATAAATATATGAAACAAATAGTTAAAGCCCAAAAAATATTATTCTTAATGGAATTGCTTGGATAATCATACATAAGAATAAGTTCAAGATTATTCCTTTCTATATAAAATGAATGTTCAATTAAAATATGGAAGAATGGTTTTAGAACCAAACCAAAACATTACAATGTTAAACGGAAGAGAAGGAGATCAATGTATTAAGGAGTAGAGATTGTCAAAATGAAAAGAAAACCCTTGTATAGACATTGTATAAACTAAAAAAATTTTAAAAGAAAATTTAAGATTAATAAGAAACGGAAGAAGACTAAGAAGTAGATAGATATATTTTGCACAAAGGAATTACACTGAAATAACGATTTTTAGATTTCTCATAGCAGTGCTTTAAGGATTTTATGAATTTGGCTTTCGCATGAGGAAGGATACTATCATTCCAGATGCAAAAGCTAGAAGGTCAAAAATCAGGGTTGGAGATTTGATATTCTTTCATATGTCTTATTTGGTGTTGTAAGGATTAGGTTATTAAGTTACACTATCATAGTTAGAAAAATAAAATATTGGCATATGTGAGACATAAATGCATATCAATTGGTATTATTACTTATAAAAGTCCCAATGTTGGAAAAACTTTTGATTCACTAAAATATGCTCATATTAAATGCTAATTACACTTCTACCCTCTTGCAATTTTAATGATCCAAAATCTCTTTAATTGCTTCTTTCTTAAGTGTTACTTTCAATTAGTTTTCTAATTTAACAAAGTTTTCAATAACAACAAATTTCTTCATGGGGAGGACAAGATATTTGATCCCAAAAGAAGGTTATGATGGTCACTTGTAGTTCAATGAAACTCTTACTCCGGATTTTTATTATTAACCCAAGAAAACTCAATCAAGATTTTGATTCACCGACATAAACCCATCTACACATTGAAGTGTATTTGCATGGTTCGTACTACAAGTTTTTTTTAGTCTCACAATTAGTTATGTATAAAATTAGATTTGAATTAATGCTTAATTTAGGGAAAATGACATTTTAGTATCTTCAACTTTGGGGTGAATACCAATGTGGTCCCTAAACTTTTCTTTTGCTCGTTTTAGGCCAATTTTTTTAAAACGTGTACCAATGTGAGATATTAACTGACTGAATTAACATTCCTTCTTTTAAAATTGACGGCTGCTAACTTGGTTGCTAATGGACTTAACATTAACTGACTGCAGCCCTGTCAGTCGCCATCAATTTTAACATACGGAATGTTGATTCTGTTGGTTAATGTTCCACATTAGTACAACTTTTAACAAATTTGGACTAAATCGAGCAAAAGTAAAGTTTAGGGAGACATTAACTAACTGAATTAACATTCCGTCTTTTAAAATTGATGGCTGCTAACTAACTGGGTTACTAATTGACTTAACATTAACTGGCTGACAGCCCTGTCACATTGGTACAACTTTTAACAAATTTGGACTAAATCGAGCAAAAGTAAAGTTTAGGGACCACATTGGTATTTACCCTAAAGTTGAAGGTTCTAAAATGTCATTTTCCCCATAATAAATGACGTGTTTGCTTTATAAATACGTTTTGAATATAGAACTTAGTATTTTTCAGCTAGTAACTGGTAATCGTGAATGTTTTCAATTTTCTGTGACTTTTGTTATCTCTGTATTCGTCAATTATTTTTATTATTCATTTAAAATATTAAAATTTTCTAAGTTAATTAAAATTTGAAAAATATTTTTTGTGTATGTTAAACAAAGAATTAACTATACTTCTCATTTTTAAATCACTTGTCTTACTTTTAAATCTTTTCTTGAAAAAGCACAAATGGTAAGTTCAAAATAGTTAAAACAATGTATAAAATGAAATACATTACTGTTATGATTTTATTAATTTGGGATTTGCTAAATGAATTGAATGATTGTTGGCGTAAAGTAAATAATAATAAAGTCTTATGTTTAAATTTCAATAAAAAATAAATTATTAATTTCTTATTCAATTAGTATTTTTATTTGAATTAAATTTCAAAAGTTTATTATACCTATTATTTATTCAAGCCAACTACCACATGAAAATTGTTTATTTTTTGAACTCCTTTTTTACTATGATTATCAGGGCCGGAGCCACAAAAGGCTTAGAGGGGGCAATTGCCCCCCTGCCTCGCAAAATATGAATTTTTCCTATCCTAATTTAAGAGTTAATTCTTTTAGGTTTAGTATTTTTCCTCTCCTAAAGTTATACTAATTTTTCTGTTGGCCTCCATTATTAGAGTACAATTCCTTCTTCAAAACTAAAACTCTTTTGTAATATTGTATTTTCATACGATATAGTTATTTTTTTAATTTATTAACTAAGATTCAAAAGAAAAAAGAAAATTGTTTATATAAAATTTGGCCAAATGATTAAAAAATTAAAATAAACAAATTTTCTTCAACCTTAGCACTAAATTAATAAATTTAGATGTAGTTGAATTCTATATATATATATATAACACTCTTATTAAGTTTATAAATTAACAATTATACACACACACACACACACACACTCACACACATATATATATAGTTTGCCCCTTTTAGGAAGATTTCCTACCTCCACCCCTGATGATTATGATATTTTTT
>JAESVK010000392.1:2243237-2282647 GCA_017140935.1 Hamamelis virginiana
ACCCCTGATGATTATGATATTTTTTATGGTTCAACAGAAGATTCAATTTCTAATTGAAAAATAAAAAAAGTAAAAATAATTCTTCATATATATATATATAGACAGACAGAAATGATGATTTAAGGACTGGTCCTTAAATTAATTTAAAGTCCACTCACCATTTTCTCACCTAGTATAGGTATTTTGAAAAACTGCGTTGGATTAGATAGTCTTATTATGTATGTCATGTTTGTCAAAAATTAAAGTGATCCAACCATTGGTTTTCAAAATACAGTTCGTGAAACACTCTAACAGTATTTACTGTTGTATGCTGTAACAATTGTTTAATAGTCTATATTTTGAAAACCAACCGTTGGATCACTTTGATTTTTTGCAGACATGATATACATAAGAAGATTATCTAATCCAGGTTTTTCAAAATACATTTCCTAATGATGAGTGGACCTCAAATTAAGATTAAGAACCGGTCCTTACTTGATCATTTCTAATATATATATATATATATATATATATATATATATATAAGAGAGTAATGATCCTGTCAGCATTTGCTGGCTTTATAAAGTCAACAAACAGTCCATGGCCGTTAGATCTTACTCCATGGCCGAGATCTAATGGCCATGGAACATTTGCTAACTTTATTAAAATAATTAAATGCTGACAGGACCATTTCACTATATATATATAAATTTATATATTTTCATAATTGGATTAATGAGATAAACCTTTTTGTATGAAGGCTAACTTGGGAAGTATCCAATGAACATTTACATTGATTTAGATATGGTTTTACCTCTCTTTATAATTGTATCTTTATTAATGTTTTAAAGATTTCGCTTTTATTTTCAAGTATTTTATAGGAGTTCTTATTTAATTTATTTTTAATATATATATATATATAGTTTGGTTCAAGTGAACACTAGTGTGCACACGCACTAGTGCAATCTGTGCTCCATTCACCCCAGCTCACCGTGCTTTAAATGCTCTGTATGCCAAGTCATTTCAACTAATTTCCACCTTAAAAATTTAAAAAGTAACTTTGCTAAACCGGCAGCCAGCCATGCCATGCGTGTTTGAGTAAGTAGAAAAGTTACAAAACTAAACCCCCAGCCATGGCATGCGTGTTTGGAGACTTTCAAACCCGCAAGCCTCCCTTGCAGCGCAGGTTTGGGTAAGTGCTGCAAGGGAGTGATGCGGGCTTGAGTGAGTGCCGCAAGAGAGGGATGTGGTTCTGGCCTATTGTGAAAAAAAAAAAAAGAAAAAAAAAAAGCAGCAAGTGCTGCAAGGGAGGGATGTTAGTTTGAGCCCATAAAGTGAGTGCCACGAGGGAGGCTTGCGGGTTTGAGAGGCTCCAAACACGCATGGCATGGCTGCGGGTTTAGTTTTGTTACTTTTTAAATTTTTATGGCGGAAATTAGTTGAAATGACTTGGCTGTACAATGCATTTAAAGTGCGGTGAGCCGAGGTAAATGGAGCACTGTTGGATCCATCCAATGGTGCAGATTGCATTAGTGCGCACTTGAACCAAACTTTATATATATTGGATAGGATGTATGGACAGAGCATTTTACACAAATTCTTACACAGGTTTTAATAACCTTTTGTTAGACTTGTATTTTAAAAATTCATACTTGGCCTAGACGTTCCTCCTATATATATCATGCTTACCAAATATCAAGTTCATTGAAGATCAAGAACCATTTCATCCATAAATGTGATATGTTTTATTCATAAAAAATATCACTTTCATGGCTCAAATGGCTACTGGCATTTGATATTTGGTATTGGTGAGAAAGGGCATCTAATCCAATGGTAGGTTTTACGAAATACAAGTCTCACAAAAAGTTATTAAAACCCGTGTAAGAATTGTGTAAAATTTTGTGTCCATGGATTCTTCTAACCCTATATATATACACGTCAATCATGGGATTAGGTTATTTTATCTAATAAGCCAACCCAAAATTGAATCGACATTAGCCAGTTCCATAGTGAACATTGAATCAGGTCAATAACTTTAGAAAACCGATCCAAATGCAAATTCAACTCAATTGGTATCCTTTTGTTGATCAAATGCGCTAAAAATTATCTTGGTTTGTACCAGTACACAAAATTGACATAAAGCTGACACGATTAAGATAAAATGTTTTATTGAATTAAAAATGATAAATACCCTTGTACAAAGCTGACATGAAATTTTCATCGAAACCCTTCTCCAAATTTATTTATTTATTTATTATTATTATTATTATTATTATTATTTTTTTTTTTTTTTTGCGTAGTTTGTCCAAACTTTAATATTCAATTATTCATAGAAAAGAGAACACTATTTCTATGGAGGAATTTAAGATTGTGCCTTTGTTTGTTATTAGGGGTCCTAGTTTGTGGTCATTTGATTTGTTCTTTTATTGTTTTGTTTTTGGTCTTCTATTAAGTAGGACGCCTTGTCCTCTTTCTTTAATTAATAATAATAAAATAGTTGTTGCTTATTAAAAAAAAAAAAAAAAGAGAACACTATTCACAGACACTCGGTTCTTCTCTCTAACACTATTACAATACTATCTGCTTCCCAAACACTCAATGCTACACTCAAATAAATGATAATTTTAGAACTAAATAAAGGCAACCTACTTTTCTTATTCTATTAAGTACAAGGACAAAGGTACACTATTCATCTCTCGACTTACTACAATCACTTCATTTTCTATAGAAGAGTTACTATAGCTCTCTCTATCTCTAAAAAGAAGCTTTGTCATCAGATGTGTCATCATTTTCTGCAGAAGAGTTGTTATAGCTCTTTATATCTTTATCTGAAAAGAAGCTTTTTGTCCTTGTACTTAATAGGGTAAGAAAAGTATGTTGCCTTTATTCAGTTCGAGAATTATCTTTTAATCGAGACTGTAGTACTTAGGTGAATTTTGAGGCAAGAAGCTAAAGCTCATTGCTTTGGCATCAATTGTTTGGGAAGTAGATATTATTGTAAGTGTGAGAGAGAGAAACTGCGTATCTGCAAATAGTGTTCTCTATTGTGTAAATATTAAAGTTTGTACAAAGTTCTCTATGTAAGTTTCCTATTCTTTTTTATTCAATAAAATATTTTGTTTTAATTGTGTTAGCATTGTGTCGGTTTCATGTACATGTTTGCCACTGCTAACGGGCTAGTTTAGTTTAGAATTATATATCTAAGTCAAAACAATGTTGAACCTAAACTGGTTTAGGTATATCAGTAGTCTGTCAAATGTTAAGGTATATCTTGGTAATTTTGAATGATGTTTGGTTCACACTAACATTATATTTATAGCGTGCTCAAAAGCTTAAAATAATTTAAAACAAATGGATTAGTGAGAGAGGGAATGATAGAGATTTTCCAAACCAGAGATGAGAAAGGAATTAGACATTAAAAAAAAAAACCACACACACACACACAAACAGAGCAAGCACGAGAGCTGAGTATTGTGAAGATCCTCTCGAGCTCCATGTTGAGAAGTTTAAGTTTTGTGAGGATCCGGGCAAGCATGGGAATGCAGCTACAGAGAGGGGGCACATCCCAAAGGAAGAGGATGGCAGTGTCTTGATTTGTGTAGCTAGCAGGGGGATTCGGAGTATTGGTTTCACTAGTAGCGGTGCGCATTTCTAGTTGTGAATCACAGAGAGAGAGAGAGAGAGAGAGAGAGAGAGAGAGAGAGAGGTGCTTCGATATTTTACAGTATTTTAAAACCAACTTTGGCTGTTTTTGGTATTCCAAATTTATGAAAATAAAAACCGATTAGTTAAATAGATGAAGATTACCAAACCACATTTTCTTTTAAATCAATTTCGTAGCACACACCTGCCTAGTTTTTTGGCCTTTCAAAACAGCCTCTTAGCCATTTTATTTCTTTCAATTCAATTGATTGCTTTGAGTTCTTTAGGCAGAAAAAAATTTTCTAAGAATGTTCTTGAAAGAAGAATATATGAATGAGATGGCTAAAACTAATTTAGTCAAGCAGCTTTTATTTACACAAATTGTTTTTTATGATGCTTATTTGGCAAGATATAATTGGTCACTTGTTCATGATGGTAGGATGCACTAAAGGGGTACTACAGGTATTTTTGTAAAGTCATGGGGTTGTATAACTAATGTTGG
This sequence comes from Hamamelis virginiana, assembly GCA_017140935.1. Taxonomy (NCBI): domain Eukaryota; kingdom Viridiplantae; phylum Streptophyta; class Magnoliopsida; order Saxifragales; family Hamamelidaceae; genus Hamamelis; species Hamamelis virginiana. The sequence goes on from JAESVK010000392.1 coordinate 2,247,361, forward strand.
AAACTTAAGACTTGGGAGATGCTTTACGTATACACACAAAATTGTAGGTGTTTAATTAATTAACCTTTAGAAAAGAATTTGGGTACAATATTATACATAATTGGTTTTTCATACATTTCCTTGTTTGTTTCTTAGTTATAATATAGTTCACTGTACATTTCACCTATTTGGACAAAGGGATGAGGTAAGAGATTTGTAATGACATGGTCTTGCAACTGTAAATGCATACAAAAGAGAGGGAGGGAGCTGGCTTTTTAGATATGCATCTGAGAGAGAGTTTATGGAGGCTGGTGATGGCATGGAAATAGTATCCATAGTTGGTTTTTCATACATTTCCTTATTTGTTTCTTAGTTATAATATAGTTCACTGTATATTTTGCCTATTTCGACAACGGTAAGAGATTTATAATAACATTTGGTTTTTCAATTGTAAATGCATGAGAGAGAGAGAGAGAGAGAGAGAGAGAGAGAGAGAGAGTTCTTTGAAGGTGGGGCCTTGGCATTAGAAAGCTTTGCTATTTACTAAAGCTATCCAAGGGAAGTGGCTTTTGAGATATGCGTTTGAGAGTTAGTTGAATTAAATCACTTCTAATTGGTGCAGTCATTGTTCTTTGTTGCACATGGCTAAATCATCTTAGTTGAATCTCTCTTCTTGTCCCAAATTCATGGGTGGAGCCACATGTAGTTGAGAGGGGGTAGCTGCCTCCCCTAAAAAAGGTAAAAAAAAAAAAAAAATTTCTTAGCTAGATGTGAGTTTTTATTTACCCATTAAATTTCTAAAAGTTGCCTCCTATCAAACACAACTTTTTACATGTTTTTCGGGAGTCATATATAACATGCCTTATTATACTATAAATATTCGATGGGATTTGAAAACTACATTGTTTCATTTGCTGCTAAGTGCTAATATATATATTTTCCTTCTTGCCTTTTAGGCTTTTAGCCCTTTCGGAATTACCATTATATCTTCTTATATACTCCTTACTAAACAGCTTGCCACAACCATCATCGTACTACGCCATTGGCATCACCACACCTTGCCCTCACCGCCCCTCTAGATTAAATTCCTGGCTCTGCCACTACCCAAATTAGTGCTACATCTAACTTCTCGTGAATGATAAATTTCTAATTCTATTATTTCTTGTACTGCCTGTCAATTCATTTTAACTTCCTCATCTCATGCATGCTCATTTTATGGACACACTGTTTTTGACTACCTACTGTTAAGCATGGCTAGCCTTATAGCATTGTCATCTAATCATGAAAATGTTGTTTCTGGTTATTCAATATTCCACAAACTCATGCTTGTGTGGAAACTATTGTTTTTCAAAATTTTCTGTTTAATTTTCTTGTATTTTGCTATCATTTGACTACCCAATTGTCCAAAACCTTATGCTCAGGTTGGCCATTAGTTTTACTTCTACCTACAAAATCCTCCTTAATCCTTTCATTGATAATCAAAGCTGGGCTGACAAATTGATTACTTCTGGTATCTTCTGCCAATTTACCTTAGTTACCTCATCTTGATTTGTAGTTTTAGGCCCTGCTTGTTTGACTAGAAATAGTTCCTGCTAAATTTTTCTGGGAAATATTTTCCTTAAGACTTCATTTATGTCAATGGATATTTTATTATAAAGCTTATCATGTTTCGTCTGCTAGCTTGGGAAAAATATTTCATGATGCCTTAATTTTTCAGTCTTGAGAAAAATTGTCCTGAAATTTTTTTTGTCCAAACAGTCAGGGTCATAGTAAAGGTGCATTTCATGTATAAGCTGATGGTAACTGTTATGTTGCAAATTTTTGCAATATGATTTGTTTGGAGCTGTCCGGGAAGAAGGGGAAAAAGTGTGGGGAGTAAGATTAATTTGCATGTAGGTGCATATACCACATTACCATGCATGTGTTTGTAGCCATGCATTATGTGCTGTATGGTTATTTGTGGTTGGGGAACTATATCCAGGGAAAATCTTGTGTTATTTTTGAGATTTATTCTGCCTATTCCCATGATATATAATTTATCCTGGTCCTTATCATCTTCAATATTTTGTTGTTAGTTAATTGTTTTATGTCTTTTATGTAAGATCCTCAAAAGAAGCTTGAGGTTTTCATTTTTGAAACTGCTTCTTCAAGTTCCCATGATGCTTTGGAATTTTGGTTTGCCTGCAGGATTTTTTTGTTAGCATTCTAGAAATTGGTAGATGAGGAAGTGGATCAGTTATAGGATCAATTGATGACATTTTTTTAATTATATATATATATATATATTGGTTTGCCTGCAGGATTTTTTTGTTAGCATTCTAGAAATTGGTAGATGGGGAAGTGGATCAGTTATAGGATCAATTGATAACATTTTTTAATTATATATATATAATGCTAGTGTGTGTCTTTTGAATTTTTTGCTTAATTAAATTTGCATTGCAGGTTGCAGAAAGAGCCCTCTTTTTGTGGAATAATGAACACATTGTGAGCCTAATTGCCCAGAACAGGCATGTCATTTTCCCAATAATTTTTGAGGCTCTGGAGAAGAATATTCGGAGTCATTGGAATCAGGCAGTCCACGGGCTGACCGTAAACGTTCGGAAAATGTTCTTGGAAATGGATGTCGAGTTGTTTGAAGAGTGCCAAAGGCAATACACAGAGAAGGAGTCTAGGGCCAGAGAGTTGGAAGAGCAACGGGAATTGACATGGAAAAAGCTGGCAGATGTGGCAGCACAGCGAGCGGGAGAGGATATGATCACCATTTAGCTGATTATTTTGGGTAGGTACGTTGGATCGCTATAAGAAATGATGATGGATGATGAGTTTTCTCCACTCCATTTCGGAAGCATTCTTTTTTCTTTACCTTAATTTTTTTTATAAAGTTTCAATCCAATTATTGAAGATATCTGGAAGAGCAGCTAGCCATGTAATTTAAAATGTATTAAAATTTGTGAGTAATATGCTGCAGATTAAGAATGATTTTGTGAAGTATCTCTTGTAATTTTTTTTTTTCCTTTTTATTCTTTTTTTCCCCCCCTACAAATAGAAGTATTGAATCTTTTGGTTCATGCTTTCGCTAGCTTGAACTTATTATTTTCAGATGAAGTAGTTGAAATTATTAGAACTTGGGTGGCATGCATTGTGTTGGGTAGTAGTTGCTTCAAGTGTTGTCTATCAGTTTATGTGGCTATTGCAGAGAAGGTGTTAAGAATTGGAGATTTCTTGTGCATGCTGGGCTTTTTGGTTGGAGAATTTTTTGCACCAGTATTGGATCAATCGTAATGGCATCTCTTCCCATCTTTTGAGTGGAGGTCTTGGTGGGTTATTTCCTGATTAGTTCTTCTAATATTTCTGTTCATATTAAGACTAGACCACAAAAATAAAATAAAATAAATAAAAAAATAAAAAATAATAATAAAAGTAAAATTCACAATCAAATTCGTGCTGCTTTTATAATTGATCTTCCTAGCACAACTTTATATGAAATAATTGCCGATGGCCTTGTGGTACGTCCAGGAGCATGTATTCTTGTCTTGTAAAAAAGATATTTTGTATTTAAACAAATGGAGGTGTATCGATAAGCATTTATTAAGTTTTTAAAGTTTCACTTCCTTTAAGAAGCGAAAAAATTTCACTTCTCAAAGTGTCTTCACAATTTTCCGGTCTTTTGTCAGATCTTCCATTATAGCTTAATATTCTTAATAAGAGTTTGACCTCAATTCTTTATGGACACCCTAATCAAAATTGAAATTTGCATGTTTTACCGAGTACTGAATTTACCCAAAGAAGAAGAATATCTGCAATTATGCTTTGCATGTTTTTCTTTGCATGAATTAAAAATTTGTATTTCTTTATTTATTTTAGGGGGAATTTGACTGAAAGACTTAAATAAGAGAAGTTTCTTGTATTTCTTTCCATTCTTTTATTTGGCCGGTATCCATTTGATATGATATTTACTAAAACTAATTACATTTAATGAATTTAGGAAATCCAGTGCATATATCACAATGAATTTCTAAGACCAAGTCATAGTTGGTAGGGATGTCAACGGGGCAGGTTTGGGGCGGGTCACTCCTTTTCCAATTCCGTCCCATTTAAGAAAATGTCATCCCATTCCCGTCCCAAACCCGTGACGGGTCAGGATTTGGAATCCCATTCCCGTCCCAATTAAAAGACCACATCCCATTACCGTGCCGTCCCATTTACTATTTTCTTTCTACTTTTCTCAACACCTAAATAAATTACAAAATACATCGATGAACATTAAAGATAATTGTTACTTTTAAGAGTAAAATAAATTAAACCCCTTAAGGGGCATGATTGAAATTTCATCTTATTAAGGAGAAACTTAATTGTATAAAACCTATAAAATAAATATAATAAAAGTACATAAACATATATAATCGGGGCGGGGCGGGTTTTTAAACCCTCATCCCAAACCCGTCCCAAACCCTATAAAGTTTTCAAAAAAAATTCTAAACCCACCCGTAACCCTATTAGGATGATCCCAAACCCTTCCCAATAGGGGCGAGGCGGGAAGGGTACCCGGATAAACCCGTCCCGTTGACAACCCTAATAGTTGGTGAGGTCAAGTTTCCAAAAAATAACCTAATCAACTTGTACTGCGCGCATAACCATAGAGTACATAATTCAATTCAGTTAATTGTAGCAGTGGGTCTTGATTTTTCTTTTTTCTTTTTATTTATGTTTTTTGAATGTTGACACCAGCGATAAGTAACGCCTCTCTTCAAAACCTATCCATCCATCCATTTTTGGCATCTTCGGCATCTTCTCAGTCTCTCCAAAATCCATTCATACACCCCATCCTCTTCTTCATATTCACTAATTTTATTGACTTTTGATCATCTCATCAAAAGCTTTCTCATCTTCTCGGTGAGTCCTAATCTTGGTGTCATCGTAGTACGCATATGTCCAAAAGAGGAGGAGCTCCACTGCAAAAAGATGCCCCATGGAGGGCATCCTCTTCTGGAAAACCCATCCCCAAAATCCATCACTCCCCTCTTCTCCGTCTCTCCCAGACTCCTCATTCCAATTATGCCATTTCCGTTATGAAGGTCTCTCTCTCTCTCTCTCTCCATATATATATATATATGATATATGTGTGGTTTTTTTTTTTTTTTTGGTTGGTAATTGGTGATAATATTTTTGCGTTTTCTTGGTTTTTAATTGAAATTTTGCAGCACCCGAATCCAGTAGGAAGCGGATTGGCAATGGAAGCCATAGTGGAAGCTGCAGGGCCAGACTGCATTGTGCCTGGACAGATTACACCCATTAAATTACTTGGTGTGAAGGTACTTGTTCTGTTTCCATCGTGAGAAAAGATTATTCCTTTAATTCATTTTCCTTTTAATTCTTTGGATATCTATTTATTTATTTATATGGTTTGTAAACTTATGAAGGGTGATTCTGTTGAAACTCACGTAAATTGCTAGTGTCACCCACGCATTAATGAAATTTTTAATTACTATTGTATCCACGTATAAAATTACTATTAAGGGGGTAATATTGGATAAATAAATAAAATAAAGAAAATCAAATTACTTTCTACACTTACCGTCTTTTTTCAACGTTCATATTTTTTCCATAAACCTACCGTGTCCTTCCCAAGTTCATATCTTTTCCATAAACTCTACTCTCACAAACCTTTATACTCTTATAATCACATCCTAAAAACCTTAACAAAAAAAAATGTGTTTATTGATCAATGGCCAATGAATTAGTCAGGTGGAAAGATTCAAATAATGAAAATGTGCATTTTTTTTTTTTTTCTAGTATGATTTACATTTTTTTAAGGATTTAAAAAAAAAAAAAAAATCTTTTCTTCGTGTTTTGTTTGGATATGTAACTAGTGAACATCAGTCGGTGTTCATAAAGGACTAATTAATATCTCACTATGTTTAGTCGTCCTAACCGAACATATAGAAATGTTCAGCAGGGGTTATAAAAAATTATAAAATGTTCATTAGGCACTGGTAAAATATTATCATATGTTCAACAACAGTTAGCCAGCCGAACATATTAGAACATTCAGCACTCCAAATTTGAACTTCCCACATTCATATCTCACAAACCCTTATACCCTCATAATAACTTTCTAAAAACTAAACATCAATCAATATCCAGAGAGGATTAATTGAATATCTCACTATGTTAAGTCCTCCCGACCGAACATGTAGACATGTTCCGCAAGGATTATTAAACATTGTGTAGCGTTCATTAGGCACTAGTCGAATATCATTATATGTCCAACGATGCAGCCGAACATATTTGAATATTCAGCACACCGGGTTCGAACTAAAAGATTGCCCAATAGTGTTTCTAGAGATGGGTTTTGCAAGTTGGGTTAGTAGAGATGGCTGCTTCTTGCATCCAGTGAACCTTTTTTTTTTTTTAATGGAAAAAAAAAAAAAGGGGGGGGGGGGGCTTTTTGGTATAAAGTGGGTGTAAAAAGAAGCATAGGTTTTAGGATTAATTGAGTTGGAGTTATTTTGAATATTATGGTGGGTGTGGATAGTAAAACATATATTTTTAAAATTTAGTGATGGGTGCAGGTTGCAAGTGGGTGTCACTAGCAATTTGTGTGGGTGGCAATAGAATCACCCAATTATGAATCCTTGAAATTTTTTTGATTGACCATAATATCCTTATATAATTGTAGAAAGTACAAGAGTAAGGATGGCTCTATAAATTCTACGAATGACCATATATATATTATAGAAGTACATAAGTAGAGATAGACTCTTTATCAAATACAATCCATTAAAGCAAATACCTTAACCTTTAATTTTTTATTTTTCTCATATTCTTTCATGTATTATATTCAACTAAATTAGTCTTTTATTTGAAGGATAATAGATTGTGCTAGTTATATCTTTATTAAATTTGTATTAAAACGTATAGAGATACACATGTAAGCTTGGCAGGAGTGAAATGACATTTTTCATTAGATATGGTATGATTTTTGCGTTTTTACAATTTGTTTTATTTTTTCATTACAAGAAGAGCAACAATTTCATATAGACTCCTTGAAAAATATATATATATATATATATATATATATATATATATATATATATATATATATATATATATATATATTCACAAAATTTTTTTATGTGTAACACATGTGGTGCACTGCATCTACACACACACACACACATGTATTTATTTTGTTGACGATGTTGATGACAAATAGGTAAATGGGTTCTTTCTATTTCCTTGGATTATTAACAATTTGTCATATTGATGTTTTTTCTTCATTCTCTACCTTAAAGTACTTATTGTATGGAAGAATCCGTGCCCTTCTATGTTCCTCCTCATTGTATTCACTAAAATGAAATTAAACTATGCTGTGGATTTTAAGTTCATTTATTTGGTGATAGTACAAAATACATTACAGGTTTTAACTAAATGCAGAACTGTAATAACAGTGGTTGCGGATGCAGCATAGCTTTACGCTTTTACTGTTATTCTGCATTGAATCTCTCTTCAGTATTCTTCTGGTTGATGATTATTTGTGTAATTTTGTACTAGTGGTCAAAAGATTATTTACATATCATTGCAACATTTTTAAAACCCTAAAATAGGGGATATCAACTTGATTTAACCATTAATGACCATACTTTGTCATTACAATACTTATAATTGGTAAAATTGGTCATTTGTTGCTGTAAAAATCATGGTAGAAATATAACTTTTTTTAATGATGTGGTGAAGTCCTTACAACTTGGTTTCTGTGAGGATTTTACCAATGGATTTACTTTTACAAGTTGTTGTTACTTTTATTAATTCATAAAAGCCAAATTGTGAATTTCTTTCTGTATAATTTTTTGTTATTATTATTATTTTATTTGACAAAGTAAATTATATTAAGAATAAAAACAGGTATAGAAACAGCCAAAGCCTCTTTAGATGCAAGGTATACAGAGAAACCAAAAATTAAGAAGGAAGTGAATCCAAAATATTGACAAAGTAAATTTAGTTACCAAAACTATATTAAGTCTTTCCAAACCAAGAAGTTCTAATTAAATTGGATTTCAGCTTTAGAATACACACCTCTTCACCCTAAAAAATCCCTATGTTTCTCCTTTCCAATGATTCCAAAAGATTTCATAAGGGAACTTGAGTTCTAGATTGAATGAATTATTCAATTCTTATTACTTTGGAATTTACTATTGTTTGTTCAGTCTAGTTAGCTTTCCTAGCTTTAGAGCTCTATCTTGTTAAGGCTTTGTTTGAAGGGTGGGGGTGGGGGTTTGTTAGTAAGCTGCTTATTCTGTTTTATTTCTGGGAAATGATGCTAGAACATTAATTTGAGCTATGAGTATGACGAGAGGAAGTTTATTTACCAAAATGTGAAATGTGAGTCTCATCATGGCTTTTTTCTCAATCTAGTAATGTTGTTAGATGCATTTATTGGGGTTGAATGGCATCATCTCTAGGATACATGCAATTTCATTCTTTGACCACTCATCAACGGAAACCTATTGTCCCATCACTTGCCTTCCTCATGGCAGTTGATTACTTTTGGTAAACCTATGATACTAGGACTGGCACCTTACACCCTAAGGTACCCGTGTCAACTGTCTACATGACACGACACCAGTATGGGTATGAGATCGATACTCGATACAAGACCTATGTAGTCTAACACAGCTAGGAAGGAGAGAGAGAGAGAGAGAGAGAGAGAGAGAGAGAGAGAGAGGGGGGGGTTATCTTGTTGGGAGGGGGTCAGTAGTAGGGGCTAGAGATGCAGTTGAAGAGGGGGACCTTTACCCTCTTATAGCTATACTGCTTCTATCGAAAGAAACCCAACTCCCTTTTAATTTCTTCTACTTTTCGATTTAGTCCTTAAATAACATTTTTACTCTAAAATGAGCAAAGTGCTACTTTATTATTTGGGTTTTATACCAATAGGACCTTGGTATATGAGTGCTATACCAATAGGCCCCTGAGTTTTTCGATGATACTTGTATGTGTGAAAATTGATTAAAATAGACAAAAATACCCTTACAAATCTAGCAGTTTCCCAAACCTATACCGTGAAATCAGGGACCACGCCATCTACTATGTAAACTCTAAACCAGAAGAAGAAAGCAAGAAGAAAAAACACAAAAGGCAATACAGCATGATTTAAGAAAGGCAAGATCCTCCTTACGACATCCTTCTAGCTGTCGTCGTCGGAATAGTTCTAGTGGTGTCGTTCATCGTCGGCGAGAAAGGCGAAGCCATTACCGAAGCAATCTCTGAGCTCTTAAGTCCAGTCGGCTTCCCATCATGCTTCTTCTCGTCATATAATTCCTCTCCTCCGATCGACGCTCATTTGTATCTAGCATTTTCTCCATTGGTGAACCGGATACATTTCACCGAGTCAGCGGATCGCCGGTCGGCGTCGCGCTCTTCCTTGGCCTCCTCTTGTTAGAGTCGTGAATCTCTCTATTTTTTTTTTTCTTTCAATTTCCATAAAGATCAAATTTTTATGGGCAGATATTGTTGAGTTAGTACTCTTTGTTGATATGGACTGTATATATTTGGTTTTGGATGGGCAAATATCATATTGTTTGGGTGTTTTATGGGTTTAGAGTCGTGACTCTCTGGTTTTTGTTTTTTTCAATTTCCATAAAGACCATATTTTTATGGGCAGAGATTGTTGAGTCAGGACTCTGTTTTTTTGTTTTTCCTTTCAATTTTCATAAAGATCATATTTTTATACCCTTTTAGCATCTGGAGGCATACTTTTTTAGAGCCTCTGCTGCAAATATCACCATTATCAATACGCTTCAGGCAACCAATTTTAGTCCCTCACTTTGAGTATGAGACTTTATACCACTAACAAACTCCCCAATTCTGCCAATCTACTTTAATTATGCTCCTTCCAGTTTCTTTTTAACCTCTTTGCTGGTCATTAGCTTCGTTGTCCTCTCCACATAATCCCATATTCCCACATTGCCATGGATTTATGGCGCAGGAACTTAAACATAGCCTCTCTGTCACAGTGTATGCACAAGGTCAGAGCAACATGATCGTCTCCAGGACGATGACTCTCTGGTATTTTTTTTTTTTTTTTTTTAATTTCTATAAAGATCATATTTTTATGGGCAGAGATTGTTGAGTGAGGACTCTTTGTTGATATGGACTATATATATTTGGTTTTGGATGGGCAAAAATCATATTGTTTGGGTGTTTTATGGGTTTAGAGTCCTGATTCTCTGTTTTTTTTTCCTTTCAATTTCCATAAAGATCATATTTTTATGGGCAAAGATCGTTGAGTCAGGACTCTCTGTTGATATGGACTGTATATATTTGGTTTTGGATGGGCAAAGATCATATTGTTTGGGTGTTTTATGGGTTTAGAGTCGGGACTCTCTATGATTTTTTATTTTTATTTTATTTATTTATTTTTGCATCAAATCAAAGTGACCAAAAATTATTGAATTTTTTTTTTTTTGGTGAGTCATGACTCTCTGTTAAATAGCTATTCATGAATGTCTCCATGTTGAGCTATGCCTTTATATTTTCTTCCATCCTTCTTTTTGGTGATGCATGACTCTCTGGTGTATAGCTTCATGTATATCTTAATCCTGATCACAATTCAAATTCAAAAAAATAAAATAGAACATTACCTAAATCACACTTAACTAATCCGTAAGAGTTGTTATTCAAATATTAAATTACCTAATCACAATAAATCATGTAATAATATCTAAACTAAAATCAAGCTTAAAATAAGGAAAGGGTATTATAGACAATCTATTCTTATTAGTTGACTTCAGATTTGACCTGGAGGGGCCTATCAGTATAAAATCTTATCCTTTGGACTTTGTGATAAAAAAGACCATAATCAGGGGGGCCTATTGATCATTTTCCCTTATTATTTAAACCATCAAAATTAATTATTATGACAATATCCTCGTAATGTCAAAATGTTTTCAAATTCACCCATCCTCATTTATTTATTTATTGTTTTAATTATAGCTTCTCATCGTATTTACCTCATATACCATTTATATGTATATACACACATTCACATATTCCTACCCAATTTTTGGATCCTTTTTTGTCGATTCCCCGTTTCCCAAAATTTTGAGAATTTGATGTATTTGACTCCTAGACATACACCTGCACCCGAGTCTATGTAACATAGGTAAAGACTGATTGCAACATTGCTTGTCTTCTTAAGATTGTTGATTCTCTTTGGTATAAGCTATTTCAATGTCATGCCTTCAAAGCTGGAAATCCCTGCATGGGAATGATACATGACACAAGTATGATAGACTACAAACACACTGAATTTGAATCATTAGGGACTAGGGATTGCCCCTGCCCTCAAACTACTCCATGTACATTATTCTCTCTCTCTCAAATTACTCGATGTACATTATCTTCTGCACTATTTGAACTCGGAAAAGTTTAATTCATCTGTCCAGTTACAAATTCAGTACTTTTAACAGAAAAGGAATATGAGCCAGTTAATAAAATGAAAAGAATGAGAATCAAGATGATATTTTTGTCAGACTAAGCAGAGAGGGAAAGTAACTGTGGTTGATTGGGGAATAAACTTCTGTACTCGAGAGATGGCAATAATAGAAATGGGATCAAAGTAATATTTTCACTTTGCTAAGGATGGAGTTATAACATCATGATTGTTATGGAATTAGGTGGTAAGTAGATAGCCAATGTCACTAATGGCTAGGCTTCCTATGTTGGTCTTAAAAAAATTCTAATGAGAAATTCTATAGCAATGAAAATTTTCCTGCTGTGGTAAAAAGCAGAGGTTATGATTAGCTGCATGCAGGGTGGCAGGGTTTTGGAGATATGATTGTTATGTATGCAAAGGCATATAATCAGTTTATAGATTCTAACTCCTGAGGCCAATATCAGGCGACAAAATGCAACCTTAGAGATAATAGTATCTACTTTCTGATATGGATATGCGAAAAGAACCTATAAAGACAAAGATAAGCTGAAAGGATGCTATGAAGGAAACAAGTTTTGCCAAACATATGGCATATGATGACCCATGCTAAAATTTTATAACAAGTGAGAAAAATGTTTTAGGTGTAAGAAGTTAAGAAGTTGTGGAGATTAAAACTAGAGACCTGGATTGTTTTACTTGCAGTAGTTTTAGTGCATGCATGAGAAAAAGGTGTATAATCTTTATAGCAACTTGCTACAGTGAATACTTATTTAAGAATAGCATTATATCTGTTTGATTTTCTGCCACTTGTGTTTCACTTCTGCTCTTTCATTAAAATGATGCACATTTGGCTTACAAATAACAATTTGGAGCGCAGGCTAAACCTGGACATCTCAATTCTTCCATATCTTTTCTCAAGCTTAATTTTTTTACTGATTTTTACACTAACCGATGCTCTCATGCTCTTTTAGAAGAGGGCTCTATGATTTTTGTCATGTAAGGTGCTTAAGAATTGGAATGTAGAACCTGTACCTCAAACAGGTTTGATTTTGTGGACGTTATGTTGGTTTTAGAACTTGCAAGACTTTTACTACCTCAGATGCAGCATTTTTTTTAATACCATATTTGTCTCAGATATTTTTGTCATTGCTCTTTACCTTATCATGTATATTTTTCTGCCACAACCCTTGCAGTTCATTCCTGTTAATGTTTTTCTCTGTCAAGATCCTCACGGTTCATATGTTTTGCTCGTGAATAGGTATGGCCTATTGACATTAACCTTAAATTTATGGAACCAGTAGGACGAGAGCTGAAGTTGCTTGGGAAGGTAAAATTCCGTGGTTTTAGATTTTTTATTTTTTTATTATTCATATCAAACAATAGGAATGTTCTCGAAGGAAAAAAAAATGATGTTCATGTGTTTGCCTTTGTAAGATAAAAGTACACTGGAGTTAAACTGTGAAATTAAGTTCATGCATATGTAACTGTATAATCTTACCCTAGGTGCCACTTCTTGTCTCAGTCCTTCAGTTGGTGGACTTGGGGCTTACCCTTTTCCAATCTTTAATCCCATAATATCGAAAACATGGATCTAAACATGCTCCCAGTTATTGGGCTTAGTATATCTGTATTTGTATATGTGTGTGCGTTTGTGTATATATATAAAAAAACTTCAAAACTGTACTTGATCATGAGTTACTGCACCTACAGTTGAAACATCATCATTCACCTTATTATGTTTTTTTCCGAGCTGGAACTCTTGGAGGGGTGGGAGTGGAGCAACTTATGAGCCAACTGGATGGAGAGAAGTCTGAGTAGAATTTAGAGTTGTGAATTCCATCCAAGTGTCCTTCCCCTAGGGTTAGCTCCCAATCTTTAGAGAAGTAGTTTTGTGTGTGTGTGTGTGTGTGTGTGTGTGTGAGAGAGAGAGAGAGAGAGAGAGAGAGAATCTAGTTGACCTTCAGACAATCAGATGCCTTAACTTTTTATCCCTTCCAAGTGAAAGCCATTGGCTTTATAGGGAGGGACTACGTGAGAGCCGATTGGATGGATGGTGGGATGGCAAGGTTGAGCCAATGGGAAGGCTCAAGGTCCTGCAAGCTACATGCATGCTCCCCCTAGCCATCATAGTTCCCATGTGTGAGGTACTGGGCCTGTTGGCTGGAACCTATGTTATGGCCCTGTGATCTTGGGGTGCAAGGCTTGCAAACTCACCTACCATTTCAGATTTATAGCTGATGCGTGCATGCACAGTGCCTTTGGTCATTTATGAATTTGTTGATACAAATCCATTGTTATAATAGGCCTTGTTCTCACTGAATTAAATTTCTCCGCCCATAGATTGTTGTTGCAAATTTGAGAAGGATTTTTGTGTGCACTTATAGTTTACCTTGCTGGACTATTCTTTCAGATCTTCATGTGAAATATATCTAAACTAAATTTACAAGATCATATATGATTATCTCAGTCATTTATGAATTTACATACCATATATGATATATATCAGATATGGCGTAGGACATTCATAGTGTCCTACAATGGTATATTCTCAGTCTTTTTTACATTTCTTAAATGTTGATTTCGAGAGATATTGTTAGATGATGTGCAATGAGTGACATTCTTTCTCGGTTGTTTGTCTTACCAATATTTATTTGCATGGTCTTTTGTTTTTTATTTTTTCGCTTCTGCTGCTTGTTTTTTTTTTTTTTTTTGGGGGGGGGGGATGGGATGGGTGTTAAGTGTTACTTGTAAATTGCACTTTCATCCCAAAACTTGCTGCTGATTTACATTTAAGCTTGAGTGTTTCTAATTGTGTCTCTATGTGCAGTTCATGGATTCAGCTGTCAACCTCATGAACAAATCATTCATAGATCGTTAATGCTTCGGGTTCTCCATTTATTTGGAGAGCAGGCTGCTGCAGTTTTAGGCTTGCTAGTTAATATGTACAATCTACTTGTAATGAGCTGAAGCCTACCCAAGCACGGGGACTATAGAGATGTCTTATTTCTAGCTGACAAGCTGGAGAATTTTACCTATGCTGGATAGGTATATAAAGAGGTTATGCTTATTATGTTATTTTGGCTCTAAAATTGTTTTATGGGTTTTCTCTGTTTTGTGAGTGACATGAGCATTCCATATTTTCTTTCTTAAAATTAAATCCAGTTCAGTTTGCTGTAGACTGTATTATCTTTAATCTGTTTTGTATCACTTTTGGTATTACGATCTTAAACATATCTTTTGGGTCCGATTAAATTGATCAGATTGCATACGTTCTTAAAACACGTAGACTAGTGAATGAACAGATGAATAGTGATGCTAAACAATCACCGGATCAGGTGGTCTAGTTGCCCGGGCGTTGGGTCAACATGCACTTGTGCACCCCCGATCTTCATTAGTGAATCTAGTGGTGCCATCCACTCCACTGGCTTTGTGCCCTATCTGGTTATCTGGTTATGGGTTGCCACCCACTACTCCTAACCCTTTTGTCACTGATAAACGTCATGAAATGATGTCTCACATCAACCCCCGGCCATTGATGCAGCACATTATTATCATTATTTTCATCTCAAATTAAAATTACGAATGTTTACTTTTTCTTTTCTCTTCCTGTTTCAAAATTTGAAATTAGCCTTCCTACATCATTCGAGATGGATATATATATCTGAGAGACCTGTGCGAATAGCAATTTCCAAAATGACAAGACCGTGTTTCTCTCATTGCTCTAATAAGACATCTCAAATTCAGAAACAGAAAAAAAAATGGTGGTGTTAGTTTGAGAAAGAAGTTGCAAGAACACAAGTATTTAAAATTAAGAAATTAAATTCAATTTGTTATAAGGATCCAAATGACATTTGCTGCTGATAGCCTCCTTCCCACGCGAAGAGGCCCTGTTTGGTTCTTGGAAAGTCAGAGTTAGGGAAAGGAAAATAACTAAGAGTGCTTAAAAATAGATTTATTTCTTAATCATTTTCATCCAAATAGTGGCAAAAAGAAAGGGTGACCAAAAGACAATAATAATTATATATCATGGACTAATATTATAAATGTGGCATTGGAAGATTAGAAGATTAAAAGGGAGAAGTGAATTGAAGGAGGAAAACAATTTGATATTTGTTAGGCAGAGTTTGGATAGCAATAGCCATTAGGTTTCTCATTTTTGAAAACAAAAAAACAAAAACACATTATTTTGCAGAATCTGAAAAAAGAAGTTTCCCAACCATGGCCCAACAACATTGTATGCTCTCGAGTCTAATCAAATAGCACGTGTTGTGGAGCCAGCAAACATTCATGCTTCTTTATTTATTTTGATATATGTAGAGAGACGCTGGGAAAAGATTTAGGTGGAGATTATTCATATATACTTTGGTTCTCTGCTACCTTCCAAAACACTATCCCTATCCATTCACCTTTCTCTCTAATATATCATATCATATCATGCGTGTATATATATATATACATACTTACTTAATACAATAACCCTTCCAGTTCTGACGTGTTATAATGGATATCTAGAGACAAAAAGCTATATATATGTTGGTACTAGTTCAATTCTAGTATAAGTGAATGAAAATCTTGGCAAATAAAACCAGAAATGATGATGCAAAAAGGGAAGAAGAACTCCATCATATCCATTCTCATTATAGGGAAAAATAATAATAATTAAGTAATTAATTAATACATGGATGATCTAATTGGTGGAGTTCCCACAATCTAGTGTTGTCCACCTATGTTGCCGTGTAATAGTTTCAGGTCACTTTTTTCATACCCCTTGCCAACTTGTCTCTTTGTATATAAAAAGGCTTCAGCTCTCAGGGTTGGTTAATTTGTCACAATTAATAATGGCTTATCAATTAGCAGCCATGCAAGAAGATAATTTGCGTAAAGGGCCTTGGGTAGAGGAGGAAGATGAGCAATTGATTGCCATTGTAGCCCTTTTAGGAGAACGACGGTGGGATTCAATGGCTCGGGCCTCAGGTATGATTAATCAATCACAAGGATAGATGATTCCAAAATATATTAGAATAAAATCTACTCTATCCCACATTAGCTAAATAGATGGCTGACCCTCCACCCTCCACCTAAAAGTCAAGTACTTGTTTACTTGTAGGTCTAAGGAGGAGTGGCAAGAGTTGCAGGCTGCGGTGGCTGAACTATCTTAGACCCAATCTTAAACGTGATCCAATAAGCACTGAAGAAGAACATATTATCCTTCAACTTCATGAGAGATGGGGCAATAAGTAAAGCATTTTTATTTTTTTTTAATCTTGGTTTTGGATTTTTCAGATTAACAATATTGTGTATATATATATATATAGCCAACTTTATGTGACCTCTATATTGTTACTGCTACTAGTAGTAATTTTATTCTCTCAGGTGCTCCAGAATTTCACTAGTGTTAGCACTGCTAATTTAAGTTAGCTATACTCTCTTAGGTGGTCGAGAATTGCTCGAAGGTTACCAGGAAGAACTGATAATGAGATAAAGAACTACTGGAGAACTCACTTAAAAAAGAAACCACAAGTTCAAGAACAAGGTCTAGTACTGCAATTTTATTTATTTATTAATAATTTCTTCTCCTTGATACTTTTGCCATTGGTTATGTTTACCTCAATTAACAAATGTTCCCCCTAACAGAAAACTTCCCAAGTATGATAAGCAATGTCAAAGATGATTTCTTCATTCAGAAAGGCAATACAAGCACTCATAAAAGTAGCTATGAAAGCCAGAGTCCTGTTTTGGATATTTTGGGAAGCACAGATGGAGATTCCTTTGAGGTTCTTGGATTATCAAACTTTTCAATTGCGAGCTCGCCATATGAAACCCGATTATCTGATTGGATGCCAGGGTTATCGGACGATCAAAATCAAGTTAAGCATCATGGGGACTGCTGTGATGGTTTAGACTCATGTTTCTGTTATCCAGAATGGATCTCTGAAGATGATGATACCAGTATATGGGACTGTTCAGGCTCCCTCTGGGACATGGATTAAGCTAATACTTTGGAGTTTTGTAAAAAGGAAATGTAGAGGGCTTTTTAACTGTTAAATAGAAAAATGTGCTGCACCTTGCAGTGCTCATCAATGTTTCTATCTGTATATATATCTGTTTGCTTTGCAATGACTCTGTAATTAGCTTTTGTTCCTAATTACTAGTTCTCTTAAGTTGAAGATTCTAAAATTACTCCCCCCCTCTTTTGCTCTAAAAAATCTAACATTTCCTTAAAATGTTTGTGAAATTTAAGGAATTTAATAATGCAGCAGGAGAGGAGAGAAGATAATTATGTAGCCTCTTTGTGGAATTGTTTTCTAATAATGCATGGGATGACATCAATTTCAAATCAAATGCTATGAGGCCATTCGCTTGGATTCTAAGTACAAAAGATATAAACCAATAGTGATCAAACAATAGGCAAAAGGACAAGATTTATGAGGTTCATCATCGATGTGCATACGTAAGGTGGAGGAGATGAGTATAATCCATGATTTCTGAGAATTATGTTATAAAATGCTTCTTTTGCCTTATCTTTCTATGTAGGTAGACATAGTCTCAAATTCTGAAAGTATCCTCACCAAACCAAGATTGACAGCAATGAATTAAGTACAATACATTGTACGTAAATCTTATTTTGTCACATAAAAGATTAAAAGAGGGATGTGTAGGGCAGTGTTTAATTTGTTCAAGATATCTTTGGGAACCATTTTCCCCACCAAAAGGATTCAGCCAAACAGGCCCTAAGTGGACCCACTTAGCTTGCTTGTTCTACACACAAAGACAAAGCCTTCAAGGTTGAGTGGACTTAAAGGTAGCCTGCCAGCCACCTTCCAAGACTTTTATGCTCCACAGACTATGGAGGTTTCACACCATGAGATATTTCACAAATATCTCCCCAATTTAAGGAGGAGCTCTCCACAAATACGGTATGCTCTCACACACGTAGTCTCTCTCATTTCACTTATATTATGCCACATACTGACTTTGGCATCGAAGCCTTTTAGGAGAGCTCCACACCGGGATGCAGGTTTGCACGTAGATCCGCATTCAACTCCCGAACTCAGAACCAATGTTACATCTATTGAATAGGACTGAGTTCTATAATATCCATGGAGCCCAATCAAGTCACAAGTTTGTCTAACATGGTGGTGGGCTAACCATTATTCTGATGCCTAACAGGGTAATCCATCCTACCCAATAACCAAGATACCCATTGGATGGTGGATTGTTATGAACAAGAAAAAAAAAGAGAGTAATGATTGAGGTTTTATCATACTACCAACCGGTCAAGTAGTTTGAAAAATGTGGTCTCTCTTGTATTTTTCAGAAAAAATTAGTTACCTTTATAGTTGGCGTTCGGATATTATCAGTAAAAATGTATAAAATGAAACAAAACCAAAAAGAAAGTACGTTTGATATTAAAATTTTCCATTATTTATTTACAAACATGAACATACTACTTCAATTATTCAATGAAGCCTCATACTGAAACAACCATATATCAATTCTGTCGCAATGGGTTTTCAATTTCTAGTAACTGGACAATTAAAAAAGAAATTGAATTTACCTTTTAATTTTTAATTTTTTAATGTTTTGACATTGAAGCAGCTAAAAAGCATATTGTATGTTAATTGTTGAACATGCCACTCTGTTTCTCAAGGCAAAGGAACTTAAATATGGTACTAGCTAGGAATTGCAAGGTCTATAGTTTGACTCTCCTCACCAAATTAGCTAGCAGCTGCCAATTTACCTTTTTTATTTTTTCTTATTTTTGTTATATTAATTGTTTTCACGATGCAATGTGGGCAGTAATCCTACCCATATTTAGGGATTAGTCGGATCAAAGGTCTAGATACTTTGTTAAAAAAAAAAAAAAAAAAAAGGTTTATATATTCATGATCGTAACATATGATGCATCATTAACTGGCATTGGAGGATGAACTAACCATGAATTACTCTAGCAAAATCGGTCTATTATGTTTATGTCACACTGATAATTTTGAATTAAGGTGTAAGTAATTAACTAGCCATATTCCTTTTTCTTTTCCAGTGTGAGAGAGCTTGTTTCCTATAATATAAAATGCTAGCTTCATGAGTCATAGAGTTGGTCAAGCATGATCACAAAGCAGAAGATAATGTTTTCCAATTTGCTACTAGATTTTGAGGTGGGTGTAACAGAATTAAGGCTACATGAACTGAACAGGCCTAAGTAGATATGATATATATGCTCTTAAGGATTTTATCATACCCCACATGTACCCTTCCCCATTTTTTTTTAAAAAAGTGCGACAAGATGAATTTAGTATAAAAATCTAGCCAGGAAACTACATCAGCTATCCATCAATCCAGACTGGATATATGTGAGAGAGAGAGAGAGAGAGAGACTTAGTGACAAGTTGTTTAATAAATAAAAAACAACCCGGAACTGCAGGGAACTACAACATCTACTATATATATATATATATATATATATATATATATATATATGAAGAAACTGGTTCTTAATTTAGTAGCTTATTGAATGGATAAAAAGTTGAAGAGCCCACAGGGGCCGGAACTACATCATCTTAAAAAAAAAAACAAGTTGTTCACACTAATTTTTATTGTTATTATTTTTAAAGTGAATTCGGTTTTATGGTGGAGAGAGGGGTCTCTCTAGCTATAAGCCATACTTCTCTTACCAAGCAAGGATCATCTTAATAAATATAATACCATATCATATATATATATATGCACGTATATATTATATATTAATATAACAGATCGAGCTGAGGCCTCGTGGATATTTTGGTCCTCTTCCCATCCTCTAGTTGCTTTACTACATTATTTCTCTTTGCTTTCAGAGTGAAGAGAAGAATAATCAGTTGCTAATTAATATGAAAAACAAACTCAATCAGTTCTAGCTAGGATCTGTTTCTTTAATTTAAACTTAATTTGAAGATTTTTATAAGAGAAGAAAAGTGGATATGGGATGTTCTTTACAAGATTAGAATCCACTTTTCATTAATTGGCAATATCTTGAGGAAATTATGTGGGTAGGTTTTGCATTAATTATGTGTTGTTTCATGCTAAAACTCATCCAATTCGATCATCGAGGCAATTGATCAGCTAGCATTGTGTACATATATCTTGATCTTCTTATTTTATTTTTATTTTTAAATAATAATAATTTGGCACGCAAAAGTCTTACTTCTCAATATAATCACCAATGTATATGAATTTCCTCCCAATGGGTGATGTGTCAAATTTTTATGTCAAAAATAAAAATAAAAATAAAGAGTAATTTTCTTTTCACTGCGATTCAATAGAATTCTTAGGAAATTTTGGTGTAAAAAAATTTAACAGGTTGTCGATAACCTAGGATTCACTGTGGGCTTTATATTTATAAAGTTCATGAAAATGAAACCAAAAAAAATTATATGTTGACTGTTATCTACAGTTACACATTAACCTAATTCTCTTTTGCTGGGAATGGGATATACTGTGAATTATTAAAATATGTACCCATATAACCTAATTTTCAAGTGAAGGCAAAAGTTTTAAAATTTTGTCAACTTGTTCATTACCTTTTTTTATCCTTTCTATTTTTGTCAGATGAAATTTATAAACCATCACTTTTCTTTTCTTTTTTTTTTCACATGGTATCCATAAGTAAGATGGGACATGTGGGATACAAGTCTACCACTTAAAGTAAACCACCATAAATGTGAGAATTGAACCCATGACCTCTTATATGAGAATCATGAGCCCTAATTGGTTATTAACCGTCACATTGTTAAGGGCATTTTAAGTATGTACTCCACAGTTTTCGGAATATTATGTGAATGAATCCAATCCAAAGATATTATGAGTGCAAATCTATCACTATTTTTTTTGGAGCAAAATACCCTTCAAACAGTTAAATTTTGATTTTGACTATTAATTTTGCACATAATCTCCAATTTTACACATACACATAATCCCCAAACCTCAATACGTCAAATCAATATCTAATGTCCATCATTCTATGTCCCTCCTCACTGATGGGTGTATAATGATGGATTTGAAGTTGGGGATTGGAGTTTGTGTGTTAATTTGGGGATTGAGGATCCTTTGTTAAACTGGAGGAATTCTGTTCATTTTTTGAGATTGAAGATTATATATTAAACCAGGAATTCAATGCAATATTGGGAATTGTTAACAAAACTTATAAAAAATTTTAACTTTTGACCGTTTTTACTTGGTAAAATGGTTATTATTTTGTCTACATAAAGTATTTTGGTCCAAAAAAAATATTTACATAATTATTTTTTATTAGAATCAATCACATAATGTTCTAAAATTTTAGGATTATTGACATAAAATGCCTAATTATTAATAACTGAGAAGTTTTTGGTGAAGTAAAAAGAAAGTGGATAAAGTAAATATAAAGTGCATGCACGGAGTGCATATAACTTGATTATTATAAAAAGGAGGTAGAGGTGAGGTATAGAAGTAACAAGGATGAGAATTCAATTAAAATAAAGAAGAGAGTGGAAGTAAAGGAAGGTCGCGGTGGTGGCCCATTGCTCCCTGACGAATCATCTGAGAAATCGTCATCACCTGAGCCCAAATCACCCCCACCTGCACTGGGCCCTGTGCTCCACTTGCCCAGATTGTTTTTCCTGCTCCATCATCCAATAATTACACTCTTTTAAATTTCACATATACGCATAATACATACTTTAATTATCACATTATTATTTTTTTAAATAGTAAAATGATACTTACAATAATCTCTATTCTTTTTCTTAATTTTTTTTTATATTTTTACTGTACTAAATAAAATTTTTTTATACTTTCCACTGTAATATATATATATATATATATATATATATATATATATATATATATATATTTCCGTAAGGTAAAAACTAAGGAAGGGTTTTTCAATAGTTTGTTCCCTAGACTGGCCTTACTTGAGCTAGGCATGGCAAAATCAGGTCAATATGGATTTGGCATGATCGAACTCGAACTCCAAATTCAAATTTGGACTCCAAGTTTGAGTCCGAGCTCAGCCCAACCTAACTAAACTGACTTACCGCTTAAGGTTTGAACTCAATATCACTCACCTGACCCAAACTTAACTTTGGACTTCACATTTGGGCTTGAGAAAAGCCTAGCCCAAAACACCTCCTCTTGCTGCCATAGAGTATTTCTGTATATATTTATAGATATTTTGGTCCATACATACTATTCTTTAAAGCAAATTTCATCTATCCTATGGTAAAAAAATAGTAAAATTTAATTCAAGGCTTCGATTCATGAAGTTGGTCCTTAGCTCCCTTGAACTACTTGATGAATTAGAGCATCTCTAATAGTTGGATCCACTTTTTTGGATTAAAATTCATTTTTTGAATCTACTACATGAAATGAATAGTCATTTCGATTCCAAGTGATCCAATGGTGGTAGATCCATTTTTGGCTCCTTTCTCTTTCCCCAAACTAAGCACAATTTTTTAAACACTTTTATGGGTCTTGGAGAAAAATGAACCCATTTAAATTGGATTCATTTTGAACCAGCCACTAGAGTAGGAATTTTTGCACTTAGAGTTCAAAAAATTAATCTGAATCCACTTTTAAACCAGTCATTGGAGTTACTCATAGCTATTTTATAGATTCGTTTGTAACTTTTTAAGGAGTAGTCAAAGATTTTTGAAATGGTTTTGGGAGTTGGGTGATATAAAAAAGAAAAAGAAAAAGAAAAAGGAAAAGAAAAGGGAGAAAAAGCAGAATAAAGTGAATAAAAGAGAGAGAGAGAGAGAGAGCGCAACCTGCTACCGAGGACACCGGCATTCATGGTGAGCTGGTCAATGAGGACAGCAGATTTGGGCTCCACACTGTATGCTTTCTCATATTTAACCTCCACACCTGCTCCTGATGCTACGAAAAATGCTCCATTTACCAATACGTCTCCTTCTGATCTCCAATTCCAACCTCTCCAGTTCTCCTCACTTGTCTCCACGCGCTTTGTCACCTGTCCATTCCAAACATTTACTTAAATCTCGTGATCGCAACATACCGTAAGTAATTTAGGGAAGCCTTTAGCACTCCTTTATTTTACTTTACTAGAATGGTACAATTATCCTTTAATTATTCATAATCTTAATTTTATCTTTGATAAATATGGGATGCTATTACAAGGTGAACCTTATAAAAAATTGTATAAGATGACTTTTATATAATCAAATGTAGAGTAAATTTTAAAAAAATTCACCGCTAGATCAAGCGAATTACTTATGAATTTTATGTTTTACTAAAACTCACTGTGATTCAAATGTCGGTTTTTGAAAAATGGAGGCTTTTGGTTATTTAAGGGCACCTTTGGTATTATAAATAATAAGGAGAAAGAAGTTTTTAAATGAGTGCATTTATGTCATTAAAAGTAAAAGCATATACTCCGCTACTTTAAAAGAATGGAGCGCAAATAATATTTTTCATAATTTATATTATAAATAAATTTAATAAAATATTTTACTTATTTTTTAATTAAATTTATAAATGCTTTCATTAAAAGCATATAACTTAAGATTTAAATTGTTTTTTCTTTAATAATTTTTTTTTCCCTAGAAAAAGACAGACTGAACACACAGTTTGAAAGTAAGAGATAAAAACAGAAAAGTAGAAAGTGAGGTGAGTCGGGGGAAAGTGTGGTGCAACAGTTTCCTAATCTTTCTGTTCATATACATAAATAAATTTAATAAACTATGTTTTTAAATGTAATCATGAGTTATTAATTATCACAGGGCCTACTTTATTTATTTACTGTCTCATATCAGGGCTTGGTTTGGCTGTAGCTCATATATGGTGCGGATTTTTTTTTTATTTGGTCTTTTGGCCAATGTAAATCAGGTGTTTTGAAAAACCGACCGTTGGATTGAATATTATTCCTATGTACTACAGGCACGCCAAAAATCACAGTGATCTGACGGTCAATTTATAAGATACAGGCTGTGAAAAATTTTAACAGTTTTTGTATTATATAAAAACTGTTAAAATTTTAAGGAGATATTACACTTTCCTCCCTGAATTGTAGGTTATTTTTTTGTTGTTCTCTCATGTGGTTTTGATTGCATCAATGTGCCCTAAACTCTTAGATTGTGTCAAATTACTCTCTTCTGTCAGTTACCCAATTGTTTTTTTTTTTTTTTTTTTGGACTGAAAATGGTGTTATGCTTGTTATTTTGTATGCAATATTTATCATAAACTGTTAATGTGTCTATAAGCATATCATAGAAGTTTCATGATTTTTCTGAACATATTTTAATTTTTATGAATTATTTTCTATATATAGTAAATAAAATTTATAATAAATATATATATCGAGAAAAATTAAGAAATTTTACTGATATGCCCGTAGACCCATTAGCAATTCAAGATAAATATTGCATAAAAAAATAACAAGCCAAACACTATTTTCATAAAAAACAAAAAAAAAAAAAAAAAAAAAAAACAAGTGGTTAGTCTTTAAAAGGAAGTAATATGATAGAATCTAATAGTTTAGGAGGCACATTACATTGATGCAATTAAAATTATAGAAAGCAACGTGAAAATGGCCAATATTTCAAGGAGGGCAAAGTTGAATTTTATTTTTTTAAAAAAACTCTAACACCTTTAGAAAAAAGTTAAAATTGGTTATTTATAATTATACCTCCTTGGCATTACGATCAAAAGGCGCAATGTAACGGTTGCCCTGGCTATTAATGGTAGGGTTACCACTACCGCCGATAGCATACATCTCCCACTGGGTGAAATCATTGTTGACGACGTGGATATAGCCGCGTCTGCACCTAGGCATCCTCTGCACCAGCTTCTCGCCGAAGAGATTAAAGGCAATAGTGACCTGCATCCCGGAGTCAGGCAAGTAATCATCGCTGTGACCCAATAACATCACCTCATTGTGATGTGAGAAATAGTTGTTTGAAATTGTGATCGCTGTGGACCCCATCACTGCATCAATCAATCCATCTGTACAGTGAGAAAGTGTGCAATGATCTATCCATATATCTTTCGCGCCGAATATTGATATCCCATCACCGTCTGATTTTGTTCGCCACCCGTAGTGGGTTGGACTTGAGCGTACGTTAGTTTCACCTACAATATATATATCATCATTTAATTAATTAATTATTCATAGCTTGTTTTTAGCATTTCTTTACCGCAGCTAAAAAAAAATAAACAAAAGAAATATTTCAGAATTTTGTGATTCGCAAGGCACCCACAAGAGTGAGGCAATGGAATCCAATGCAAAAAAGTGATAATGTTATGGGGCCAAATTTAAGACTGTCTTTTAGGTTAATGACAGCATAACATAAGAGCAAAGCCTATTATTTTGTCCCATAAAAAGATTTTAAAAATATAGTGTAAAATTTATGAAAAATACTATAGCACCAGACACTTTAACATGAAATTAAAAACCACCCTAATGTATCATGCTTTGAGTGGTGTGAAAAAGATAGAATCGATTTGAGAAAAAAAACTTCACCACTCAAAGCAAGATACATCAGGGTTGTTTTTAATTTAGGGTTAAAGTGTCTGATTGTATAGCATTTTTGTAGCATTTTTCTTTTGAAAATTTGGTGCTTAATATTTTGTTTTATATACAAAATTGTGCTCGTGAAGTTAGAGAAATTTGATAAAATTAATGAAATAATTAAAAATTTTGTGGGCATCCTCACCTGACTGAACACAGTGGTGGATATGAATATTATGAATGATGACATTGTTGATATACTGCAGAGTAATACAGCCACCACCCACAATGTGCACATTAGCACCACGGCCATCGAGGGTCTTGTAGGAGTTAAATATCAGCTCTTGCTTAAGCTTGATGAGCATATTAGTGGAGAAGACGATCCACAGCGGTTCCTCTTGGATGACTGCGTATCTTAGCGTACCCGGCGCAGGATTAACTGCGTCGTGGTCAGAGGAGTCAGTGACCACGTAGATCTGACCACCCTTACCTCCCAACGCGTACTGCCCGAACCCAATACCGCAATCGGCTAGGCGTTGGCGGTCCGTTTCCCAATTAGGGTCACACTTCCAGCAGTCGTCAATGGGGTTCCCGGTAAGGCAATTATACTGCTCGTTTTGAGAAAGTTCTTGCATTTGCCTTCTAGAGAGAGAAACATTCACTTTCCTGCATAATAACAAGTGTATTACAATTTTTTACAACAACATTTCTCAGAAACTAGATGTTGGATCATGTGATTTTTGACGAAAATGAAATTTATAAGAAGTAATGTATTTAATTCAACTTTGTGTGAAGTCCACCTTATACAGATAGACTCCCCCATATACATAATTAATGTTAAAAAAAAAACAAAAGAAAAAAATTGAAATGCATGCAGAGCAAGTAGAGTAAATTAAGCTGGAGCTTAAGAAAGAGTGATGGATTTATATACATTTGGACTTGTTGAACAACAGCTTCAGGGTTGGGGTGGTGATGGGGGAGAGTGAGGTTGAGCATTGCTGAACCAAGTGGAGAAAATGAGGTTAGAAGAGAGAGAATGACAATGCAGGTAGTGTGGAGCATTGTTGACGCAGAAGAGAGCAAGGGAATTGAAGTAAAGTCTGGTTTTCTGTGTGAAATTTTCTGCTTTTGTTGGGGCTAGCTTGGATAGTGTTAGTGTTGAGTAAGATGCATTGTTGAGAAATGAGCTGTGATTAGCGTAATGAAAGGAAGTAGAGTAAAAAGCATGATTGAGACTAGTGGAGGGAGAAGAAAAATTATGTGTCCTTCTCTCACTCCTCCATCTTAGAGTCGTCTTACTGTCTTCATTATTCTCATTTTCGTCTTGTTTTATAATCATGTCATGGGTAATAGATCAACTTTCTTCTCATATACAGTAAAAGAGGTAAAAAGGCAAAAGAAGCAATTAACCACGCCATTGTGCCCAACTATCGTTCTTCTGATCCTCTCATTTTCGTCTTGTTTTTCTTCTCTTTGAGTCTTGAAAGGAGATAGAGATAGAGACAGAGAGTTATTATATAAAACAAAAATAATGGTAGAGCTCTTGTTAAGAGGGGAAGAGACCTGATAATCTGCCTAATCACGAGGAAACGGTCTGTAACTTTATTTGGAGATGTTATTGGTTTTGATAAATAATGGAAAGAAGTGAATTAGTATATGCTATATATAGATATGCTTCAACCAAGGACGGGAATATTTTTATTTTTGAAAAGTTATGAGAATATATTTTCCTCCAAAGAGAGGAGAGATACCATCCTATTACAAATCTGTTATCAGAATAACTAACCAATTAAAAAGCGGAGAATTGTTAATTTCAAGTTTCAACCTTTTTCTTTGTTTAATTAATGGTGTGGGTATTAAAGGGCCATCTTTATGAAAGGGAACATTAATTCAGTAGCCAGTAAGGACTTACGGGAGCCTCTTTATCGGATCTGGGGACAAGTAGAGCCTGCGTTTTCATCTTCTTTTCGTGGCTGATGTCTACACTAAATAGGAACCAAAGAGAGGTGCCTAATAGTAAAGGGATGAGCTGTAAATCTAGACATTTTAGATTCGAAATTAACCAAATTATTTTGGCCAGCCATCAATTAGGGCTATTAGTTTGGGCTTTATACGACCCTATGGAACGGTGGCCTCATGTAAGGAGCGGAGATTAGTCGGACTCTCACAGTTTGGATATCTCATTGCTTGGCATATTAAAAAAATATATAAAATATAAAATAGAAAAGGTTTGGACCATTTGCCATTGTGTCGACTATTTGATCATTAAAAATGACGACGTGTTGCAATCTTAAAGGCCTTGGGAAAGTACTTGATTTTTGCCCCTTACCAACAAAACCATACTCAAGATTTTGACCATTTGGTGAGAATATAATATTAGAAACAAAAATGTTGCTACTTCAATTTTCTGCAGCATTATATTTGGAAATTGTTCTACTATGTCCTAAAATAGTTGTCCCAGTTTATTAAAAGAAAAAAAGTTATTTCAAAAGCATATTCTAAATGGTGTTATGGATGATCTAATCCTTCTTTTTTTTAATAAATTAATTTTTTTTAATAATAAATAAAGAGATAAAATTCATTTTGAAATAAAAAAAATAAAATAGAACACCTCCAATATATACAATTTCAATTCAGGTAATGAGTAATGAATTGTATAATTTACTGGATAAATTAGAAACCCGTGATAAGGATATATAAAATGTCAAACTAGTGGGGCCATGTTGTCCCTAATCCCTACGAACTGGGGACACTGATCGAATGCCCCTTCATATAATATATTATTTTTTGGATAAATATATAATGTTGTTAAAGATACTGCATTCATATTCCTTTCCTCTCCAGTCTCCAACCTGTAAAGTAGAATTCCTTCCGGTACCCCTCTATATCACTTTTTAATTAATTTAAGTACAGTTTGGATTTGTTTTTAATAAGTATTTATATATTTTTTTTTTAATTTTTTTAAGAAATTACAAATTATAAATTTTTTTAAAAAGAAAATAATTACTTATAAAAAAATAAATTCAAACGATGCCTAAGTCATCTGAAAGTGATTATTATTTTATTTTTTAGGTCAAATGGAAAGTAATATTTAAAAAAATAATGCAAACGGACCTTTAGTTGCAGGCACTATAAGTTTACTGTATTCTTATATATATATATTAATAAAAAATTAAGATGAAATTGAAGCAAATGTATGTAGGTGGATTTGGAGTTTCAGAGTTAGGTGGATCTAATTAATCAGTAGAATATATTAGTGATTGTATTAATGCCACTATTAAATATTAATCACTTTGCTGGTGACAGGGGTCCACCTGAATTTAGACATGGATAAACCCTCTAATAAATGAAAACAAATAAATTAATAACAAAGGCTAGTGGGTCCCCAAAATCAAGCATCAATTGGAATTAG
Source organism: Hamamelis virginiana (assembly GCA_017140935.1). Classification (NCBI taxonomy): domain Eukaryota; kingdom Viridiplantae; phylum Streptophyta; class Magnoliopsida; order Saxifragales; family Hamamelidaceae; genus Hamamelis; species Hamamelis virginiana. Next base: position 2,276,671 of record JAESVK010000392.1, read on the forward strand.
AAAACCAAGATTTAATTTCATGGAATATATCTTTCTATCTTCTACATTCGCATTAATTAGTAGTTCTTTATTAGCTTTTGTTAGTAAGATTCGTTCTAATTAACCTTTAATGTTAAATGAAATGCTGATTCTCAATTCTTAATTAAATAATAGCGGGGTATAGGCAATGCACCAATCCTGATCACCTCCTCACTAGTCAAATATCTCGTCAATTTAAAGGTCACGACATTGAGTATCTCCGTAACTTTTAATGCATGCTTTACTTTTATTGGTACATCTACGCACATATACTCAGACTGCTGTAATTAGATAGGAATCCAAGAAGGATTCTCTCCCCTATTAATATTATTAGGAGTGTTCAAGAACCGACCGAGACCGATTAAACCGACCAAAATTAATCCAAACCGTCTTATTTTGTTGGTTTTAATGAGTGCTACGGTCCCTAATGGTTTTCATTTTCCTCAAACCGAGGTGATTGGTTTGGTTCATATAATAAGGGTATAGACCGACCAAACCGACCGATGTACATCCATACTATTTGCATAATGCATGCTTATTTGATTGTAGTTCTATGAATTAACCCAATTAGAACTTATTTTGAAATTAGTACTTGGTAGTGTGGATTACTTCATGCATAATAGGTTTTTATTTGAAAATTACTAGTAGTTGATTTTGGGTGACACAATTTTTAAATTACATCATATGCATAATAGGTTCCAATTACTAGTGGTTGATTTTGAGTTACACAATTTTCAAATTACTTCATACATAATAGATTCCAATTAGTAGTGATTGATTTTGGGTGACATAATTTTCAAATTACTTCATGAATAACAGGTTTCGCATTGCTAGTAGTTAAAAAGAGAGAACATAAGAGTTGGCAGTGACAATTTTTTTGGGTGACACAATTTTGCAACACAATTTTTTTTTTTTCTCAAATTAGAGTCTATCAAAACCGATGATAAACCAACCGAACCAAGCCGAAAAACATCCCCTATTTTGGTTGGTTATCATGAGTGCCACGGTCCCTAATGATTTTCATTTTCCTCAAACCGAGATGATTGGTTTGGTTCATATAATGAGGGTATAGACCGACCAAACCGGCCGATGTACAACCCTAAATATTATGGACTTTCCAGTGCATATTTACGTGTGTATACAGAAATGTTAATATTAGGTGCACATGATACTTTTTGCATCAGGTGTTTCTCTTTTTGAGTTACTTGCGGTGTAAATTTTAAAAAACTGACCGTTTGATTAGATACCTCAATCATGTATGTCATACTTGCCAAAAATCACAGTGATCCAACGGTTGGTTTCTGGGAAAACTGACTGAAAAAATGATAACATTTTAAAGAATAAAAAAGTTACAGTTTTTCAAAGTTACATCTTTCAAAAACCAATCGTTAGATCACTGTGATTTTTGACAGACATAACATACATGATAATAGTATCTAATCCAACAGTCAGTTTTCTAAAATTTGCACCGCAAGTGGCTCTACAAGAGGACATTTGATGCAAGATGCATAAGGTGTACCTGATATTAGCACTTATGTGTGTGCGTGTAGAGAGCTGATCCCTTCCCCACTGTCCGAAATGAAGATACATTCCTTACTTTGCATCTCACCATCCATGTATAAAGGTTGTCATCCAACGGTCAAGACATGGAAAATTTGTTTGAATAAATTATATATAGGTCCCTACTAGTAGGCTAGTTGATGATGACAAGAAGTACATTAGTCAATCAAAGAATTTAATGCATGTCAATCACAAAGACCCTCTCTCTCCTCCCTCTCCTCTTTCTCTCTCTCTCTCCTTCTCTATCTTCCCTCATTCTACCAGACTTGGGTACGCATTTTGTGTCTGGTCCGACATTCAAGGTTCTTCTCCTGCGACTCTAATCGGTCCGGCTAACTGGTTATTTTCCGGCGACTGTTGTGAAGGTTAGTTTATCCACTTTATTGTTTCCTTAAATTTTGCCAATAAATTATTATTTTTTTTTGTTAACTGTTATGTTCCATTTAAAAAATACCATTTGAGAAATAATTTTTTTTTTATTCAATCATAAATAAACAAACACATAGAACATTAATTAGAGAGAACATTTATTTTCCAATCATTTAGTAAACACATTTATTTTCCCATTTAATTAATACATAAACAACTAACACATAATGACCTAGATGACAAATTCATTAATGAAGTGTGTAAATATTACCATGCAACGTATTAATTTTTTGCTAAATTTATAATTTTCATATTTTAGGATGGAATCTGGAAGCAGTGAGTATTCTATCATTCCACAAATTGAAGAGTTGAACAAGCCCACGTTAGGACAATATTTTACTTCATTAGAACATGCACAGAATTTCTATCATGACTATGCCAAGGCTGCTGGTTTTAGTGTTAGAATTGAAAGTAGTAAAAAACGTAAGGGTGAGAATGAAGTGTGTTGGAGGCAGCTTGTTTGTAACAAAGAGGGTCACACTACACTTAAAGGGGAAAAAAGGAATAGAGGGACAATGAGATTTGGGTGTAAGGCAAGAATTAATTTGAAAAAAGAGATGGAAAGTTCTAATTGGACCATCTCTACATTTGTTGAGGAACACAACCATGAATTAACTAGCCCATCAAAAAAGCACCTTCTTCCAAGCAACCGTGGTGTCAGTAGTGCAAAGAGGAATTTGACTTCACAATTTGCAGAGGCCAATATTCCTACATGTACGCAATTAGCAATTATGAGTATCCAAGCCGGAGGTGTCGAAAACTTAGGATTTGTTGAGCGAGATTTGAGGAATGTTGAGAGAGATGTGAGAGAAGAATGCAAGGGAGTTGATGCAGATACTTTGTTTTAGTATTTTTTCCACTGAAAAAGATAAAGACCCTTCATTTTTTTTTGAATATGAAAAAGATGAGGATAATAGGATGACAAAATGTTTTTGGGCGGATTCGACATCCAACAAGGCATATTCCTACTTTGGTGATGTTGTGGTTTTTTATACAACTTACTGCACTAATCGGTATGATTTGGTTTTTGCACCATTATTTGGTTTAAACCATCATGGACAAACAATTTTCTTTGGTTGTGGGCTCATTAATGGGGAGAAAACCCAACACTTTGAATGGCTTTTGAGCAATGGCTGAAAGCGATGGATGCACCCCCTCCTCGTATGATCATCACCGACCAAGACTTGGCTATGACAAATGCCATATCATCACTCCTTGATGGTTCTTACCATCGGTATTGCATTTGGCATATCATGATGAAATTTCTAGAAAGTTGGGACGTATAAAGTCTCCGACTTTCTTCCTTAAGTTCAAAGCAAGTGTGTACGAATCAGAAACCGTGGAGGAATTTTTAGCTAGTTGGAATAGTGTCATGGAGGAGGGTTGTTTTAGGGGTGACAGTTGGCTTGAAGGTTTGTTTGAAATGCGGGATAAATGGGTCTCCGCCTATTCGAAGGATGTTTTTAGTGCCGGCATGTTGAGTTCACAAAGGGCTGAAAATGGACACTCTTTTCTGAAGAAGTATGTTTTTAGGGAGAATAGTCTTGTCGATTTTGTTGTAAGGTTTAATCGGGCACTCCACCAACAACGGCACCATGAGTTGGAATGTGATCATATAGACATTAATGAAACTCCACGAATTAGTGGTGTCATGCCTATTGAAAAACAAATGGTTGATATTTACACTAAGTCGACTTTTTTGATATTTCAGAATAAGCTTAATAAAAGCTTTTCATATATAGTGATGGAAATAGTTGCAAATGGTGGTGGTGATGAATCAACTTATACTGTAGAGCATATGGATGGAGAAGGTGGTAGAGTTAGGGTTGTTGGGTTTAATGTCGTACGGGGATTGGCAACTTGCAGTTGTCCTTTTTTCAATACTGAAGGCATATCATGCAGGCACATATTGACTTACTTGCGCATGAAACAAGAGTTGTACTTGCCGGAGGTTTACATCCTACCTAGATGGATTAAAAGCATTAAAGTAGGTAGAAGACTTTGGAAACCATTTGGTTACTTAGGAAGGGATGACCGAAAGAAAAGAAGGCATGTTGAGTTACTTAATGAATATTTGGAAGTTGTGTATGATGGTTCTTTCTCTGATGAAACTGCTGCTACATTTAAGGATGGAATGAGGGACCTTAAAAAAAGAATTAATGAGGTAATTAGGTCCTCACCGGTTTCCCAATCACAACCCATAGAGAGTGTGTCTCCAATAATTAATGATCCACTTCCAGTGAAGCGAAAAGGATGGCGTGGTCGCTTGAAGTCTAGAAGGGAGTTGGTTGCCACACCAAGTAACCGTAGAGCTTGCGGGATCTGTGGAGTTGAAGGGCACAATTCACGCCGCTGCCCTCAAAAACAGCAGTTAGTATTGCTATTGTTTCAAATATTATATATGTTTTGCAAAATATAGTTCACATTGTAAACAATCTTTGTCCATATCTTATTGTTACTGATTTATTTTTTCATACTATTTAGGGATGATATGAGCGAAGGTGCGGAACAGATTTCCGAGGATAATGCCGACCAGCACCATGATTTTAAGGACCATCAGGAAGGAGAACCTCTCACGCCGGTTCAAGACTTCAGGGATTTGTATTCATTGTATCAATAGGGTATGAGTAGCTTACTTACATTTTTAGAATTGCATGCTTTCAAATTTAATAATACATTGAAATTGTTTGAGAAGTGACATTCTCTTTTTTATATTACAGGTGACGGCGTTGTTCAATTCTCATAATCCAAGCACCCTTTGAACAAAGTTTTCAGTTTTGTATTGAATTTTCATGACAGGATGGATATCTTGAACAAAAACTATGGATGAATTTCAATGTTTTGTTATTGTATAAGAAACTGTAATGAGAATTGTTTATTATAGTTTTTGTAATGGTTATTAAATGACACAGGTTTATGTTAATAGAAAAAAATTGTGAACAAGTGATTCTTTGTTGTGCCCACGGATAGTGGGATTTTGTGTGTATATATTTTGAAATTTTTTTTTTTAATTTTATATTCAATTCCAGTTCCCTTTAAATTGGGCAAGAATCCCTTTAATTTCTGTGTTTATCTATATTTTGTTACCTGCCTTTGTTCATTTTTTGTATAATGATTTGGTTTTACTAGGACACTAGGATATCAGTGTAAGGCCTTAATTGTCGTGCAACTAACCAATAGGGGACCCAAGCAGCCAAGCTGCGTCCACTTGGATATATATGCAATCGGATATGCAATGAATAGTGCATATCCAAGAAGCACACATGCAATTAATAGTCCACTTTACCAATGTTTCATTTTTAGCTTTTTGCAAGCTTTACATGGAAATGAGTGTAAACGTGGACTAGATAAATACAAGGAGGGGAGGTGTTTGAAGTTATGAGTGGACGATTCTTCTTCAACTTCTGTTGCACTTCTTTTTTTTTTTTTTTGCTAGTAATAAAATTGGTATTTTATAGTACTAAGGTCTAATGAAAAAAAAATTAATATAAATTTTATTATTACGTAAACTTTTTATTCCAAATGCATGTAAAAATATTATAAACTTGAATCAAAATAATTATTTGACCAAATTTAGGGCAAACTTTAATCTTTTTAATCCAAATGCATGTGTGAAATATTATAAAGTGTAATCTCACTTGTTTTTATTATATTATGTCAAACTTTATCAAATTTAGCAAATTACTAGCAAACTTTAATATTTTTAATCCAAATGAATGTGAAATATTATAAACTATAATCTTTGTAATTATTATATTAGGTCAAAGTTTACCAAATTTAACAAATTATTAACAAACTTTAATATTTTTAATCCAAATGTATGTGAATGATTATAAATTGTAATCTTAGTAATTAATATATGAGGTCAAACTTTACCAAATTAAACAAATTATTAACATTAGTGTATAAGTGAGAATTAATCAACTTTTCAAAAAAATCCACAATTGTGTGTCACTTGACCACACCATTG
>JAESVK010000392.1:2283047-2294406 GCA_017140935.1 Hamamelis virginiana
TTTTTTTTTTAAATTCATAAAACTACTTAATTTTTTCCCCCTATTTTAAAAATTATACATTTTCGTTATAAGGTCACATATTCTTACACGTGTCCAATAATTTGAAATTTAATACAATAAAATATTACAAAATAATATATTTTCGCCACGTGTCAAACACATTAAATTTTTTAATCAAAAATTATAATATTAATGACACATGTGATTATACAATTTAACATTATTTGTGAAATATGGTATTCTTTCTTTATATTAGTGAACAGATAAACAACATATTTGATATTTCTCTCAACTTCTCTACATTAAAATGTTTAAGTTGCCCTTCATATGATTCTTACATTAGCTTTAATATAATTTCTGAAAAAAATTCTTTTTACAATATTAATCACCTACTTGCACAATTAAACTACATTATTATTGTTTGTATGACTAATCATCGGAAATATAGGGTCGCCGGAGATGGAGTCTTGTGGGAGATCGCCGGAGATGGATGGTCGCCGGAGTTGCAGTCTTGTGGAAATTCGCCGGAGATGGAGGGTAGGAGGAGATGGAGTCTTGTGGGTTACTCAAAGGGTAGTACATGTACTTGGTATTATTTTATTTAAATATATGCATACCATTGTGGGAAAGGTGATTTGATGGCTGCACACCATTAAATGTTGTACTAGTTGATGTGAGAGAAAGGTAATGATGAGAGCCTATTCTTTCTTTTGAGTTATAATGTCTGCCAACCATTGGATCACTCTCCAATAAAATGAACGGTGATGAGAAGGTAAGGAATGAAATTTCGTTGCCTGCCTTCCGGAACTGATCAGTTCTGTGTGCGTGTATATATATATATAGGGTCAAGTTTCCCTTACACCCTATTTTGACACCTATGTTTACACCTCGTTTTCAAAACACTATCTATGATAGATATTTTGACAAACTGACCGTTGGATTCAATACATTTCTTATACATATCATGTATACCAAAAATCATAGTGATCCAACGGTTAGATTTCAGGAAATGTCACTATAAAAAATTGTTATGTTTTTAATTAATAAAAAAATAATAGTTCTTCAAAATGATATTTTTCAAAAACTAACCATTGGATCACTCTGAATTTTTTCATACATGACAAACATAAGATAATTATTTAATCTAATGGTCGGTTTTTCAAAATTTTCAATCTACGATGGTATTTGAAAATGGGGTGTAAACATAGGTTTCAAAATAGGGTGTAAGGGGAATATATATATATATATATATATATATAGAGCGAGAGAGAGAGAGACCAATTTATATGTGTGGGCGGGCACATACACGATGAGTCGGTGTCCGCTGTTGGATTAATCCAACGATGCGAAATGGTTCTATTAGAGTAGAGATTTCAAGGCGCGCGTTGAATGCGAAATGTCCATGCACAGGCATTCAATGCCTTGAATTCTATGCTCTAATAGAACTATTCCGCACCGTTGAATAAATCCAACGGTTGACACCTACTCATCATGTATGCGCCCGCCCGTGCATATGAACTGGACTATATATATATATATATATATATATATATATATATATATATATATATATATATATATATATATATATATATCAAACTTGATCCATTAAGGTCCGGACCTTAAATTAATTTGGGATCCACTCACTATTTCTCACACAGCCAATGGTATTTTGAAAAAAAACAGCCATTGGATTATAATCTTTTTATGTATGTTATGCTGTCAAAAATTACAGTAATCCAATAATCGGTTTTCAAAACACAGTTCGTGAAACATTCTAACAGTATTTACCATTGGATGTTGTAACAATTGTTTAACAATCTGTAGCTTGAAAACCGACCGTTGGATCACTGTGATTTTTGGCAAACATGACATACATTAGAAGATTATCTAATCCAACGGTCGGTTTTTCAAAAGACCAATCCCAGTGAAAAGTGGACCTTAAATTAAACTTAAGGTTCGGACCTTAATGGATCATATCCCATTTGTATACTCCAAAAGTGAAACTCTACCAACCCATCCACAGGTAAATACGGGTTTACCGTTAAATCTACCAATCCATCCATTGGTAAATTTCCAATTAATTATTTCATTTATCAATTTTTGTCTCACATTTACTCCAAACTTAATGTGGTGGTAAGTGAAATAATAAATTGGAAATTTACAAGTTGATGAGATGGCAGATTTAAAGAGGATTGGATTCAATTTTGGAAACAAAATTTAGGGAAAAATGTAATTTTTTTTAACGAGGATGGATTCAATTTTGGAAAACAAAAATGTCAGTCATTTATTTATGAAAGAGTATTGAGAAGACAAAAAAAAGCAGGTGATTTTGAATTATTTTTTTAGAAGGAATACCGCAAATGAGAGATGCAAGATTAAGACTCTTCAAGTATACAGGGGAATGATGCGGGTTTACTATTTAAGCTTTTTCATACACGCAAGCTATGCCAACGTGGGTTTAGTGTTTTAAGCTTTTTTCAAACACATAATGGATGACTGCGGGTTTCTTTGTTCCAAACACATTAGGGAACTATACAGTTTCACTGTTTTTACAATTTTTTCCTTTCTTTTTAGTGTTTAATTCAACAAATTATTTTTATTTTAAAGAAATTTATTAAGTCATTGACGTTACGGTACACAATATTTAATATGTCTGACATGAGATGAATGACAAAATAAATCACGTGCCATTTGATTCAATCATCGGTGAATACTACACTAGTGACTAGTGCGTATGCACACTGGTGCGTGCTTGAACCAAATTCCTTTTATATATATATATATATATATATATATATATATATATAAACAGCGAAAATTCATGTCTTAGACCGTATACATTTTGTCCTCCCAACCTCAAAAGCCTCGTGAATTCTTACTTTTCTCCTCTCCGTTAAGCCACATGGTGCGACAACAACCATATCATAACTACCCGACTGTGAAACTCTAGCCGCTTCATGGAATAGCATATCACACTTTCCGCGGTTTGATGGGGGAGTATTTGGGGATTGTTGTTGTAGCGCGTGACCAACCTGTAATATTTTAAACTAGAAGAGCATTTCTATAATTGTAAAAAATTGAAAGGCGTGCAAGTATAATTTAATTAATTTTTTTAAACATTTTCAACGGCCTCCGTCCCACCTTTGTTGTTTTGTTGAGAAGCATAAGGATCAGGATTATCCGGAAAATAATTTAAGCAATTATATGGTTGGTGGAGACTTTTGGCTCCCATGTGCGGTCCACTGGAGCCTCATTTTTGAATATTTTCTCATTTGGTAGGCCCCGCCGCTTTGACGGAAACAGGACCATCATCATCTTTGGGATTCCTGATTCGTGGGTCTCTCTCTCTCCTTTATGACTTTTTTGGTATTTACATATGCACTAAATACGACACTGAGCACCCAGCCATCAACTTTTGACAATGAGCATTTTAAGTCGTCGTGCAGTTCATGCTGTCAGCATCGCTCGGAGAATTACGAATAGAGATTCAGCAAAATTGTGTGTATCGATCAGAGTGATGATGAGTGAATTTTATACTACACATACGTTTCTCTGATCAATGATCACCAACTGTAACACCATCTACAGTCTATACTCCCAGCAGTGTGAGCTCTGGAGAATTTGAAAGTCATTCTTGTTTGGGTTTTCCTCTGGGTACACTTTAGTATTTGGTTCAAGAAATTGTGTGTGGATTTAGAACCCAAATTTATATCCAATTATTGTACTTACGCCATATATCTTCAATGGAAGATCAAAAGAGGGCGTAAATTCATATATATATATAGATATTACGCAAAACATATATAGTTCTTCAATAGTGGATTTAAAAATGAATGTAAAATGTACTGTATCCAAAACCTTATCCAAATTTGGATATATAAAATTTTGGATGAATTCATTTTTCTACAAGACAAATAAAAGTGTATAGAAATTTATACTTAATTTAAGGATAGAAAGAAGAGTAAAAAATTGGATAGAGCACCAATAGAGCACTTATATATATATATATATATAAAAGTGGGAATCTTGAAAAAAATTTCGATTGACAAAATATCCCTACATAATTATAAAAATACATAAATAGACATGGTCTCTTTAAATTCCACCAATTAAAATAAATATGCATTCTAATTTAATTAAAATTACTTGGGAACACTAATTTGTTGTCCAACTCAACTTTTCAAACATGGTCCACAAAATTTAATTAATCACAATAAAAGTCTTCTAATATAAAATTCTACTAATTAGAGTAAAAATATTATTAATTAAATTAAATTTCTTACAAATACTAATTCATTTCTAAATAAAACATAATTTTTCAAACAATTAGTTACTATAAACTACTGTACCATATAAATTACTCTCTATTCTTTTTTTTTTTTCCATTAGAAAAATAAAAATATTTTACTATTTTTGCTAATATTTTTTAGTATCATTTTTTTAAAATTTATAATATGAAAATTTTGTAGTTTATTAAGTTCATTTTTATTGATTTAAAATATTTTTTTTACTGTTTAAAATTTTCAAACTTTTTTAATGATAATTTTTTAATAACCTTATATTCATATTATATTTGATTCTTTAAAAATATCATTTTTTTCCTTATTGCAAAAATTTACTCTGCATTTTTAGTGGTTATGATTTTCAGTTGTAGAAAATAAAAAGAGTTTATATACCTACTTTAAATTCCATCATCTCTGATGATGTCATGCCATTTCATATCCCAAATTCAAAATTTGGCACCCGGCCAAATGGCACAAAATGATATTAATATTAAATTTTGGTATATATATATATATATATATATATATAGTTTCGATCTAATCAGGTATACCTAACTTAGATAAAAGTTAGTTAATAGTTATGAGGCGTTGGATTAATCCACCCTTCATCCCCATCTCAGCCGTGGAATTAATTCAATGCATCATAACTCTTAGTTGATTTTCATCTAAGTCCCTGACTAGATTAAAATTGTATGAGTATATATATAGATATATTATGTGTGTGTGCATGCTTTAATGCATGGATTAATATAATACCTTAGCATTTTCCAACTTTTTGAAAGAAAAATATGATATAGCACAAATGACAAGTGTCATTTGAGGTGCCAAATTTAGGCGTCCTTATTACCATTACCAAAATTTGACTTCCCAAATGACACTTAATTGGAACAAGATATTTGATTATTAATACCAAATTTTGGCAATAGCAGTTGAAATAGCATTCCATTGAACTTATTCTGAGCAGCCCCATATCCTGACTGCATTTATGTAATGATATACACCAAGACTCTTTCTAGCTGTCACATTATTCACTTGGATGCTCACATTCCTCACTACACGGCCCACTGGCTCCCCCAAAGGTTAGAGAGCCTCTGGAAATCCAATGAGCCATATTTATTTTTCACTTAATCTTTTGCTATATTTATTTTTCAAATGATTTTTATTTTATTTTTCAAATGATTTTGATTTTATTTTTTATATCAATTATAAGAGTCAAATGTAAAATTTACATTATTCTTTGAGATATATGTTTATCATTTTGTGCTACCAGGGTTTTGGCTTCCAAATTAATAATATTTTAAAACTTAATATTTACTTCTTTTATCTATATTATCCATACTATTATTAACTCAAAGGTAGTGCGCATACTATTGTAAAGAAGGGTATATGTTTTTTATCTGTGTTTTTGACCAATACCAAAAGAAAAAAAAAATTAATAAAGTGGGATAGTGTGCACGTGCTATGGGCATGCCACTCCTTTTAGTATTATTATTAAAGTTAACACTCTCTTGGTTGGATATATAATGTTAATTACTAAAATGACATTAATATCTAAAATTAAGTTACATATTTTTAGGATAAAACAGTTGTAACGCTCCAAACAGACGCTACTAGAACCCCTGTACTCCCCAACTTAACATCCGTACCGACCCTTCCGGATAAGTCAACACGTGACAAACTGAAGGTACAACCTATCCTGCTCATTCGTATTTCCTTACAGGATACAATGAATACTTATATACAAAATGAAATGTCATGCACATTCATCATGTCCCATCCGTTATACTTAACGTATCCAATAAATCAAATGATACATATATGAATATAAACAGTATTGCCAACAGCCCTGGCAACTAGGCAAATCAACAATCAATATATAAGACACAGAATAAGAGAATGCAAATAACAATGCAGCTGCAACCTTAAATCTGGTCAACAATCCTTAGCGTAGGATTCCATTGAACCAGGAATGCAAACCCAAGGTAAACCTGCAATATACTGCAATAAGCAGGGGTGAGCTTTCACGTGCTCAGTAAGGGATAATATAACATCTACGAATCAATAACAATACTTTGATACATGAGATATTTATGTAAAACAGTTATTTATAGAGTTCAACGGATTTAGAAAATAATTAGAAGTCAAGTTTAAAAGAAGTGTAGACTTTCAGTGAAAAACTAGATCCTCCAGCACAACTCCAGTAACCAGTAACCAGGCGTATGTCACGCAGGCGGAAATACCCCGTCGCATGTAGACAATAGCCAAAATAACGTCCTCAATCCATAGCATGGTAATACAGCCACATAAGGGCTTGACATATTCCATCGGTATGGATCTCGGCCCGATTGGCATATGCGTCTCCTCAACGGGTCCCTAGCATACCCAATCATGGACTGAATCATATTATAGGGTTGTTGATTCTAGGCTAACAAGCCTTTAGCTCAACCAGGCTACTATCCAAATCCCAAGGATGGGAACCGTAGTCACGCCGCTTGTAATATCAAGTAGGGTCATGGGCCCCAAACCCCCAATGATACGATTCAGTCCACATACATATATATACATGCATGTCCTGATATATAATAACTATCATGCAATGCCTACCAGGTGAAAAAGACGATGAGTGTTCTCTGACAAGTCAGTTCAGCCACGCGTGGTAAGTCTCCAATAATAATCATCACATCTTGTCCACTAGGATTGAAAAGACGAAGAGTGTTCTCTGACAAGTCAATTCATCCTTCCGTGGCAAAGATCAAACAATAATCATCATGTAACATCCACTAGGATCGAAGAGACGTGGAGTGAACTCAATACACTGTCAACTTCATCCATTCGTGGTATAAATCACAATAACCAAAATCCATTAGGTATGGAAGCCAATATCCAGTAATCCGAGCCTCAACTCAATTAATATAAAAACGGGTTTTCAAAAGATAGGAATGGTTCAAGTATAAAAGGATCCATTTTCTTTGTTTATAAATCCATTTGAAAGGCAGGGCACAATTAAATATTAACATCGCATGTCATTTCATAAAACAATTGAGTTCATAGCCCAATCAGCCTTATTCACAAAGCATTAAGTGAAAAGAATCCATTCCCATAGTTATAAACAGTACATCATTTGTAAAGTACTTTAATGGAAAACCTTTCATGTATTTCATAAACATGCCACACAAGTTTTACAGTTCATAAATAAGGGTGTTCCATGTATCTAGTTGACAGAATGATAAGTAGTAAAGTTCACAAGTGTTTATAATTCATAACATCAAGAAAATGTTTTAAGATTCATATGGTTCTCAGAACAGTTGTAAAACATATATATCATTATCAAAAGTAAAAGGTTACTTATCCCTACCTCAATGTCAAAGTGTTTCCAACCAGTAGCGGCACCACGAGCCTCCCAAATGCAATGCTCAATGCACCCCAAATGCTAATGGTTCTCCGAAGAACCTCCCAACACTGGAAATAAACAAATAATACAAGCAAAGGAATCACAGAGATGCACAACCAACTCATAATTCAAATATAAAACGACCAGTCTCCCAAAACTGTGCACACACGAACCCAAAGACTAAAGGCCCCAAAAATAACAAACCAAAGACTTTAAAACTTCCAAGACACACTCCCGAGGATGAATAGATGTCACACAATGAATTTCGTGGCCAAACGCCAAAATGTTTGAAAGATATAAGCCAACGAAGATAGAGTGCTCAAGCAAGGGTAAAACTGATATTTGACAAAATGTTTCTTTTTCCAAAAGGAGTTCGAATTCAAAACCAAAATATTTAGAAACTAGACTTTACAAGCTTTTCGTACATATAAAATATGCCCAAAACGGAGTCTGGATGAAGAAAATAGAGTGGAACGAAGTAAGATGGAGAAAATCACACAAAAAGACAAAACAGGGTGCCTCAGTCGACTAGACCCAAAGTGTTAGTCGACTAACCATTGATTAGCCGACTAGTCACTAAGTGTTAGTCGACTAATCGCAAAGCAAAAACAACCCGTTAAACTGCAGATGAACTAGTCGACTAACCACCCTTGCTTAGTCGACTAATCACCTGCAGAACCGCCATTAACGACCTGCAACTGAGCTTAAACCTTAGCCAAACACAACCACAACCTTCCAAGCTCCAAAATACAACAAATCAAACCCCAACCAAGCTTGATCTACCAACAAAACTAAAAACAAAAGGCTAGACACAAAGATCTATCAAGATTCAAAACTTAAAAAACCCATAAACTTCATAAAACCCACTTTCAAACTATAAAACCCCCAAAACTCCTCAAATCTTCCAACACAAACACAAATACAACTCCAAAATACATTCCCATTCTCAATACACATTCAAAAACCCAACACCATACATACAAAACCCATAAACTCGAAAATAACTCAAGATAAAACAAAGAAAATGAATCAAAAACACAAAACTGATCACCTTCAAGATGATGACTCGAGCTCCGGCGACGTTCCGGCGTGCTCCCTTCTCTCTTGGTCTCTCCCAATCTCACATGAACTGAAAATGTAAAAGAAATGGGGTGGTTTGGCTTTTATATATAGAATGACAAAATTGTAAATATGTAGAATTTTTTTTTTTTTTTTTTTTTTTTTTTTTTTCTGAAAAACATCAAAATATTCATATAAAAATGAAATAAAAATTTGGGTTATTACAATAGTAATTTAAATTTTTAAAATTTTTAACATTATTTTTTTATCTGAATCTTTTGCTTGGATTTTTCTGCGTTTGGGTATTAATATCATGATAACACATCATTTAAATACATCATCATCTCTCATTTTAAATGTGGGCATGTGCATCGATCCTAGGTACCCAAGAAAACTCAAACAAATTCATTATTTTTCAATAAGAAACTTACTAGCTAGTTACTACACACCCATTTCTCTAGCTATTATAATTATTTGAAAAAATTAAACTTTACCCCCTGAACTGTAGGCCATTTTCACTTTGGTCCCCTGTAGTTTCGATTGCATCAATATGGCACATGAACTATTAGTAGTTTTCAAATTACCCCTTTTTGTGAGTTTTTTTTTTTTTTTATTGAAAAATAGTATTAGACTTGTTATTTTTTTATACAGTATTTATCCTGAATTGTTAATAGATCTATTGGCATATTAGTGAAATTTCATGACTTGTTTCAATATATTTTATTTACTGTATGGGAGAAAATAATTCATAGAAAATAAAATAAATTAAGAAAAATATGAAATTTCACCGATATGCTTATAGACATACTAACAGTTTAGAATAAATACTACATAAAAAAGTAAAAGGTCAAAGAAATGATTGGCTAACTGATAGAAGAAAATAATTTAATATAATCAAATAGTATGTATATGAGATACATTGATACAATCGAAACCAAAAAGGTTAACAAGAAAACAGTGGGCAAAATGAAAAATTTCCTAATTATTTTAAATCATTTTCTAGATAATTGAAAAGAATGGATAAAATAAAGCTGTAAGCTAGCTAGCTTACGTGCATAGCTTGTATATCATTTGTTATTGTTTTGAAAAATAATTGTTTTAACTTGTCTATTCGATAAGTGAAGAATAAAAAGATTGAGATAAAGTGAGAAATTGAGATAAAGGGGAACAATATGCATAATTTTTAATTACTAATTAATGAAGTTACAAATAAAACAAACTTATTAAATAATAGTAAAATTAAAATAGCACAATTTTTTTTAACAGCCCTAATAATAGCATGAAACGCACGCCACAAAATGTTTGTCTTATTTTAATTAACATAAAAAGTTGGAACAACTGGTCCCTGTTGCCAATAAAATTCAAAAGGCCAAAAAGTTGAGACCAGTAAAAAATAATATTATTGGCGACCAAATTGTCTGTCTGTCTCCGTCTGTTGTCTGTCTCTCTCCTCTCTATAACATGGGTTCGATCATGAGATTCAGTTGAGAGAGAGAGAGAGAGAGAGAGAGAGAGAGAGAGAGAGAGAGAGAGAGAGAGATGGTGTGGGTGAGCTTGGAATACGCAATTACGCATAATGAAAAGGATACATTCATCAACTCATCAACTCACAAAAAAACATACATTATGAACTTGCAAAAGGATCAATAATTATAATAGCTAGTAATCCGGAGGGGATAGTATTAATGTGTTATATTTCCATTATAAATCTTGTCCAAGGGACAGGGACTGCATTCATATTCCTTTCGTCTCCAAACTCTATCATGTAAAGTAGAATATTACTATTACCCCTCATCTCTTTCACAAAAGTTGGGCCCTCTTTCACGAAATTGCAAAATGCACCACTCAAAAGCATCTTTAAGGATTCATGAGCTCATTTGTAGGTGTTTTTTCTTTTTCCTATTCATTTTAAGGAGAACTCCACATGAAGTGATGTGTAGATATTTCTATTTTTAACAAATGACGAGCAGATATTTTCTCACCACATAATAACAAAAAAAAAAAAAGAAAAAAGATTAAGAAGTCTTGAAGTTAAAGCCACAAAAGACCCAAATCCCACATAATTTTACTAGGTCAAATTTCAAACTTTAAGACTTCTCTCATATGAGGAGAGAGATACGTACTATTTAAATTACGATATTAGTGGTTGGTGAAGAATCTTACTATTTCCACTGAATCGGATGGATAAGTAGTTCAGGATCCCTTGGCCAATAGATTTTTCTAGATTCGAGCCTTGACAACTGCTGACGAATCCGTACATTGGTGCTAAACCTACACTTCAATGCCTGATTTCAGCTGTTAATTATATTGGAAGGCCTTATTATTTATGTTCATTAGAATCAAATCCAAATTTGTTTTAGATATTGATTTTATGATTTTTCTCATCAATCATATTAATATTTAGGGGAAAATACACTTTGCACCCCTGTACTAATGCCCAAAAACACTTTGCACCCTTGTACTTCAAAAGTGAACAATCAACTCCTTGCACTTTCAAAATTTGATAGATTGGTCCCTTCTGTTAGTTGACCGTCTATTTTTTGACGGAATAATGATCACGTGTAAGACCCCGAAAATTTTTTTTTTTAGCATATATATATTTTTATCTATTTATATATGTGAT
>JAESVK010000392.1:2314406-2327240 GCA_017140935.1 Hamamelis virginiana
ATTGCATTGTTGGCATCATAGTGAAAGTGTAACTCAGGGTTAGGCTGATTTGACATTAAACTAGAAGCTAGCCATGCCAGCTAGAGGCCCAGTATATCAACTTGCCAGCTAACCTAACCCTAACATCATGTATACTTCTCAACATGAGTTCAGTGACCCGTTTGTCTCATATTCAAGACTAGATAAATGCATGAGAGAGAGAGAGAGAGAGAGGGGGAGAGAGAGATTTATGCAATTTTTGTTTCTTGGGCTATATCAATTTACACCACCATCCGCCTAGTCCTAATTCTACTTTGTCAGAAAAGCCCAACACACACTAAGGTTGAATTGGGCCAATTAAGTCTTGACTTGGGCCTAATTCTACTTTGTCAGAGAAGATATATTCTTGGGAGGGGATGTTGACACACCTTTGAATTATAAGCCCACCCCCTCCAATTTTGATTTTTTACCGTTTTATGAAAAAATACATTGTTTTTAAGAAAACTAGCTGCGCTGTCCACTAGAAAACATCATTTTGAACAACTTTGTAGAAGAAAGTTTTTCCAAAATCTATCATTTAAGCAGACTTTTTGGCATTTTTTACGAAATATTTTGTAAAAATAATAAAATGGTCAAAAAGTCTACTTAAATGATAGATTTTGGAAAAACTTTCTTCTACAAAGTTGTTCAAAATGATGTTTTCTAGTGGACTACGTGGCTAGTTTTCTTAAAAACAATGTATTTTTTCATAAAACGGTAAAAAATCAAAATTGGAGGGGGTGGGCTTATAATTCAAGGGTGTGTCAACATCCCCTCCCTATATTCTTTGCTCCAATTACTTTAATAGAAGAGTAATGCTATGTGCAGCTGTAAT
Organism: Hamamelis virginiana; assembly: GCA_017140935.1. Classification (NCBI taxonomy): domain Eukaryota; kingdom Viridiplantae; phylum Streptophyta; class Magnoliopsida; order Saxifragales; family Hamamelidaceae; genus Hamamelis; species Hamamelis virginiana. The sequence continues at coordinate 2,315,260 of JAESVK010000392.1, forward strand.
ATTACTGTAACTATAGCTACAAAGAAAAAATAAAGTTAGTTTTAAAAATTCACCAATGGATAGTTATGAAAATTCATAACATTTCATTTTTTGTAGTGATATTTTATTGATATAATTTTGCCTTGGAAGAAAAATAGTGATAGACATTTCTTACTTTCCGTTTCTACAGTAACTCCTGAATAGTGCAGTGAATTTTTTTTATTTAATTTAGTTTAAGAAAAATACTATACACTGCTATAAATTAAAAAGCCTACTTTTGTAAAATTGGTGATGAACCCAACGGACTACATGTCCCGTCACACTCTATTAGTTCATCACTAGTGATACGCATGTTAGCTCTTTTTTGGAGTTATATTTTATAACGTGTACGTATAGCATTTTTCTAAATTTTTAAGTTTCGGGGTATCTTGCATTTACTCCAATAATTCACGAGGATTTTGTATAATTTTCCCCAAGTAAAATCAAGAAAATTAAATGATGTTTTAATCAATATTGTGCTTGAATATTAATATTATTAATATTATTATTGTCGTTATGTTTATCATCATTATTACTGTTTTAGGTGGTTGGGGCTGTTGCCAGGGACGGAGCCAAGGTGGCGGCAGTGGGGCCAAGTGCCCCCCACCACTTTTGGAAAAAAATGAATTTTTATATATATTTATTTAGTATATGTTTGGTAGAAAATATAAGAGTGACCCCTCTTCAAATTTTATTTTCATCCCTTTAAGCTCTTATTTTATAAATTTTAGCCACCAAATTTATAATTATACTACTTCAAATAGTCATTAAATCATTGGTCATTCTATTTGAGGTCTAAATTTAAAATTTGGCCTTAATTAGTGGTTTTAGAAGAGTATTTATCATTCTATCTGTTTCTAATTTAATATCCAATTTATAGAAAGTGTAATCAATTTATTTTAAATTATGTAATTAAAATTGGAGTTTAAGTACTTGCAAGGCTGCAATAAAATTAAATTTACGAAATTTTATAAGTTGACTATGTTCAAAGAGGAGAATAATATATAATGTCAAATCTAGAACGCGAATCAATTCTAAATTCATATAAAAGCATATATATATATATATATATGCCTTTGGGAGCGTTGCCCCCGAACTGCCATATATTTGTTAATTAATCAAAATAGTGTCCCCTCTTAAATAAATTACTGGCTCCGCCTCTGGCTGTTGCTGTTGTTATTTGCATATTTTAGGCAGAAAACAAGAATATTTTGTTGAAGCAGAGCCAAAAAAGAGAGGTGGTTTTATAGTTATTAACTAGCATGAGATAAAGAGTTATATATATATGAAAGGAGATCAAAGAGAGGCACTCGTGTCAATCACCAAAATTAATACTGGAACCTTTTTCAAAGTGTTCCAGAATAGTTTTTATATATTGGGTACCAATTTATGTAGCAACCTTGTGATCCAAGAAGACAAGAAGACTTGGGTAAAAAAAAAAAAAAAAAAAAAAAAAGCACAGTGAGGTGAAAGAGTGGTATGTTAAATTGGTCACATTCTCATCAAGCATCTATGCATATATATTGAACTCAAGTAGCCATTCGAATTTGTTCAAACCACACCCTTAATGTTAATATTACATTCACACTTAATTAACAAAAAAAAAAAAAAAAATACCTGAAACAAGTTACACAAACTTAGCTATAAACTTGTAGTGCATGCATATAGATAAGCTCAAAAGTTGAATTAAGCAACTCTAGTAAGTATCAGGGATTCAGGGTCCATGTTGGTTATTATCCCATGATTGCCTCGGAATATTGTGATGATTATTTATATCAGGCTGCTCATCAATACTGTCCAAGCTCTTCTGCTCAACATTTTCTTTTTCCATGGTTGATTGCTCAGCCACGGTATTATTGGGGTCTTCAATCAGCATCATTTTTCTGTTCTTGGCGTAACCCAAGTGAGCTGCCGCAAGTAGTACAAGTACTGATAGTAGTATGAAGTTCTTCATGGCCTATGATCGAGTTTCGAAATCTCTTGCACACAACTTAATTTGATGCTTAAAGAGGATTCAACCGCTACTACTTTATAGTGGAGGGGAGAGAGAGAGAGAAAGAAGAGAATGGTTGGAAAAATCTGAACGTGGGCTTTCCACCAAGGACAGATATATATGGAAGTTGGTTTATATAATGCTCCATTTCTGCCTTCCGCTAAATATTTTAATATGATCGAGGCAGACATAATGGTGAAGTTTTATCCTCTAATAGAAAAGTAGCACGTTGCCATTTAAAAGTGGACACTAGTATTCATCATCAATAAACTGAAAAATGAAGTTAAATAATAGAATAAAATAGGGAAATAGATGAAGAGCATTACAAGGGTGAAACAATCGTGACGTGGTTGAACTGATTTTTACCTCCACTTGGAACTTGGAAGGTATATATATATATATCGTAAGTGCAATGCTCTGTAACGTAATTTCATGATGAACATTAATTGCTATATCGAGGTGATATGTCTATGATTTGTATGGTTGTTCTATTGAGACATTTATGGAAAATTCAACTAAATTTTATTTTATTTTTAAATGCAAATGAAATTAATTCTTATGTATAAAACTTAATTTAAACAGTGCAAATTCCATGCTGTCATATATATATATATATATATATGTCTATCTCTTTTGCAAACTAATTTCAGGTGATTCTGAGTATTGCTGCATGTAAACCTGTACATGGACAATGGAGCATTATGGTGACTTAATCCATTTTCAATTGACATTGTATACACCAGCCTAGCTAATCCAGTTACTTACTTGAGAGGCCAAGAAATTCTCTCTAGAGGCACAGCAATCCATATTTTTTAGGAGTGTGTTGTTCATGTTACTTTGATGGAGTATTTACTCTTTTTTTATTTTTAAAATTTTAAAAGAAAAATGTCAACATGCATCATTTTAAATTAGATTGTTTGCAAATTAGAACGAACCCAAATGGTTAGAAGAGTGGGATTTGAGATAATTAGTCTCCGTTTTGAGATTCCATACTTACATCTTGTAAATGTAATTGCTGTAAATGATATTTATATCTCATCTACTCTCAGATTGATTTGTTTCTTCATAAACAAATTGCTGAAACCGATCCAATTGCTGATAATACTGATAGAAAGCGATCCAAAGACAATTATATTCCTCCGTACTTGATAGATGCAAAGGTGAATAATATTAATTATGTTATTTTGTCGCTTATACTTTTGGACGTCCAGGACACCTGTACTTAACATAAAGACAGATCAGCAGGCCGGGTATTAGGTAAATTCCTTTCCTCTTCCTTTGGAGTATCCAGATGATTCGAAGGTGGGTGCATGGATCTTTCTCTTCCATTATTACACTGTGCCAACAACCACAACAATAAATAAATAAAAATAAATAAAAATGACGAGGGATCGATCTGCTTGGTCGGCCTTATGGCCTATGTATGCCTGACAGCAAAAAACTAATTATGGCAAAAGTATATAAAAGTTTTGCAATTATCCTATCTTACGATTCTTACCTAAAGTTATTTAGAAATTGATTATAACCTTATTTCTTAAATTAAGTAGAATTTTGAGTTCTAAAAGTATTTTTAAAAAACTAATGCAAACGGATCTTAAGCCTTTGTTTGGATCTCAAAAAAATTTAAATTAATAAAAAATAACAAAAACAAAAACAAAAACTTTGTGGAATGAATTTGCGTTGAATAATTTTTAATCTTCAACTTTCAGGACTAAGCTTTTGGTTAATGTTCAACGTACAAGAATAAGAAATTCATAACCATTAAATTAATTTTGCTCTCACGTACTTAGAATTTCGTATTCGATAAAACCAAAGTCAGACTTGTTTTCCTTATATTAATTAACAATTATGATTACTATCATTATATCACGAATTTTAATTAAATATTAATTACTATTTTATTTTAATTTAAAAAATCAAAAATATTTTAATAGAGAGTGGGATAATCGATTGGTCGACTTTCCGGGAAAGAGAAGGATTAGGTGGCAGAAACTAAAATAAGGGAAATAAGATATTGAGTGGAGTTAGGGCTTTCATAGGGAGGGGAAAAAAAAATGTAAAATAAAGAGAGTAAAAGAAATTTCAAGAAAGATAGAATTCAAAATTTCAAAGAGTTATAAGATATACAATTTGGCCCATCTCTTTTTAATTGAATGAAGTCAAAGTTTTAAATTTTATCAATAAGCAATAATTATATATTATCAGCACTATAATATCATATATTTTGCCAATATATGCACCACTACTTTTAACTCCCATTTTCTTTAAAGTGTTGGAAATTAATACTTTCTTAGAGTCCAGATTAAATAAATTTTTTTCCTCTATTTATGCAGCCTTCAAGGCAGACTTAGTTTTGATTATTAATAATATATTATGGGGTTTTTAGTCATAGGTCATTTCTTTTAGCGGTTTAGACTAATAGGTCCAAGCAAAAAAGTATTAACCCATGAAATCTTTACAGGTTACCATCAATAGATGAACTTTATATGTTTTATGGTTAAAAAACATGAACTTTATATGTTTTATGGTTAAAAAATCGTACCTTTCTTAGTACTCGAATTTTGCTTTCTTTTTTTCTCATCGATGAGTTCTTCTTTGACGGAAAAAAAACGTGAATTCACATGGACGAATGCAATTGATAATAGAATAACCACAAGAAGCTTGGAATGCATACGATTGGGTCTTTAGAAGTTTATGATTTTTTGCCGTTGCATATGAAATGCAAAAATCAGTCCACTGTGAGAAGCAATAGCAATGTGGCTGGGGTTTGTGATCCCCAAAGCCAACTTATTTTATTTTGGATTCTGATTTGCTATAGTCAATGAAATTCCTTTGTTCAAGGAATCCACCCATTAGCTATATTTTGGGAAGCTAAATAATATGCACAGATTTGAGGGTTTTCTAAACGGGCAAATTTGTCTTGACTTAGTGATGGGGGACTTATCGGGTTAACTTCTTTTTCGTTGGATTTAAGATCCCAAAACTCTAACATGAAGGACCTATAACTAAAAAACCCATATAATATTATTAGTCGAGAATTTTTTTTTTCTTTGTTTTTAATATTTGGAATTTTATTGAATCATAACAAACTCTAGGTGTCTAACACTAAGTGGAGAAAATTAACTTCTAATAGTATTTTCTTTAGAAGTCTTCATTTTTAGTATTTTCGTGGAGAAGATTAATCATTAAGTGGTAAGAAAATTCATGTTAATTAGTTGGCTTTCTACACGCTTGCCTGCATCAGTCAACCATTTTATCCCTTCTTAATTAATGCATTTTCAGCCAGTGGAAGAAACTCATCCATTAATTACTGTGAAGAATTGGAATATGATATGGAAACATCATATATATGTTCCCATTAAAGTTTATGAAAAATTCCACACCATATTCTGCAAATCTGAGTTAGCTGAAAGAAATATTCCCATGAGTGATCTTGGTGCTGTTTGGAGTGAGGCGAATGTGGTTTGGTATATCTGTGGCATTACAAATGGATAATTTCAAGAAATTTATAGAGTAACTCTAATGGTTGGGTTCAGTTTTTTTTGGATTAAAATCCGGTTTTTAAACCCGGCCACTACAGCAAAATGAATAGCCATATGAATAAAAGTGCTCCAACATTTGGTGGTGGATCAATTTTTTGATTCCTATCTCTAACTCTCTCTTCCTCCATACCAAACACAAATTTCTAGGCATTTTTATGTATATTGGAGAAAAATGAATCCTGCTAAACTTGATTCAAATTTGATTCAACTTTTAGATTCAATTTATTTTGAATCCATTTTTTAATCCTCCCCTTAAAACAAGAATTTTTATATCTGAATTCAAAAAATAATAGGGAAAATTAGAGTTTGCCCCCTGAACTGCAAGTCATTTTTAAATTGCCCCCTATGATATTGATTGAAGCAGTGTGCCCTTGAACTATTTTAATGTAAAAAATTACCCCTTCCGTTTTTAAAAATAATGTTAAACTTGTTATTTTTTTGTGCAGTATTTATCCTAAATTGCTATCAGTGAATTTTTATAATTTTTCTCAATATATTTTAATTTTTATGAATTAATTTCTTTATACAGTAAATAAAATTCATAATAAATAGAATATATTGAGAAAAATTATGAAACTTCACTGATATGCCTGTAAACCCATTAGCAATTCAGGATAAATACTGCATAAAAAAATAACAAGCCTAATGCCATTTTTCAATCCAAAAACATAAATGGTTAACTACAAGAAGGGAGTAATTTGAAAACGACCAATAGTTCAGGGTGTACATTGCTTTGATCGATATCACATGGAGGCAATTTAAAATAATATGAATTCACTTTTGAACCCACCATTAGATCTGATTTTTGGCAGTCTTCGATGATTGTGGATCCTCTATTTGGGCTTGGATATACTTGGGTGATGTGTCATGATCTGGATGCTTTACTTTTCACTTGGATGATATGCAGATGATCAGATTATGGTACATTACCCAAACACCAAGCAAATTCAAGCAGAGAATCCTCATTCGTCTTTTATGGGCTTGATCTCTTATCAGTGATTGCTCGAGTTTGAGTCTCAGAGAAGAAGTTTGTATGATTAACTTTGGAGTACATGTTCCATCTGTCCAGACTCTAGAGTGTAGAGGACAAAGGGCAGGTGGGGCAAAAGTCAAATCGCCAAAATCAAAATATTTCTTCCCATGATGAGGCGAAATTTTGGGAGCCAAATGTGGTGGAATGTTGGTGAATTGCACTGGGAAATTAAAGTAAAGATATTTTGATCGACAAATCAAATTAAATTATAGCTGGCAAATCCTTGTTGCTATGATTTCAATGGTTTATGCTTTACAACTTTCAACTTTCCTTTTAAATTTATTTAACTGCCGTGCCTTTCACTCTCTCTCACAATATATAGCTTCCAACCTTTTGTTTTACCACATCTTTCACTCTCTCTCATTCTTCATTACTCATTACTGACATTCCAATCTCCTTCTCACTTACCTTCTTAAAAATCAAATTAGCTGTTATGCCCATGCGCTCATGCTTCATGCCATCCATAAATTATTTAATTTATTATTGATTTATTGTCTGTATTCCACAAATGATATCAATTGAAAATGATATTTTACCAAAACTTGATTACAAAAATTTAATTAGTAATTAATTTTGCATCTCAAAAAGTAGAAGAATAAATTTTAATATTTTATTCTAGCTATATAAAAAGCTAATTAATATTACGGATATCAATATATTGAATATCAAATAGGCCTCACCAAAAAATTTTCGTCTGAGACCTCAAAATATATTGAGCCTAGAGCTGACTTGAAAAATGATAAGATAAGTGGCAAAATTTCCATAGTAAAAGTAATTGTTGCAAAACTTTGGAAATCCCAACTTTTACTGTAAAAATTTTGATATATATATATATATATTGGTAATATTTTTTTAATATATAGAAACACAATTCTAAATCATGTGATGAGGGGATTGTAAAAATTAACGCAGAAGGGGCTTATAAGAGCATCTCCAATGTTAAATGGCATTTTTAGTCCGCCAAAGAGATACAGTAGTGAAAATGGTTAAAGAGATGTTCCAATGCATAAGAGTCATTTTTGTGCTCTCTCTCTCTCTCTCTCTCTCTCTCTCTTTCCTTGCAATCTTGCACCCCCATGTGTTTTTTTGTGTCTTGGAGAGAAATGGCTAGAGCCATAAGTTTAGGCAAATTTGGGTAAGCCCAAATTTGAAGGGATGTTAATTTGCATGACTAATGCATTGGAGCATACAATTTTGATTTTTTAGCCACAAAATGGCTTTGGCTTATGCGATGGAGATGCTCTAACGGGGCAAACTCATAGCTCCTCTACTCTATGATGTATTTTAATATGCTTCTGTTTGTAGTGGTTGTCTCATTAGGAAGGTAGTTATATGGGCATGAAGGAACTCAGCAACCTTAAAGAGGGGCCGGTTCGATCTTCTCATATAATCATAATAATAATTAGATTAATGAAGATCAATTATATATATATATATATATATATATATATATATATATATATATATATATTTTTTTTTTTTTTTTGTTTTTTTTTTGTTGCACAGCCAGGGATCCATTTGGTCGAAGCCAGGTGATATCACCCCTCGTATCAGCAAACCAAAATTTTAGCAAAATCAACTCTCGGTCGGTAAGACCCGTTTCATCTTACGTCTACTCGTTTTCTTCCTATGAATATAATAATAAATTAAATAACCATATGACCATTTTGAGTTGGTAACCCACAATCTGTACCTTCTTGTTTCGGTGCTGCTTCCTTTTTCCTTCTCATGTTCACACGGGAAATCCGATGAGAAACTTGCAGGAACGTCATCGATCTTCTTAATTTACAGATATATCCCTCTACCCTCCGTACGGTACGTTGTCATGTTATATAAAGTCATTCAGAGACCTTGATCCATCTCCCACATACACAATATACCATCTCTATTCTCTAGCTAAGAATTTGAGTCTCTCTCTCTCTCTCTCTCTCACCTGCCATTGTTTATTTTGCAACTCTACGTTTGGCTGTAAAACATGAAGGAACAAACCAACCCCATTTTCACACCTGGGCGTCTCCTATTTTTGCTTCTTCTCTTACATTCTACATCAATTTCAGCTCAAGAAGTTGGTAATGCCACAAATTTATATATATGAGTAAATTTTTGTCATTTTTTTTAGTTAGATCCTTTTCTTATGTTTTTCCTGTGCTTGGATTGCTTGGCTATCTAAGATCGTGTTACATAATCGATTTAAAGTTAAAGTCACCTAATATATATTTAAATGATGTGTCATGATCAATTCAGGCTCCTTTTTTTTTTGTTCTCAATGTTTTAGTGAGATGGATTGTTACTTACATATGTGATATTTTAAATGGTGCAGAGGATGAGAGAGAGTTTGATTATGTGGAAGGGAGTGAAAAAGGGCCACAACACTGGGGGGAGCTAAAGGAAGAGTGGGCGGCGTGTAAGAAGGGAGATATGCAATCCCCAATAGATTTGTCGCATCGTAGAGTGAAAGTTATCTCAAAGTTAGGGGAGCTAAACAGGAGTTACAGGCCTTGCAATGCAACTGTCAAGAATAGAGGCCATGATATTGCAGTATGAGTACCCTTAATTCCCACTTCATAATCCATGCCATGTCTGCTTATCTTTAGAGCATCTTTCTAAAGGAAACATCTATTTTTTACCACTTATATTCATTTTTTAATTAGATAGTGTGAAAATGGATTGGCGCTAAGTGCAGGTAGCCTAATGAATGAAGATTATTCAAATTTATTGTTTTAATTTGTTAGAAAGACGTGCATCCATGTGACCATGTGTTTGGTACATGAATTGGTGGACACATCTATCTTTTAAAACATTTTTTAATATAAGCACAATTTGTCATGGATGCGCGCAGCTTGAATGGGCATACGGTGAAGCTGGATCCATAAGGATCAATGGCACCAATTACTTACTCGAACAGTGCCACTGGCACTCACCTTCCGAGCACACCATCAATGGTCGAAGGTAGGTCTCTCTCTCTCTCTCTCATAGTGGTTCAACAACTTTTTCAACAATGTCTATTTTTGTTCTTTTTTGGTTAGGTTTGATTTAGAGCTGCACATGCTTCACGTAAGCCCGGACTCCAACGTGAATAATAAAATAGCCGTTGTTGGACTCCTCTACAAGATTGGTCATCCCGATGCTTTTCTTTCTAAGGTAAAACACCTTGGTGGGATATGATGTAATTGTCTTTTATGAACTTTTGGACCTTCAATTATATTTCATTAATTTTTCCATAGTATTTAAGGTTATAAACTCATTACTAGAAATGGGATCACTTAAAATTTTATAGTGATCACTACAAATGACCATTTAATTCATTAGGATTTCTTGAAATCTCACAATTTTATGAGGGTATAGATGCTATCTATTTCTTATAATGAACAAATTCTTGATAAAACTCAATAAATCACTTCATTTTTTAAAAGCATGTTTTAAAAAATAATGTTCCATTCCTTAATTGTAATGCTTTTTTATTGTTAATACCCAGTTGAGCAGGAATATAATGTCTATGACTGATACGGTGGGAGAGAGAAAAATGGGGGTGATTGATCCAACAGAGATCAAGATGGGTGGCAAGAAGTACTACAGATACATGGGCTCACTCACAGTTCCTCCTTGTACAGAGGGTGTTATTTGGACCATGAATAAAAAGGTACATGGCATCACCGTCATTAACTCTAATTACTCCATTATAAATCCTTCAATCACAAATTAAACACATGATTTTTACCTAATTAAACTGCTCTCGATCGATCTGCAGGTAAGGACTGTTTCGAGACAGCAAGTGAAGTTATTGCGAGACGCTGTTCATGACGTAAGTATAGCAAAATTTTGTACATGCTTAATTAATTATTTGATCATTCATAATTTAGCCAACAATATATATATATATCATTTTTTTTTTCTAATGATGATTAATTTGGTTGGCAGTATGCGGAGAAGAATGCAAGACCAGTGCAACCACTGAACCGTAGAGAGATCAACTTGTACAACCCACTAATTCGTAATTAAGATTGTCCAGACAGAGAATGGGTTTGTAACAATTAATGAATTCTTTTTGTAACACATAGCTGCCATATTCTTTTCACTTTACGTGACAGCAGAATACACACAGACCAGGGACAGAGTAGCATTCTTCTTCATTTTGAACTCTCTTTATCGTTCATAATTAATGACAAGGAACAAAAGAATTCTACGTTGTTAATTAACTTTATATATATTAGGTAGTTTCCTTTATCAGGCCTAACACTGTACATACGTAGACATATATATATAGGGAGAATAACAATTCTGACATTTCAAATTGTCAGCCCACTTCCATGGGAGATGATGGGATGAGTATTTTAAAAAACTGACCAATTAATAGTGTTAAAATATGAGAATAAGTAGAAATTTAAGAGAAATGAGAAAAAATGTATTGTATTTAATGAATAAATTAAAACCCATAAAAGTGATTTTCCCGTCTTTTCAACTTTTTCTTTCTAAAACTACTCCTTATCTTACAATTGAATGTAGTGTCATGTCAAGAGGAATATAATTTGACTTTTTAAAATAATTATTTTGGGACATCTAAAAAATGTACGAATACCTATCTTTATGGGCGGGAGAGAATACAAAAGAGAGCTAGCCTCTATATAGACATGAGGTGGTAGGTAGTACAGCGTATTACAATGGAATATACACTATTAATTGGGGTAATAGATCATGGGTCTAACAAAGGGATTGACGAAGAGGCCTGAAAATTCTTGGTATGGATACAATTATGAGCAATGTTACATTTGTTACATCCATCAAGGCAATTAAAGGAGAGGACACCTGTCAGGGGTAGAACCAGGATTTAAAGTTCAGGGGCAGAACCAGGATTTAAAGTTCGAAGGGGCTGAGGTAACAGAAGAAAAGAAGAGGGAAAGAAGACGGCGAGGATGCCTAATGGTGGTGATCCATAAAAAATGCCATGGCAGCTTAGTGATATGTGATGCTTCGCAGTTTTCGTTCTTTTTTTTTTTTCTTCTTTTAATCTGACCTTGCAATGAAGTTGAAGATTACCTCCATCAAGTAAGAGAGAAGAAGAAGACTATGTTTTACCCCAAAACCACCATCGCTACCGTGGGAACTAAGGAGAGAAAATGGGAAGAGCAAAGAGTCGTCAGGAGTTTCGATTTTTCACTTTCCCAAAACACTAACTCCGTTTTTGGTTTTTTTGAAAACCAACAAATACTCGGAACACACCTAACTGGTTTTGGGATATCATTTTTGGAATAAACAAAAACCATTTAGTGCACTTTCCAAACACCCAGATAGGAGAATTGGGCTGGGTTTGTATCTGTAGAACCACTTCTTATGGTTCCCAAACAGCCCCTAGAAGTAGGGTTTTTTTTTTGGGGGTGGGGGGGGGGGGGGGGGGGGG
>JAESVK010000392.1:2327340-2372688 GCA_017140935.1 Hamamelis virginiana
CCCCCCGGCTGTAGCCCACACTGCCCTCCGCCCCTAAGACCTGTTGTCAACATAAAGACAACTCACATATGACGTATATAATTGCTTTTCCTCCTGGTATGGAAAATGAAAACGTGTGGGCGATTTTCTTTTCACTTCCGATCTCCACACACGTACATACGCACAACATCTGTTTAAAAGATAGAATCATTTAGAATTTTTTTATATAAAAATAAAGTATTAATGAAAATTGGCATGTAATTGTAGGACGAATCGCAATTTTGGATAAAGATTTTTTTTAGAAATTTGGAACGTGCGAGGTGATAATGCTGAAATCTAATTTTTCGGATTGAGGCTTGGCCCTACGAGAAGGAACACCCTAAGTTTAAGTGACACCAGTGGGGATGTTTAGCTTAAAACTCTCCAATGATCAAATCAGGTGACGATGCATGGAGAAGGTAATAAGAAACTTGCAAGATGACTAAGAACGACCTTAGGGGTTTCTTCTCCATACCTAAGAATTTATACCATATATATAAGTTTGAATCACAAGACTTTTTTTTTAATGACAAAAAACCCTTTTAAAATGGAGTCCAATTAGATTCCTCCGTGTAAAGCAAACTATGAAACATACTACTATCCACAAACCAAGTGTATAGAATAAACGATGGTATTGCTGTCCGACCCAATACCATAGGGAGTTGAACTCAAGGCCCATTATCGTTTATTCCATACACGTGGTTTGCGAATAGTCGTATGTGTTCATAGTTTGCCTTACATGGATAAGTGGTACTAGTTCTTGAAGCATGAAAGAAGAAGGGAAAAAAGGACCACTTGCTTGCGTGCACGTGCGTGCGTGAGAGAGAGAGAGAATCGTTTGCTAGTTAACATGAGTGTGAGATTAACTAGAGAGAGAATGTGATTACAATAAGGAAATTAATTTAATAGAATTTGATCATTGTTAGCCCTATGGTCAATTCCATTGACCACATTTTGATGATAAACAAACATTACTTTAATCCCTAACATATGTTTAAAGTGTTGTGACTCTTTAGAATCAAGACAGATCTTGTTGGAGCTCATCAACATATACTATGCAAATTCATTGTTCAAATTGCTCAAATCTAAAGCTCATGAAGGCTACAAAGATCAACTTGAAGTCAATTCCTTGAAGATTTTTTGAAGCCAAGTTGTATTAGGAATTATATATAAGGCATCTCAAGTGCTTAACCTTGCATAGCTCAAAGACAAAAAGTCTTGCTCATATTGCATTAGCATACATACCTTTGGAACCTTGCAAAATATTTTTAAACTAAGCCAAAAATGCCTTTGAAATCTTAGTTAACTAACCTACATGTTACAAGTTTATTTAGACTTAAGAATATCAGAAAATTGGCTTATGAACATGCTTAGTCGACTAACCCCTCTAGTCTAGTATACTAAACATGATCCAGTAGCCAAGACTTTGAGAAATCTTAGTCTAGTCGACTAAACATCTAAGATAGTTGACTAATTTCCCTTCTAGTTGTAAATGTTTCTCCACCTTGAAGGAGTAATCCATAGTGGATTGAGGAATACTTGGGCTTGGTGCTTAAAGCGTGGATGTAGGCGGAGACCGAACCACGTTAAATCACTATGTTTGATTTCTCTAACTCTATCTTTCATTTCCAATTAATTGTTTATATATTTGTGCTTCTGCTGAAATTAATTGGACCATAATTTTTTTTGGTAATTTTTGCTTAAAGTTTGCCAAAACCCTATTCACCCCCCCTCTAGGGTTATATAACTTGGGACAATAATCATAATAAGGAAACCAAATCAAAATGTCCATCTGTTAACACTTAATATGTGAAATTAATATGGGAAATCAAAAAGTTTCTCTTAAGTTAGCAGGTCAAATCCGGCAATATAAAAAGGAATGATCGAGTTAAAATTACCTTAAATATTCAATTAGGGATCTATTGGAATAAAAACGTACCCTTGGGTATACAATTTTTTAGGTAAGATTTTTGGAAATAAAAACTTCTAATTGGGGACTTATGGATCATTTTCCCTTTTTAAAAAAATGGACAAGTCAAAGTTTGAAGTGGGCAAATCTATAATTGATAATAAATACATATATATAGAAAAAAAAATCCTTTTAAAGTTGAGGGTGACAGTTGCCGGCCTCAAGGTGGCTCCTATTATGGGTTAGAGGTTCGAATCTTTTCATTGACAAAAAAATAAAATAAAATAAAATAAAATAAAATAAAATGTAGCACGTTAACTCTCACTCACAAGACATTTGTTATCTCAAAATAGTTAATGTGAGAATTGCGATCAATATATTCGACTATGTGTGATAGAAGCTCTTGCCTAAATGTGACTCACACTTTTTAGGAGGACTCACATTTGTTATCTCAAGACATTTGATTGGAGGACTCACTCAAATTCCAACGGCAAAAACTTATAAATCAAAACCAATTCAGTGTAAAATCCGTTTTGCTATAAAAAAATTTTTGGTAGAAAGACGATTAAGATTAACTTAAGAAAAGGAAATACATCTGGGAAAGTTCCTACCTAAGGCATCAAAATACAGTATTAAAGAAATACAAACAAGTGCTGTATCCAAAACCACAAAAATCGAAAACATAGTGGCAACCTATCTTGGCGAGCATGTCAGCACATTGATTACCTTCCCTAAACGTGTGAAGGATTGAAACATCCTGGAGGTTGTTGATTAAAAACATGCAATCATTTGTAATAAGGCTTAGAGGGTGACTAATCCCAACACCTTGTAGAACCATAGAAACAAGAGCAGAGGCATCAACTGTAACAATTAGGCAACATATATTATAAAGAGAAGCCAGATGGAGACGATCACGAAGAGTCTAGGCCTCAGCAGCAACACTTGAAGCAAACCCAATATTTCTGGAAAAACCAACAATCCATTCCCCAAGGTGGTCACGAATAAGGCCACCACCTCTAGCTTGATCGGAGTAGCCCTTCCGAGAACCATCAGTGTTGAGTTTGGCATAGAGCTGAGCATGAGGCTTCCACTTTACCCAAATTTCCTTAGGACCAGGTGGGGAACAAGACTTATGAGCAAGGAGATGAAATTCGCGGGTCCGAGCCAACGAAAATGAGTATAGGTCATGGGGATGAGACATCTTTTGTTCAAAAATAAATTGGTTTCGATTAGACCATAACAACCAGTAAAAAAAAGGAGAAAATATAACTTGTTGGGACAAGACTATCAATAGTACAATCACGCATAGACATGAAATGATGCATCCAATAAAAAAAAAGTTGAAAATATGTTTTACATTGTTGATATTGAAACAAGCCCAGAACTCCCTAGCATAATCACAGTGATAGAAAATGTGTTCAATAGTTTCAACACCATTAAAACAAATAGGACATGTTCATTATCCACAATACCTTTTATAAAAAGTAGGTGTTTACAAGGCAATTTATTATGAAAGAGTAACCGGAAAAAGGACCTAATGCGAGGCAAAGTGTACAAGTTCCAATTTTTTTTCCAAAACAATCCCCTGTTAACATAAATATGTTGGTTTTCAGCATGAAAAAGTGTTCTACTAGCAATATCATAAGCATCATTCATGGAAAAAATACCATTGGAAGAATTAGTCCAAGTGAGCCAATCAACAGAAGAACCATACAACTGGGTGGGAATGGCATGAATGTGAAGGAGAAACTTGGAAGGGATATCAAAAGAAATAGCAGCAAAAGTCCAAATCCCATTAGCTGTGATGAGATCAGTAACCACCAAATTATCCTCCCACCTCAAAAGATGACCAGAAATAAGAGATCTAAGAGGACCAAACCCACACCAATTATCAAACCAAACTTTGCTTTTCTGCCATTAGAAATGATCCAACTAGTTCCTTTGTTGAAAATCGCTTTCCCTTTCTTAAGGCCATGCCAAATGATAGAAACACGTCTAGACTTGCACCTAGTGACATATTTAAACCGTTTATACTTATGTTTAAGGATAGCAGTCCAAGGATCCAACTCTTTTTCCAAACGCTAGTTAAGCCTAGCAAGAATAGCAACGTTAGCAAACTCCGTGCTATGAATACCCAACCCCCCCAATGAATTTTTTGCTTTGTGATCTCATTCAGGGCAACTAGATGAAGTTTCCTTTTGTCAGGTGTGGAACCCCAATGGAAATCACGACCGATTTTTTCAATAGCTTTACAAGTGGACATGGGAAGGCTCAAGACTTGAGAAATATAGGCAATGACGAAATTAAGAGAACAGACTTAACCAGAATAGTTCGACTTGCCAGAGAAAGTAAATTAGCTTTCCAACCTTCAACCCTTTTCGAAATTTTTTCCTCAATAAACCTAAAGTCATCTCTAGACTTTCATTTGACTAGCATAGGAAAACTAAGATACTTTCCAAACACAGTCGTGGTTTTCATGTTCAGGTTTCTGCACACCAACTTTTTTTTTTTGGAAAATAAGGTATTGGGGGAGAAAAAAATCTTAGACTTAGCCTCACTAATCTTTTGTCCCGAAAGGGAGCAGAAATGATCTAAGACCTCATTAATAGAACAACTATCAGTTTCCTCAGCCCAACCAAAAAGAATAAGATCATCCGCAAAAAAAAAAAAAAAAAAAAAAAAAAAAAACATGACTAAAGGAGGGGCCATTCCTACACACTAGGACAAGATGCCAGAAATTATCTCTACTGAGGTGTTCAAAAGAAATAGCAAGGAATTCCATACACATGATGGAGAGATAGGGGATAGGTACCGAATACCATGACTGGGTTGGAAAAAAATAGTGGGTTCACCATTGACAAGAACAGCGATACTGACAGTGCTAACGCAAGATATGATGAGTTAGACTAAAGAATGAGGAAATCTAAACCAAATAAGACTCTTATGAATGAAACTCCACTCGAGACGACCGTAAGCTTTTTCAAGGTCAATTTTAGCAGCAAAAAGACTGCATGGCCTTTTTTGAGAATGAAGGAATGGAGCATTTCCTGGACGATAGCAACATTGTCAACACCCTTACGGTCCGGGACAAAACTGGATTGGGTAGGGCTAATAAGAGTATTAAGCAAGGGTCGAATCCTGTTCACAAGTAATTTAGTAATAATCTTATAAATAGAGTTGCAGAGACCTATAGGCTTGAATTGGCTAATGCTATCAACCCCCGTGCATTTAGGTATGAGATTGATAAAGGTTTTATTCAGATTGTAAGGAATAATGCCAATGAGAAAAATGTTCTTAACAAAAATACAGACAAAATCCTTAACAATTGACCAACAACTTTCGAAAAAACGAGGGTGAAAGCCATCAGGATCGGGGGCTTTGTCAGGCTTCATGCCCCAAAAGGTTGTTTTAATTTTATCATCAGAAAGGGGGTTTGACAAGGTGACTACAAATTGAAGGTTCTAGCCAATTAGTCAAAGGAGGCCAGTTGTCAAAAGAGAGGGAGGAGCAAAAATGCTCCGTACAGAACATGCGGTTGAAATGGCTATCAATAAGGTTACGAATAGCCACCGGGTTGCTGACACAAGACCTATCATTGCTTTTAAGGGACAAAATTTTTTTATGTCTATGCCTAGAGAGAGTAGAGACATAAAAGAATTTAGTGTTGCTATCCCCAACACTAAGCCAATTAATTCTAGACTTTAAGGCCCAAAATTATTCCTCAAGACCAAGGATGTCATGATACTCAAAAGTCAAAACTTTTTCCAGCAGAACCAAAAAGGAACTATGGTTTAAGCATAACGCCTTCTGGATACCATCAAGTCTAGCTAAAATATTCCTTTTTTCTTTTAAAAAATATTATCAAACACCGTCTTATTCCAAGAAGAAATGTATAGTAAAAGATTTAATAGTTTGTAAAAGATCATTATCAACGGGATGCCAACCAAGTTTAACATCCATTAATATGGGGTGGGAGAACCACATCTTTTCAAAACGAAAAAGGTCTAACAGTGATAGATGGGCAAGGTACTATAGTAGAAAGAATGATAGGACAGTGGTCTGAGTGGGTTCGGGAGAGATGTTGAATAAAAGCATTAGGAAACAAAAAGATCCAATCAGTATTAGCCCAAGCTTTGTCAAGGCGCTCACGAATGAGGTGGCCCTGCTGGCAGTTATTAGTCCAGGTGAATTTAGGACCAGAAAAATCTAGGTCAACCATATGGCAGCAGTTCATACAGTTAAGGTACTTAGCAACTCTACAGTGGTTGATATCATTACTGCCTAATTTATCTCATTGACAAGTAACTTCATTAAGATCCCTAAGAATAACCTAGGGCAAAGAATGGGATAGTGTAACCAACTTCAAATTACCCCAAAGAACTTCCCTGGTTTTTGCTTGAGGGGATGCATAAATAGCATAAAGAAACCAAGGTGCAGAATGAGGTACCTCAATAGTAGCATGGAACTCTTGGTGAGAGGAGATACAAATACAAAGAGAGACAGCATCCATGTGCCAAAAAAGACAAATACCACAAACATATCCTTAAGGATCCATGCGGCACATGCCATCAAAGCCAAGAGAAGAGCAAATTCTTTTTGCATTGTCCCCGAAGATGTGGGTCTCTATAAGGATGGCAATACTAGGATTGTGTACACGGATAAGCTCTATACGTTCCCGTTTAAAGTGTTCATTACCAGCACCTCTAACATTCCAAAGCATGATCTTCATAGAAAAAATTGTAGAATATGAAAAAGGGGTGTCAGACCCGTCACCCAGGTTCACTTTCTCCAGCGAGTCAGGCCAGTCATCCAGCCACTAGGGAGGTGCTTCTTCTGTTTTCAGTCGTCGGAAGTGTTCGAAGGTTACCAGATACCTCAGAAAGTCCTTGCCAGATTCGAGAACCCGAACTACTGTCCCTGAAAGAACCATTCTTCACCCTCTTACCTCTACCAACACCACTGCCAAAAACTTTTGATCACTCAGAAATTCCAAGGAGTTTTTCAGTTCCTCCAATACTTAGATGTCCGGCACTGGTGGGTTAATCCTGAGATGTTGATGGGCAAGGCTCGCTAGAAGGGGAGAGCTGTTGATCATGAATAAAAGAGGTGGTGGAGGTGGGATCATCGATATCATGGTTTGAGGCAGTTGGTACATTTCCAGCCAATGATGAAAATGTGGCTGGTAGTAAGGGGATCCCATCGACATATGTTCCATCTTTTATGTTAACATCATCACGTTCCACCATTCCAGCAGCTTTAGGTCTGATAGTATTCTCCAGTTCATCGTGGGATACTAGCTCACATGTTTGAGCCAATGACGTCTAATCTTGTCGGAAGTTCACTAGAACACTGGATAATGACTCGCCGTGGTGATAGGTGGACCTGTTGAGATGGTGAGCCATATGCAAAAGCAACAGAAGAATGAGAAGATGTTAAAGTGCAGTTAGACTGAATGTTCGATGAAGAAAAATAAAAAATTTCTTTAGAAAGCGCAACTAAAATGGGCGGGATTTGATTAGAATTCTCCAAATACTGACATAACGCGCAGAAAGAAGGTCAGTGAGGGTGATCGTGCTTGATGGAAATGCAGTAGGAAAAACAAGCACATTTGCAAGGCTAGTAGCAAAAAGGAAGTGGGAATGATCACATGCCATACCTTCATCATTACTCTTATAAGGCCCAAGTCCAGCTGAAAAAGACGAAGAGGCAGACGGATTGAGAAGCCCGAAATTTGACTTGGGCAAATTTTGTAGAGCCTTCCATTTCTTAGAGTTGGAATAATAGCGGGAAAGAAAAATTCTGCTGGAGGAGGCACTCCTCGGTAAAGGTGAGGGATAAGACATTTCTTTTTGGGTTGTAGGCTTTCAAACTTTAGCAATAAAATTAATGCCTTTTGTCCCATTAAAAAGTGGACATTTGTCCTTTGTCCCATCAGATGTCAAAAGTTGGGCTTTGTCACTATTCACGTGAACTTTTGCTGGTAGAGATTTTCCGGTAAGGCTAGCAACTCTCGGATTGCCCTTCCCACGAGATACACTCAGCTGTTGCTTTTTTTTTTTGGCAACTAACATCCAAGGACTAAATCCATCAGCAGTAGACACCACGCCATAAGTAGACGATGACAAGGTTTTGGAGGGAGCGGAGGTTGCAAAAGGGCAGAAAGAACCACTAGCAACGCTGGGATTAAATAGATTTTCTGGAACAGGGGGGCTTCGCCAAAGGACA
Organism: Hamamelis virginiana; assembly: GCA_017140935.1. Lineage (NCBI taxonomy): Eukaryota > Viridiplantae > Streptophyta > Magnoliopsida > Saxifragales > Hamamelidaceae > Hamamelis > Hamamelis virginiana. The sequence continues at coordinate 2,335,493 of JAESVK010000392.1, forward strand.
AAAATCCTTTTAATGTCCCACTCATCCACAAAGCAGAGGGTGTTCAACCTTTCATATTGAACAACTTAGAGATGGCCACCAACGCTAACATAGCTGAGAAGAGGTTTACTAAGATCAACTTGGACACAAAGTCTCGCATACTTTCCTCTCTCACTACCAGCAGTTTTTGCGTCAACACGCATTAAAATTCCCAGAAGATTTCTGATCCATTAAAGAGTATCTAATTCATAAAATTCAATAGAGAGTTCAGGAAGTCTGGCCCATATGACAGTATGTGAGAAATTTGCTTTGAAAGGGTGAAAAGCTGGTTCCCATATGCGAAGAGTAAGGAAATGTCGGCTAATGAACCAAAGACCCCCAAAAAGCACTTTATGGAGATCTTCAGTATTGTCGAACCTAACCAGATAAAATCTGTGAAAACCCAAGTTTTCATTTTTAAATAAATTGAATATTTTAAGCGGTATTTTAGAAAAAAAAATTTATAAAAATCTTTTGGAAAATGCCCATTATATCTCCATCCTATAAAAGCAACCCCCACCCTTTTTCTTTCATTCTATTCAGCAGCAAGAGCAAGAGTCCGAGAGAGAAAGAGATGGGTTGTGTCGCTGGAGCTTCGCCGTTGCCGGAGGAGGTAAGGTTAGTTTGGTTTATGTAATTTTCTTGGTTTCTTTCCCCATTGTGCTACCTTTTTTAAACCCATTTATGGATTCTTGAAAGCTTAAGCTTGATTGGAACATGAAGGGTGTAAATGTGATGTGTATTGAGGTTTTGAGGAAGGTTTACCTTGATATTTGAGGATTTGGATTGGATATTTAGTTGGGTTTTTGTTAATGTATGTTAAAATGGGTTTTATGGGTTTCAAAGTTGAAACCCATGTTGGATCTTTTGTGTTGAGCCTTGGATATGTGTAAATGTGGTATATCTGGCTTATTTAAGGTTTGTTTTTGGTGGATTCTATGTTTGGTGTTGAGTTTTGGTGCGTGAAAGAAGGTTTGAGGAGTTTAAGTTTCAGATTGCTTGGTTTTGCAGAAAACTAGTTGACTAGTTAATTAGGAGTAGTCGACTAGCTCAAGATGATTTTCGAACATGGCTACTAACCTTCGATTAGTCGACTAACTATGTTGACTAGTCTACTAATTGATTTATTAGTCGACTAATTAGAGATGACTAGTCAACTCATCAGACAGTTTTAGCTAATTTTAATTGTTTTCTACATTTCTCATTTGGGGTTCATTTTAAACGAACTTTATATGCTCAAAGGAGTTTATGAAGCCTATATCCCATGGATTTTAAGGCTTGGGTGAGACGGGATAGAGTGAGAAGCCCTGGTTTATTTTCTTTTGTGCATGTGTTTGAATTAGGTGTTGAAATACATCATTTACCATTTCTTATAGATTTGGGGAGTCCCTAGGAAGATCATTACGCTACATAGTTCTTGCATGTGCATTTAGGCTTGGAGGAGACCTAATTATCGAAGTAGGAATATTTATATTCTTATTAACACTGGTAATGGTTATTTTAGGGCTGTTGCCCATACTATGAACTATGAGAATCCTATTTACAAACTATTGATGCATATATCATACTGTTTATATAATTACAATGTGGTTGGAATATGCAAGCATGCCATTTTGTGTTATGATATGATGATGCTATGCCATGATTTGTTTACTTTTATGTTCTGGTTGAAATGGATATGAATTGGTTATCTGATGGATGGAAAAATAGTTGAGACTACTCCTCTTTATATCGGTACTGGTTGAGACTACTCATATACCAACGTGATGTAAACGTATATTGGCTAACTTATGAGTTCAAATGTTATTTATGTTGTGAAATATTGGCATATCACCCATGGATACTTGTATATCTCTTAAACCCCACATATGTTTATAAATTTGATTATAAATGATTTATGCATCTTTGTTATCATTGTTAGTTAAGAATTATATTCCTACTGAGCATTCAAACACTCACAGCTGTCTTTCATATAGTAGATTCTCAGGATTGTAGAGCAGGATCGCCAGATCATGGCATTTTCCCCACAGTGCTTGGCTGGGTAGTCTTTTGGGCGTTGGTCTTGAGGAATAGGTAGCCCTTTGGTAGACTGTTGAATTTTGGTATTTTGGATACTATGTTTTATTTACCCTATGTGCCAGGGATGTTGGAACTCTATTATGCATTGTTATATTTCTATATATTGCATTTTGCGAATCAAGGACATATATATAACTTTTCATTTCATATCATGCTTGTTATATATATCTTTTTCTTTATGCCGCAGTATGGAAATATTTATGAGTATATCAAGTTGTATCTCCATTTTGACACGTGTTGACCTACCCAGGATGGTCATCAATAGCGTCAGTTTGGGGCGTTACAAAATCTCTGCCCTAAACCAATCACATCTAAAGAGTTTTGGGGTTTCCAGATAGTATAGAGTTTTTGCGTTAAAAAAGTATAACCCACACATTTACCAAAAAGCTTAACAATAACTGCCCGAACCCAAGGGGTCCTAATGCGCCTCTTATCGTCTTTAGAAAAACAGATTGGTGGGATAGCGGGATCATCTTACTCATAAGACTCTTCATCGAGAAAACCAGAGGCAACTTGTAAATGGACTTCACCCAGATTCAAAAGCAGGCTAGCAGAAAGATTGTCTTTATAAGAAAATGGACCTTTAACTTTTTTTTGGTACTGCATTCTTGTTGATCAGTTTCCTCAGGGGACTTGCCAACAGAAGGAGAAAATTCCGGGGAAAGAAATTCACAATCCATCTCTTCCCAAAATCCCGTCATGCTATAAACTAGTTATCTTATTTGGTCTAGAATTGGACTTACTTGGTCTAGAACCTGAAATTCCCAAATAGGCCCTAAAACAACTCAAATACCATTATCACCATCTATAGCCCATGAAAGTGATGAAAAAAGAAGGATTTGGATTGTTATGTCTGAAATTCGGGACTTCATACTTCCTACTCTTGTATGTAATTTGATTTATTATGATCCTATTCTGTTCTCCAAGAAAAACAAAGAACAAAAACACAAAAAATAATAAAAGCATTCACTCCCAAAAGCTTAAGTTATTGGGAGGAAGAGGCCACGACATGACATGCCACAATGTCTAGTACACAGCCACTACAGAACTACATTAGCCACCCCATTCCGAATCCTCTACAAGGGTTTAAAATGCATAGGTTTGCAGGGGTTTCAACAAGATGATGTCACGTCATCCTATCTTGCATCCAATGACTGGGCACAAAAATGACCAGCTGGGGTGCGCTTTGGGAGTAAACGGCAAGCAATTGATATGCCTATTCCGTTTGGGTTTTTTAAAATCCAGCCTAATTGCTAAACGCTACATTTTTTTTGTGGAAAACAAATATTTCAAATCAGTACTACCAGAGAAAAGCTTAGAAATCATGGCCCATTTATTACCATACAATTCATGAACCGCCACCATCGAGACCTCGAAGATCTAAGAACCTGAATGTAGGTAAAGGCAAGAAGGCAGTGGTGAGTGATTATGAGTCAAGCACTGATTTCAACAGCGATTCCACTTTCAATCCAGGCTATAGGCAACCACCGGGGTCGACCTCTCAAGCTCAGTCTGATGATAGCGGATCTTTTGATGAGTACGAGATTGACTTGGACCATCCCACCATCGGTATTATTGGGGGAATTAAAAAGCCCTTAACATCTTGGCCGGCCAAATGGACCAGTACAAACAAAAGAGAAAGGCCGCCACCAAAGAAAAAACAGAAGGGTAACCTAATATCATGGGCTGATGATCTTAAGGAAAAAAAGTTCAATATGGAGAGATATGTGGATGCATCGAAATTCAAAGAGGAAACGTCACTTGTGACTTGCTTGAAATGGATAGAGTTGAAAGCGTGGTAAAAGAAGGGCAAGGGCTACAAGCCCTATCTAGCCCGTGAGTTCTATACGGTTGCGAGACCGCATGAGCATGATGATGAGATGACTATCGCCCGAGTAGGCAAACGTGCGATTGAGCACTGTGGATAAGATAGTAAAATACGTGGGTTGTGAGCGACCGGTTCCTGCGTCAATCACTTACCCTCCTCCTGATGATGATGAGGACCATCCCCGCAAGACAGCGGAGGAGTGCACCCAGGTCGTTTGTGTTGATCCGAAGCAATTCTGTGGTGGAAAATTCACGAGTGGCAACCTAAAGACCTTATATGCCGTGATAATTAAGTTACTTTTCTGTAACTTGAGGCCTAGAGGGACAGATAGTACCATTCCTTTAGAGGCCATTCATTTGCTGATTGTATTTATGGATGAGGAGGAGATTGATATAGCATTGATGATCTTCAGGGAAATACGAGCATTCATCCTAGCGAAGCCACCACAGAATAACATGTCATTTCCTCATATGATCACGCAGTGATGTATTGAGGCTGAATGTTCTTCTTCTGAGCCTAGTTTATGGGAAGAGGGTCCCATTACCCCAGTCATTTTGACGGGGAGTGCGAGAGCTGCACAGTCAGCACAGGCGAGACAATGGAAGGAAGCTTCCCTGCCACCACAGCAAGTACCTACTGAGACAGCGCCATCTAGGCCTGTCGAGACTGAGCCAGGGCCGTCTGAGCCATCATGGCCATTGCCATCTGGGCAACCTGATACTATACCTATCCAGTTATCTAGCATTGAGAGTTTATTACACCAGTTATTGGATGGGCAGAGACAATTGATAGAAGGGCAACAGGCCCTTATGCGAGAGCACTAGAAGATACGAGCTGAGTTATAGCACCAGTCAACTAGGCAGAGGGTTCTATGTCGTATGCATAATGATTTGGCTCTAATTGATGCCGATTTTGTTTTATTTGCTGAGCCAGAAACTGGTAGTGGAGTAAAGGCACCAGGTGAGACAGAACAGGCAGAGCATGATGAGATGAGAGTTCACGTGGAACAGCGAAATGGTGTTGGGGATGGTGCAGAGTAGATAGTTGGGTTTAGTATAGGCAGTTTGCTTTACTTATTTTGAGTCTATCAGTGTCAATACAGTCCGAGTTATAGAGTCATTCTTTTTGGTAATTGGTTTTATGGGTTAGTCTAGTGCGAGATGACTTAGGGTAGTAACTTGAACTATGTTATAGGTCATCTCATTTTGGTGTTCCTATTATTCTTGTAGCCCATGTCAATTACAATCCAATATAAGTCCTATTTGATTTATAATGTGCATTTTGTTCCCTTTTGATTATAATTTCATTTTATGTGATATGTGTGCTGTTATTTGGTGAAATGCATGTATTTTCATTCTTACTCATCTTTGTCATTCACTGTGCTTTTTGTATAAGTATTCGACTTGTATAACTCTTATTGGGATGCTATATGGGATCACTTAACAATTCTTGAGAATCATTTTTTAGAGTGACCATCCAGTGAGGTTTTGAAGTTGAAACTTAATACAGGATTGGAATTGTATGCTCATATTGCTAAGAAACCTATTTCTATTTGGTTCAATTCACACTAACACAATTCGGTTCATGTTAATTCTTGACTTGTTCCAATTTTTGCATTATGTATGATTATTTAAGTGAAGTAGTGTGCATGTTCTTTTAAGTTGTTGACATTACAATTTCAATTTATGTTTAGTTTGAATGTTTGTTTTGAGTCATTGCTTATGTTTGTGGGTGTCATTTCTGCAAACCCTCACGAGACTATAACTCGTCCACTAGGGAGAACCTAGGGGTTTAAAGGCTTATTGCTTACGCTAAATGCAATCGTGTTTCCCTGTGAAAGTGGCTTTTATTTAAATGTTTGTTTTCTTGAGTAATTTGATTAGTGTTTGTTTTCAGTGTTCTTTCTTTCAGTGTTAGCCAGAGACTAACAAATTCAAAGTTGGAAGGTGTGATTGCTTCGCAATCAAGCTTCGTTTTTTCGCATTCAGAGGCTAATTTCAGAGGATTTTATACCGTAAGTACTTTGATTTAGTTTATTTTGTTCTTATAGGTTGTTTTTGGATTTTGTAGGTTAATTTCGCCTAGATTCAGAGTTTTCGCAGTTGAAATGAGATGAGATGAGTCAATCGATCAATGTAAGAGTGCCAAAGAGGTTTATAAGCAAGGAAAGGAGCTCAAAATGGAAATAAAGTGGAAAATTCCTCCCTCATATTGATAGGGACATTCCTCCTATCAATAGGGAGTGTCTCGGTTAAGAATTTCTGCATAATTTGGCACCTACAAGCCTCACCTATCGATAGGATGTCACCCCTATCGATAGCGTTGTTATGCTTAGAAGGCTAAAAAGGTAAACGTCTATATAAAAAACTATCTAAAACGACTAAAACACCAACTTGCCGATTTCGCAATCCAGTAATCCCCGATTCGGCGATTCCACCAAGCACACGGTCGACGGTGGTCGACGGTCTCACGGTCACCCCACCCCGGCGTCGCTGCACAGTGCACACTGCTCCACATCCTCTTACTTGCTTGTTAGTTCTCCCTTCTCTATTTCTAATTTGAGTAATTTCTTTCTAATTTCTCATTTTCGTATGAACTGAACTTTTTTAGTTTTTTTATCCTCTTACTTGCTTGTTAGTTCTCACTTCTCTATTTCTAATTTGTGTTATTTAGTCAATCCCTCAATTTTAAATCGATGAATCCTCAAATCCCTCAAACCCTCTCTGTTATCTGCCATTAAAACTCTTCTTGAGGTGGAAGACTTATTTGTGCAAGTCATTGAAGCAAAGCTCGAGTTTGACTTCCCATTTCAGCAAGGCAGATCATAGCTGGAACCAACAAGTCTCGGCGGTGACAATATCTAGGGATTTTGCATGGATCTACACGGTACAAAGAAAACAAAATAGCGACTATGGTTTGATTAGTTTATGCCCCAGACATTTATTTATTTATTTTTTAGACAAGTAAAAAATTATGTGGAAATGTTGGGGTTTGGTGTTTAATGCTTTGCATGGTTAGTGTTTGTTATTTTTTCCAAATGAAATGTGCTTGGCTTAATTTATGATTTTTTTTTTTTTTGGCTTGATATTATGTTTTTTGTTTTTTGTTTTTTGTTTTTTTTTTTTGCTTGATTTGAGACAATGAGTAAATTGTAAAATTGCGTGTTTGAATGCATCATGGAAAGGGTAGTAGGTCATGCCATCAGATCTATGGTACATAGCTCAAGGGCCATAGGTTGATAGAAGGCTACTCTGCTCCAGATTTTCCTAATATTAAACCTTTACACCCTTTAGCCTTTCTTATTGTTTGGGTTTTTTTTCTCTTTATTTCTTATTTCTTGTAGGCTTATGGGACTTTGAATTTAATGTTTATATTTTATACTTTATATTTTACAGGTTTAACATCGATGAAAGCAGAGATTAAAAGGATTGAAGCTTGGAAGGTTCGGAATTTCTAAAGAGTGGGCTTCAAAGTTTAAAGCATGGTATGTTATTATAAATTTATAATCTTTTCAAAACAAATTTATTTTTTTTATTCTTTTAAGTTTTATATCTTAATCTTTGAAGAATTTGGTTAATATATTAAAACTTGTTGAAATGTGAATATCCTTTATGATGTGAATTAATATGTTATATTGGATTATTGGTATGTGATTAACATATATGCCATAGTGCTTCTTCGTTGATAGTTCATAGCATTGAAATTTCAAACTTGATATGTTGGTGAACTTTTGAATTATATATGTTAGCATTTTAGCAATATGTTACTATTAGCATTATGCATTGTTGAAATATTGACATATTGTATGATTATAATTTATAAAGAATAGAGATACTTCTTAAAAAAATTTTAGAACTTTTAAACTTTTATAGGATTTGTTTATATATATATATTTGAGGTTTTTAATATATAATAAATAATTATTAATTATTAATTAATATATTTATGACGTCATGGTGACGCCACGGTTCAACCTGGCGGTTCAACTGATTGAACCTATTGACCCTTAACCCGGTAACTTTTCCGGTTCGATGAACGGTCCGGATTTTAAAACATTGCTGAATTTCTTCTGTTTTTTCAATATCAGCTATTAGTTATTACAGATCATTAGCTCGAGGCTGTGTATCAATTTCACAAGTGAACTTACAAGAAAAAAACAATTAGCAAAGAATAAATGAATGAATGTTACAGCCCTGCTCTCTCCTGTCTTGAACAAAATTTCCATTCAGCGGTACTTGTTAGAATGAACCTTGGAGTAGAAATCATTTTAAAAAGTATTGATCAAGAACCAATCACCTCACAATATCAGCTATCCTCGATGAACACGAAGCAGGGCCTCCTCGTGTCTGCCTCGTATTGTAGGAGTTGCATTTCAGGCATTTGCGTGCCACAATGTGGAAATGTACCTCTGATGTTTGCCCACAATCATTACAGAGGATCCAAACCTAATCATTAGCAACATCAAATTGTAAATTTTTCATAAGACGATCATATTTCTCGAATAAAGACAAACATATCCCTAAATTAACATTCTTACCATCTTATTTTGATAGATTTGAGGCATGGGCGTTGAAGCAACCTGCATTTTGTTTTTCAAAACAGATTGTGAGTAAGGAACTAAACATAGGTTTTCTATCAGGGAACGGCCATGTAATAACTCCATGACATAGAAAGGTACGAGCATACAATGGAAAATGATAAAGAGGACCACCAATTGATCCATATAAAATGACTACTTGTACAAAAATTATTAAATTGGCCTACTGCTAGTATACCTCCTGATCAAGTTGTGCCCATACACGGGACATATCGCAATATGATTTTGAGCAGACAGGACATGAGTACCTGCAAGATCACAAATTATAAATCAACCCAAAAATGCAAGAATTACAAGTGAAAAAATAATAATAAAAGAGAAAATTAACCAGGAAATTATTTATACAAATAATTAATGTAGAAAGAACAATGAGGTGCCATTATTTTTCTCAAAAACTTACTGGAAATGCCGCTCCATCTCCTTCACGCATTCCAAATGTATAGTGTGTCCACAAGGCAAGACTGTAATGTCCTTCATGGTATCAAAAAGAAACTGCAAAAAGATATCAAAGAACTCAGTACACTACAAAACAGAACATTTTCATGCTGCATCTTATTCTTTTCAAAAATTTATTACCTCGAAGCAAACAGGGCAATTGTGGTGCATTGCTCTTTCCACACAATTGTGTGAATCCTTCAACATTCTCGAATAGCAGCATCCTGAATTTAGTATAATGAATCTCCAATATTAAATTATCAAACAAGAAAGGTAAAAGGATTTTTAAAGTATTGAATCAAACAGTTTCTAAACATACCACATTTATTACAATGAAAAAAGTTCTCCTCTCCTCCAGTTCTGCAATACCAAACATAGTGACAATTAGATACAAAAAGAATCATACAAGCTACACTAGAAATGAGAAGATTAAAGGAAAAAATATAAGGGAAAGATTTTAACCTGCATATTCCACATTTATCACAGTGGTATTGATTCTTTGAAACCTGGAAAACAAAAGGAGCTTGCCACGTAAACAAGTGTATAAACACCAGGCTTAAAGTTTCAAGAAATTGATTAGGAGGTTTACATCGTCGTCAAAGAACTTGCATTTGGAGCAAAAGTACTTCCCCATCCAGACACCACAGTGAATGCATTTCTGTTGAACCTGAGAGGAGATTAAAGAAAGATGAAAATCCAATTATTAACTTCGTTGTCGTTCTTGTTCCCATTGTTGTCATCATCATAGAGGTTCAAATAAAGATGTGAGAATGAGCAAAGTTTTGAAATATATAAAAAGAGTTAAATGGAAGGTAACCAAGAAATAAGTGAGGCAGATTATAGGGCATATATTGATCAGTATCATAAGTTGGTATGAAATTAATAGGGAGAAGGATGTGTTTTGCACTTGCTAGGGTCATCATAAATAAATTAAGTAAGCAAAAGGAGAAGAAAAAAAGAAGGAAAGAAAAGTAATAGGGCCTTAAACCATATTGGATGCATTAAAAATGAGAATCGGAGAGACAGTGATGGAGGATGAGATAAGAAAAGACAAAAAAAATTATTTTAAAAATTATTTAATAAAAACTTTGTAAGGGATTTTAGTTCAGGAATAATGAAACATATGTAATTTAGGAAAATTAGGATATTTAAAGTTAGACAAGTTCTGAAAGAAATGAGAACATAAAGGCATTGGAGGTTAGTGGTATTCCCTTAGAAACTTGGATGTATCTTATTTGCTGGTGATAAGGTTTAGTTGACAAAACTAGAGTAAGGACAACTTCTAAGGTATTAACCAATATGGAAAGATGCTTTAAAATTGCAAAAACAAAAATTAGACAGAATCCATGGGCTCTAACTTTATAATTGCTAGGAATAAGAATGAAGGAATTGTAGAAGTTGAAAGCCCAAAGAAAATAAATATATTCATTAAAAGGCCAAGACCGCACCAAAAACAAATAAGATAGTTGATTAAGATGGTTTGATCTTGAATGACAAAGACCAACAATGATCAAACTAACAAGGAGAGATTTCATTCAAGATGATACATGACTAGACAAGAGGAAGGTGACCACCACACAATATTTGATGGCTTATGATTTAACTAGATATATGGCCCTAAACAGAGGTAAATGGTGCATAGATGATTCGGGTAGCGCCAACCATAAGTAGGATTTAATGCGTTGTTAATCAATTGTCATTATTTTTAAAAGGTTCTGATAAAGAAACTTACATCTTGTTCTGTGTCACACAAGGAGCAGATGACCTGAAACACAAATATATAATATAAACAATATTCAATATTGGATTAGTGTTTCATTTTGTAATAAAAAGGAAAAGATGACTCAGGTTTGCAGCATATGTCCAAAGAACCCATAGAGAAACAAGAGTTTGATTCTAAACCATATCTATACAGTTAGCATCTTTGGATAGAACCCAAAGGTTTTCCCAAGACACCAAAACAACATTTACAAAGCTAAAAAGTAATGAGAGAGAATCCTTGTGACCCCAAGAAATTAAAAAATATAGAAAATAGAATTTCAAGCTCCATTATAATCAATAAATTAAATCGCGACAAAATTTTGAGAATTGAAAAAATAAATAATAAAAAAAATAAATAATAATAATAATAATAAAAACAGAGAGAGAAAGGACTAACCCTTTTTATTTCATGGCGAGGAAGATCATGCCTATTCAGAGGATCAACTTCAATTGAATTCTGTTCAAGGTAAAAATAACAATAGTTAAAATTAAATCTTCTTCTTTCTTCGCATGCAAAATTAAACGGAAATTTTAAAAAAATAATAATAATAAATAAGAGACAAAAACAAATAAACAGAGAGGTCACATACCTTTGATTCGTTGTGGCAATGCCTGCAATCGAATATCTCATCGCAACAAGGTGCTCTAATTTTGCATCTCCTTCTGTAATGTGAACACCTAAAACAACAAAAGAAGTTGTCAATTTAAAAATTAAATAAAACACAAGCAATTTTAAGAAAACAGAACCCCACGAAATAAATATTGCAAATGATATTCAGCAAAATTTGAGAAATAAAGGATTACCCATAATGCCCTGAACCCAGCTCCATCAAAGGCTCATGAGAGGACGAAATCTGAGGCTCGAAACCGCTCTCCATTCTATGTTCTTCTGTATCCACCGGAAACCCACAACAACAACTTTTTTCTTTTTTCCTTTTCTTTTTTTGGGGGGAAATGAAAATCAAATCGATTCAAGAAATATTGCAACACCAAATCAAATCAATTATGAGGAAAATTTGGAAAAGTAAAAAATCAAACCCAAATAAAACTTGGGCAAAATTAATATTCTCAGAGCGGTTAATGAGCCTGAAAGAGAAGCATTCAGGTTACAAGATGAATCTTGTACAAGGGGACTGAGAAACCTTCCACAGGAAGAAAAGAAAACCAATTTTGGAAATTATCTTTGAAAATTACTCCTCTCCCACGACACCACCCCTCCTCCTTCCTGTAGTTTACGAGGCACCACTCCCGCGTTTGGCGACCGACCTAATCTCTCTCTCTATTTTTGTTAAGGTACCAGCCGACCTAAAACTTAACCGCGTATATAAATATCGAAAAGAACACCTTTGTAAGTTTTAAGTTTTAACACCAGAAAACCGCAATAAACGACGTCGTTTGGTAATGTTAAAGAACCAGCTAATTCTGTACCAACACACTGAAAATTTCACAAGTAAATGCGGCAATAACGATTCTGAAGTACAATTTTGCTTTTGAAAACAAATATTATACCGATTTTTAGTTTAAAAAAAATATACTTCCGAATTCCGACAGTGTAAAACTGAATGTTGGAAAGAACAAACGTGTGGATTTTACTTTACGTACCAGCGGAAAAACCTATTTTCACGGACACGAAACCGATACCTTCAGGCTTCTCTCTCTTTCGCTTTTTCCAGGTTGTCTCGTGAATGACACTGTTGAGCAGCGTTAAAGCCACGAGGGGGCATTATATAGCTCCGATGCCAAGGTTGGCGGGAAAACCTTGTTGCTTTGACTTCTTTTTTTTTATACGGTAAACTCTTGACTTTGTTTTTAGAAATCGTTTCAAACTGGTACTAGGAATGGGAACCACGTTTTGAAACAACTACTGTTTTCTTGTAGGATTTTTGGTACTTTCATTTTCTATTAGGGGTATTTTGGAGAATGGCTATCCATGTCGGATAAAACTGTAACATCTGATGACGTGGTCTAGGTGCCACTGAGTCAGAAGAATTACAAGTACTTCGTGTCGTTTCTGACGGCCGGCGGCTCCCCAGTGTAAGATTCCTATCCACGTGTCATCTGCTCAAAGGCTGAATATAGTGATATAAAATAAGTGATTAATTTAAGACGTGAGTGATGACGTGGGGCGCGCTACAACTGCCTGGGTTGTGCGAGTCCTGTACGGACACAATAAATACAGAAATGCTCCATTATAAAATAAGAACCACTCATCATTTTTTCAATTGATGATATTTTGAAAAAATAATTATTGAATTAAACAATTTTCTTATACATGTCATATATGTCAAAAATAATAGTCATCGGATAATCAATTTTTAAAATACACTCCGTAAAATATTCTAATAGTATTTATCATTAGATGCTGTTATAATTGTTTAACAATCTGTATTTTCAAAACCAACCGTTCGATCATTATAATTTTTAGTGTACATAAAAAAATTATTTAATCCAACGGTTGATTTTTCAAAGTATCAACTCTAATGGTAAGTGGTCCATATTTTAATTTAAAGATCGACCCTTAATGAATCATTTCTCACTGGAAATGACTAATATAATGTTGCTAGGCAGGCAAATTATCAGAATTGACCATGTTTGCCATTTCAGGACTTTAGAATGAGGAGATCATTTAATCATATAGATTTTCCTATCACAGATTCACATATAATTCTTCTATCCAAATCATTGAAAATTGTCCCTGCCCCAAATTTTAATTTTATACAAATAAAGAGAAATGTTATTTCCCCTTCAACATTTCCCTCTTGCGCTCCTCTTGTGAGTAGAGTGATTATAATACTACTGAAATGACATAAATGTCTTTATTATAAAAACTTTTATTTTATATTACTCATAATACCATAAAATAGTTACATTATAAATTTTGAATGACTGAATGTTGGATTAGATACCCATTTTATATATGTCAGACCTGCAAAAAATAACAGCGATTTAGCGGTTGATTTTTAAAAAATGTCGGTGTGAGAAACTGACTTTATGTCACTATTGTTTTACCCTCAGTTTTTTTCAAGAACCGACCGTTGAATGACTGTGATTTTTTGCATGCTTAACATACATAAAAATGATATCTAATCCAACGGACAGTTATTTCTGATGTAACTGTCTCTATGGATCAATGAAATTTTTTGGTATTAAGAGTAATATAAAATAAAAAATTTACAATATGGGTATTTATGTCATTTTAATAGCATTGTAATCACTGAGCTCACAAGAGGAGCACATTAGGAAAATGTTGGAATGGGAATAACATTTCCCTAAATAAATAGGTATTAATAGTTAATAAATAAATAAATGAATAAATAGGTTACAAGCTAGAGAGACTTCATGGATGATTCACTTAAATGATTCCAATCTTATCCGAATATATGGTAGGTTGAAAACATCTTTCAAACATGCATGTCTTGAAAAATAGAGTTCTCTGATTTTGGATTGCAAGTGTGCTTAATAATGGGAGATGGTGATCATGCTACTTTCAATATTTAAAAGAATCAATGAGCTGACTCTCTTATAAAAGTAATGGGCAGTAAGTCTATTGAGGGATTGTTATTCTAATTTGATTATTGTAAGAATTTTTATTATGTGGACCAATGATATATCAATAGTTTTTTAACTGTGAATAATCGGATTGGTTGGATTCTTTGGTTAGATAGGCATGCATGTACTTTCATCTAACGGTCAGTGATCAAGGTACATGGGAATTGGCAACACCTTAGCTATACTCTAATTGTTGGTGTAGGATAAGGATGGAGTTTGTGAAGGGTTCAAACTCTGTAAGGGTTTTCTCTATAAAAGGATAGTTGGATCACTACTTTCACATGTTCTACCAAAACTTACCCATCAAGGAGATTGTGGAGAGAGTAGAAGACTTAGATATTTGTGATTATGGCCGGAAGTATATTAGTCATTATTATTTATACTTTTGTTCCATGATAATTAATCTTTATGCTTCAAATTCGATCCTATCGATCCAATTATTATTGTTTCAAATAATAACATGTGGATTCGGATTTGAGACTAAAGCATTATTGCATAACAAATTCTAATATCGTGATCAACCAAGCTAGGTTTGTTTGACTGTGATCAAATGTGTCCTATGAATTTCAATAAGCCAAAGATGATGATTTTTGGAAAAGGATTCATATATGGACACGTCTGACGCATGTCTACATAGAAAAACTATGCTTACATTTTTCCAATCATTGGCGGCGTCATTATGATTCATGTTTTGGAATGGTTACAAGTTACAACTAGACCAAACCGTAAAATTAAGTGGATTAAAAACCACTATTAGTGGCCTGAAAATTTTGATTTTGCCTCCATGGAGATTGTTATGTCTGCCCATGCATGTTGTGGGATTATCCACAATCGAAAATTCCAGTGAGCTTTGCCGTAAAATTGGCTATAGAAAATCAACTTAAAAACCTGTATTTTATTTTGCTGTAATATTCTAATCGTATTTGAGGCAATCAATCTATAATTTATGCTACGTCCGATCCTATGCCTGATGGTGTAACCCATCTTTTACCACTTTATTTACTAGATGACAGGCCTTGTGTCATCATTATCATTGCCATGTGTTTGCACATGAACAATTTAAATAGATTGATTTAATTATTCCTTTGAAAAGTTGCAGTAAGCTTGAGGATGCTAGACCACACGTTGTGTTTTAGTCGAATTATGATGCTAGGGGCATATTATTTAGTAGTCTAATTGACTCTTAATTTAATGAATACCTATATATCCGCAAAACAAAAATAAAAAATAAAAAGAAATTCATTCATTTTAGTTGGGTTATATAACCTTGATCAATAATTCCGGTGAATATGAAAGTGGGTGTTAATTTAAAAGACTTTTAATCCTTAATATATTAATATGTTGATAGAAAATTGCTAAATGAACTAAATTTTTTAAACCAAATAATGTGTCAATTTAACAAATTCTTTAATTTCATGCATTTCAAAAATGATACCACATCATTTGATTTAAAAATTTTAATCTAAAATTTTGTCCATCTAACATTACTCGTGACAGTATATTATTGGACAATCGACACTTTAGAATAATGGAGATTCAACCCAATAGGACGAAAAGGAATAAAGCCAACTACTTGGTGGGAATAAAGCCGCCAAGAATGCAAACGAAAGTATCAGCTTCAAGCATTAATTAGGAGGAAGGGAAGGAGAAATCTCCTTCTCTGTACTTATCATATTGTTGCTATCAAGTTTTATTCTCACACAAGACTTTGACCAAAAAAAAATATTCCAAAGTGTTGAGTTGATTCCCTAATTAATTACTTCGGTCTTATGCGTGCGATTGCCTAAGGGATGACGTTTCAAGATGCATGTATCTCTTCTCTCTTTTGTTTAGATTTGAATTATTGTAAAAGCAAGAAAAAGTAGAAGTAGAAGAAATAGGAGAATTGTCTTGCATGTGTCTTATTCAAGGGGCTTAAGTCCTCCTTTTATAGGCTTACAAGATTAATTAGAGAGAGACAAAAGGGTATAGGTTATAAGGGATAAAGGAGGTTACAAGCCTTAAAGTTAGAAGGGGACATAGTAGAAGATGGGTGGTCATCCACCATATTTACAACACTCCTCGTTGGATGTCCACCACACTAAGATAATGTGACTCATTAAAACCTTGCTAGAAAAACTCTGTAAAAAAAAATGTAGCAAAGGAAAAAGAGTACAATATTTTATAAATCTTAGAGTGATGTTGGACGCACTAAAGAAATTGTCCCGTTAAAACCTTGCCAGTAAACCCAGTGGGACAAAACCTGGACAAAAGAAAAATAGTACAGCGTGCATATGTCCAGATAAGCAGTAGACTTGATGATAATACTCCCCCTGATGAGTATAAACTTGACTGATCACAAACACGACGCATCCCGATATCCTATGTCAATTTCTGGAATGTTGATGATGGCAAAGCTTTAGTAAATAAATATGCAACATTATCACTGGACCGTATTTGCTTCACTTCAATTTCATGATTCTTCTGGAGTTCGTGAGTGAAGAAAAACTTTGGTGAGATATGCTTGGTTCTGTCACCTTTGATGTATCCTTCTTTGATTTGTTCAATACACGCAGCATTGTCTTCAAAAATTGTTGTTGGAGTGCTTGTAATCAAAGATAACCCACATGCATTTCGAATGTGTTGTACTACTGATCTTAACCATACACATTCACAGCTTGCTTCATGAAGTGCAATTATCTCAAAGTGATTAGAGGAAGTGGCAATCAAAGTCTGCTTGGTCGATCGCCAAGAAATTGCAGTATTGCCACATGTGAATACATACCCTGTTTGTGAGTGGGCCCTGTGAGAATCATAAATGTATCCAGAATCTGCATATCCTTTTAGAGTTGATTCCTTTGAATAAAATAAACACAAATTTGTAGTTCCACGAAGGTAACGTAAGATATGTTCCACGTCATTCCAGTGTCGTCGAGTTGGTGTAGAACTGAATCTTGCCAACAAATTAACTGAAAATGCAATATCTGGCCTTGTACATTGTGCTAAGTATAACAAAGCACCAATTGCACTAAGATATGGTACTTCAGGACCAAGAAGTGCTTCATTTTCTTCTTTTGGACGAAAAAGATCTTTCTTAGCATCAAGGGATCTAACAACCATTGGAGAACTTAATGGATGTGCTTTATCCATGCTAAATCGCTTCAAGACTTTTTCGATATATGTTGACTTGAGAATTCCATTAGACTTATGCTCGATTTGCAGGCCGAGACAATATTTAGTTTTTCCTAAGTCTTTCATCTCAAATTCATCCTTCAAATATTTAGCCGCTTTTGTGAGTTCTTCAAGAGTCCCAAATAAATTTATATCATCAACATATACTCCAAGGATGACAAATCCTAATTCTGATTTCTTTATAAAAACATAAGGGCATATAGGATTGTTAATACACCTATCATTGATCAAATACTCACTAAAATGATTATACCACATTCTTCCAGATTGTTTTAATCCATATAATGATCGTCTCAACTTAATTGAGTACATATTTTGTGGTTGTGATGTATTTACTTCAGGCAATTGAAATCCTTCAGAGACTTTCATCTAAATATCATTTTCTAGCATGCCATTCAAATATGCAGTAACTACGTCCATGAGACGCATGTCTAGTCCTTCTGAGACTGACAGACTAATTAAATATCGAAACGTAATAATATCCATCACAGGTAAATACGTTTCTTCATAATCAATCACAGGTCTTTGTGAGAAACCTTGTGCTACTAGACGTGCTTTGTATCTAGCAATTTCATTTTTATCATTACGTTTTCTTACAAACACCCATTTATAACCTACAGGTTTCACATCATTGGGTGTTGGGACTACAGGCCCAAATACTTTGCGTTTTGCTAGAGAATCCAATTCTGCTTGTATTGCTTCTTTCCACTTTGACCAATCATGTCTACTGCGACATTCATTGACACTGCGTGGTTCATGATCATCATCATCTTTTAAAATTTACGTGGCTATTGCAGCAAAATACATCATTAATAACCACTTCTGCACGGTCCCACAATTCCCCTGTGGATGCATAATTTATAGAAATTTCATCATTTGCAAGTACTTGTGCCTCTTCATGATTTTGTATCTCTTCAGGGACTATTACCTCTTCAGGGGCATGTGTCACTTCAATAACACTTTCCTCTTCAGAGGTTATTAGTTTAGAAATTGTGTGAATAGCCTCTTCAAGAGTGCTATTTTCTTTAAGATTTGTGTTTTGTTGCCCTTTTGTTTTCCTCTTCCAGGGAATTAAATCTTTTGAACCCAAGGGTCGACCACGCTTTAGGCGTGTCATGGATGATTCATTAACTGCCAAAATAGCAGTTTTTCCAATTGGTATATTGATCCTTGCTGGTGTGGTTGCAGCCAGTATATAGGACTTGGTTACTTTAACTGTATCTATAAATGTATCAGGCAATTGGCTGACAATCTTTTAAAGATAAGTGATTCTCTGTACTTCATTTTCACATTGAGCAGTGCGCAGGTCGAGATGAGACATGGATGATGTATTCCAAATAATTTCACGTCATTCCTCTTTTGGTAGCTTATCCCCCCTAACGGCGAGAAATTGACCTCAACAAAATCGCAATCCGTAAATGTTGCTCTTAAAACGTCACCTGTCAAAGGTTCAAGATACCTAATGATTGATGGTGAATCAAAACTAATGTATATTCCCAATCGACGTTGAGGACCCATTTTTGTGCGTTGTGGAGGTGCAATTGGAACTTGTACTACGCATCCAAACACTCGTAAATGGGAAATGTCTGGAATTTGACCGAATACCAGTTGAAACGGTGACAGTTGGTGATTAGCAGTCGGTCGACTGCGAACCAATGCTGCAGCATGTAGAAGGGCATGTCCCCAAGCAAAAATAGGCAACTTTGTCCTCATAAGTAAAAGTCGAGCAATCAGTTGGAGTCGTTTGATAAATACTTCTGCTAAACCATTCTTTGTGTGTACATGAGTAATTGGATGTTCCACCTCAATCCCAACTGACATGCAATAATCATCAAATCCTTTAGATGTAAATTCACCAGCATTATCGAGGCTCTTGATTGGATAATTTGGAAAATGTGCTTGTAACCGAATTATCTGAGCAAGAAGCTTGGCAAATGCAACATTGCGAGTAGATAACAAGCAAACATGTGACCATCGGGGTGAGGCATCTATTAGTACCATGAAATAGCGAAATGGTCCTCATGGTGGATGAATTGGTCCACATATATCCCCTTGGATTCGTTCCAAAAATGTTGGGGATTCAACAAGGACTTTTGTATGAGATGGTCTAATAATCAATTTTCCTTGTGAGCAAGCAGTACATGGATAATCACTAAACAAAAGAATCTTCTGGTTCTTTATTGGATGTCTATGTGAATTTTCAATAATTCGCCTCATCATTGTTGACCCTGGGTGCCCAAGTCTATCATGCCAAAGCAAAAAAATGTTTGGGTTAGAGAGCTTCTGGCTCATCACCATATTTAATTCAATTGTTGTTATAGTTGTATGATACAATCCTGAAGAAAAAGCAGGCAATTTTCCCACTATAAGCTTCTGGTTTGAAACAATATGAGTAATACATAAATATTCTTTATTACTTTCACATGTGGTCTCAATACGATATCCATTTCGACGTATATCTTTAAAACTTAGCAGATTTCTTCTGGATCTGACTGAATATAAGGCATCTGTGAACTAATTACCTAAGGGGTTTTGGAGGCCGTTCACTTAAATCATTGTGGATTGTGGATGATCTTTATCCGTCTCAATTTATCCTTCTCTATTATCCACTCAAGATTGGGTTTTGAAAAATGATAAGTGTTTGCAAAAAACTGGGAGTCGCCCCCTTTTTTTTAAGGAATAAGGAAACCATAAAAAAAGAATTTTATTTTCAATAAAACAATGACCCCATATTTTGGAAAAGCATGGTCTTCGAATCAAAGTTGGTTTCGGGGGCTAAGTTATGAAGTGAGAAGGTTCCAAGGAACTCCTTGTAGGCACTCACCTCACCCTAATTAAAGGTCTACTAATTAATTTTGGGCTTTATCAAAATCTCATAAAAACAATCCTATCATATCTAATCAACCAAGAAAGTAGTGTAGATAATTCTAGATAATAGATAATAATAATAAAAAAAAGAATCAAAATCCTAAAGACCTTAGGAGACACAGAGTCATCCTAAGATTGGACTTGCGCCCTATTGACTGCCTACGTATCTTACCAATTTCTTGATAAGAATCAAAGTCCACGTAGTTCGATACTTAGGACTCTCCTATTGTAATGAACAACATAGTCGAAAGAATTCTATCTTATCTAGGACTCTAACTTCGAGAGTTTGAATTTGATCAAAATACTTTTTCATGAAATGGAATTTCATTCCACTTTGAATTCTTTCAAAATCACTTTTTTAGAATCCTTCTCGAAGTAGATTCCTAAGTAAAATAGAACTCTATTCCTATTGTAATTCTTACAACAAAGAAGAGTCCTAAGTGGGGTCAAGTAATCCCCCTAATCCTAGGGTCTCTAACTAGTCCTAGGTTAGTCTAAACACCTAATATACTAACATTATGCATACTAGAATTTCTGGAAAATACATAAAAAAATGCAATAGAGAATGTAAACAATGCATGAAAAATGTCCTAAATGCAATCTAAGTTATCTATGTGAACCTAAGCATGTTACTAAGTTAATTTTGACCCTAAAAAATGATTTTTAATTCACTTTAAGATTACTTTAAACCTTGGACATATTTATATGCAATCAAAAAGTGGATTTAAAACCTATGAAAATAATTAAAAGAAAATGTGTAAATAACCTAATATGCAACCTAATATAATATACCAAAATAATCATGCATCATGCTTAAAAAACACCAATTTTAACAAAAAGGAAGAGACTTACCTTAACTCGTTCCCTCGATCACAATTCGTATGATATTTCAAGCATTAAACATGAAAATGAATGATACAAACAAACCTAAACATGTTCCTATTAACCTATACTAATTTAGCATACTCAAAACATACTAACTATACTTGGGTAAAAATCATAAATGCATAAAATTTATATGCTGACCTATATGCAACTAACCTTTACTCCTAACCTTTGAATACCCAACTTAGGTATCCATACCTAGCATGGACATAGAAGAAAAATGAAGAAGAAGAAGAAGTATGCAAAAAAACTTAAAACAAACTCAATAATTATACTAACCTTTTTTGCTTCCTTCTCCTTTGCTCCTAGCTTCTTCTCTAACCTTCAAAGACTTAAAAAATATAATTGAGGATGCTAAAGGACTAAATGTAGTACCTTAAGCTTCTACTCTTCAAGTTTGGCTCTTAAATGCCTTATATGTTGTTGTTAAAACTAATTTCAGGGCTCTCTATTTATAGAGGGACTTCAATTTGATCAATGGCTGAGTTTAAATCTTTTAGGAATGATCCAAGGGCCCTAATCCAACCTTCCAAGGTCTTCCAATTCATCCCAAAGTCCCCAAGGCCGAGCTAAACACATGACAACATTTGGAAGAGTCCCAGATAGAAAAAAACACTGAATTTTAGCATTTTCTGGGCTAAGGCTCGGGTAACCATCCCTCTAGGGACGGTTGGCCGTCCATAGGTGGACGGTCATCGAGCTTTTGAGCCCAATTTCCCCTATATGGGCCTATCTCAGCCCGTTTCTACCCGGTTTCGGCTTTTTTCGGCTTTTCGGGCCCGTTTTAAGTCCAAATTCGACGATTCAAGCGCCAAAACGATCGTGATTCGATTCTTCATGTTTTGAGAAGTGTTTGAAGTGAAAATGCATTGACCAAATTCAAGGTTTGAGGAAAAATTCAACCCATTAGCTGTTTAGGGCCTACCGGGCCCAGATTAGGGTTTTAAAATCTGCTAACCAATCGCTCTCGAAATCATTTTTTCTTCTCGAAAAAAGTTTTAAAACATTTTAAGAAAGTGTTTTGAAGCTTTCGAAGGCCTTGGTTTGATAAAAAGATCGAATCCCGGTCATTCCCTGTTGAAACCCTAATCTGAGCTTGAAAGGGCCCCTTTGGGCCTTAAAATCCAAACATGAGCGAGGAGGCTCAACAGACCTTGGCACTGGTCAACTTAGCTACCAAACACATCCTAAATGTCCATGCCAAAGCCTCGAGACCACTCGGGACAAGATCGACAGTCATTCAAAGCTTTTGCGATTCAAAGGACAATACTGCCCTTCGAGTCACAAAAGACCTTATTTCCTATCAAGCCTGGCTCAGAATGCCATAAAATTTAACAGGGATGTTCCTAGACTCTCTAAAAACTAAATGCAAGAAGAACCGACTCAATCTGACCTAAAAACCTACATGTGATAATGACCTCTATCTAACTGCTCATAAGGGTAAAACTGACAACTTGAGGTTTTAACGCCCTATTTCACTTCTAATCACAGGCAACCATTAATGATCATTCCTATGGTCAAAAATGGATGTCTACAGTATGGATAATATGGAATATTGTGCCACATGGTAACATTATAGTGCCTCTTCCGGAACCATCAATCAAGTCTGCAGGAGCTGATATTGTATTTACATTAGTTTCAACTAATGTCATGTGGGAAAAATATTTTTGATCCCGAAGGATTGTACGAGTAGTAGCACTATCTGCTAGACATATCTTTCCACCATTTATCTTGGAACCGAGCGATCCAATACTAACATCCATACCTTTTAAAAAATATATTAAATAAATTCAATAAAATATGAAGAAATAAAATGCATTTTTTTTTAAAACTTCATTCAATTAAGAAAAGAAAATAATACACACACTAATAATAGCTTTCAAAAAAAAAAATGAAGTACAGAGAATCACTCATCTTCAGAATATTTTGCAAACTTACGCTCTCGATATTGCAGCTGCAAGAGCACATTCGAGGCGTGAAATGTGAAGTATGTTTTTTCCAACATATCTTCTTAAGTGATTTTCTCTCCACATAATTGCAATTTAGAGCTGATTTTGAAAAGTGCAGAATTATATTCTGCAACTGTTTTGAAATCCTGCAACCTTAAGTGCATCCAATCATAACGGGCTCTAGGAAGAATCACTGTCTTTTGGTGGTCATATCTTTCCTTTAAATTTTTCCAAAGGACAAGGGGATCCTTTACTGTAAGATATTCATTTTTCAAGCCCTCATCAAGGTGATGGCGAAGAAAAATCATAGCCTTAGCGCAATCCTGCTGGGATGCCTGATTTTTCTCTTGAATTGTATTGCCAAAATTCATAGCAGTAAGATGGATTTCAGTATCAAGGATCCAAGATAAATAATTTTTTCCGGAGATATCAAGAGCAACAAACTCAAGCTTCGTAAGATTTGTCATTCTTGAATTTCTAATATATGATAAAGACAATAATATGAGTAACATTAAAATTAAAAAAAAAAAAAATATATATATATATATATATATATATATATAAATGATGGTAGAGATAGCCTTAAAGTCACATATAGATTATAATTAACATTGAAGCATAATTGACATTGTCAGAATAATAAGGTTTTTTTAAAAAAAAAATTAATTTGATGTCAAACTTCATCCTATGACTCCTATTACCGAAACTAATAACAATAATAACAACATATATATACAATAATATATAATCATATATTAGCATCAAGTAAAAAAATGGGAAGTCATGACTTACATTTTTTTTATTATTATTATTATTTTTATAAGTCTCTTGCTTCGGGAAGAGAAGAATCTCATGAACTATAAAACTTCTAGTTTTTATTTTTAATCACTTTCTTGCTTCAGGAAGAGATGATTTTTCATGACTAGTATAAAATTTAAAAGACTACAATTATTCTTGAAAAAAAATACCATAGCAAAAAAAAAAAAAAAATTATACCCACCAAACGTAGGATCATTACCTTAAAACAACTTGGTTAGAATCCCATGCTGATAACGTATTGTAAAAGTAAGAAAAAGTAGAAGTAGAAGAGATAGGAGAATTGTCTTGCATGTGTCTTATTCAATGGGCCTAAGTCCTCCTTTTATAGGCTTACAATATTAATTAGGGAGAGACAAAAGGGTATAGGTGATAAGGGATAGAGGGGGTTACAAGCCTTAAAGTTAGAGGGGGTTACATAGTAGAAGATGGGTGGTCATCCACCATATTTACAACATGAATAGAATTGTTGGAATGATTCTGTTGGTATGACTTTTCCCTAGTAGGAGTTGGCACTAAACTAATGTATTCTACCAATTTAATTTGTATGAATATGTGTTCTTTCAAAAGAAAAAAAAAATGATAGGTCCTTTGAATATAAGATTTAAACTAATAAGTCCATGAAAAAGAGTCATAATCCAATAGGTACCTCCTTCATTATTTATATGTGACATATTTGCCCTTTCTAAATCACCCAGCCAAAATATCATAAATCGTATAAAATTAAAAATATTTTTGCACTTTCCGTAAACTGCGACAAATCTCAGAAAAGATGGGAATTAATTAATTCAAATTTAAAATCAAAACGTAGACAAAGATACGTCAACTCCACATCAAATCAAACGTGCTCAGCTTCGGCACTCAAGGAGGCGCCGAAGCTGTGAACGACAGTCGTGTCGTCCACTGTCGTCAAAGTGGACAACGGTGGCTGGAAAATCCCGATAGAGCGTAGACAACATATACAAATCAGTGCGATCAACACAAAAGGTAAAGTTTTTTGTTCTAAAAAACACATATATGTGTTTCATTGCATATAAAAAATGATATGAGAATAATATGTAATGGTGATTGCATGAAAACCAAAAAAGGTAATATTTTTTATGCCCAAAACACATATATTTGATGGATTGCATATAAAAACTAAACATATAGCATATGTAACGGTCAACAAGGTAGATATTGCCACCACTTGTAAGTTATTTCTTCCTTAGATTTGCCTATTTCAAAAAAAAATTTATATAAATTTAATATTAAAGACATTTAACATTTCAATATTTAAAGACTTCGACATTTGACATTTGAATATATAAATTTAAAGAATTCCAATATTTAATGAATTTATATCATTTGAATATATAAATTTACTATTAAGGACATTTGACATTTGAATATATATTTGCTTATTTCAAAAGAAAAAAAAAAGTGTCAGTATAAATTCCAATATTTGAATATATAAATTTTAATACATATGTCCCACCTTCATCATGGTAGGGAGAGTTTAAGGAAACTAAGAGAGTTACCTCATGTTGTGTAGCTCATAAGCTCAATGAACTTGTTGATAAAAACAAAAATATAAAAAAGAAGTTAAATCTAACTTCTTCATCACTCTATCTAAATCCTAAATTAGTTTCCCTATCCAACCCTAGAAATCCATAAAACTTAGGCATTGAAAATAATTGAGAAAGGTGGAAATATTTGCTGATTTTATAAAATAGTAGCTGTTGGATCGATACCATGCCCCCCATCAATGGCCTTTTATCCCTATATATTAATATATGGTCGAGTTTGGAATGGCCTATATACCTAACAGTGATGAAAGCACTCATCAATATGCTCAAGCTCGGTTCTGTACACCTGTAACTTATATATTCCCCTTGCATATCCTGTCCCTTTTAGGGAAACACTTTTAAAAATAGTAATATAATTATCGTTAATATATGTAAACTCTTTAAGTCATGAAATTACAATTATTGTAAGAGCAATGCTAGGAGTCCCATCCTTATTTCTATTTGATTTCTCATCTCACAGTGAAAACTCCCCATAATCCAACACAGTGAAAATATTCCAACAGTCTAACACAATGAAAATAGTCCAATAGTCAAATATAGTGAAAATACCCATGGGCGGACCTATGTAGGGGGCTGGGGAGGGCTGTAGCCCAAAATTTTTTTCACAGTTATAATTTTAGAATTTAAGCCCTTTAGCCTCTCCAGCCCAAATTTTAGCCCACCTACTACCAAGCCCAAATTATCATTTTAGCCCACCAAATTTCTAATCCATAAATTTAAACCCAAATACACAATCTTCACATTTAAATACTTGGGATTGGAGAATAGCTTGTTTCAAGAAGGTATGTGGCTAAGTGACTTTATTATTCATATTCATTAAATATTTTTTATTTATCTAATTAGTTGATTGAAATTAGCTAGTGATATATTTGTAGTGGTGATAGGAGGTTTGGGGTGAGCCAAATGAAAACCCTATTTGTGATTATTTGTTGTAGTATGGTTGTAGGAGGTTGAGGGTGAGCCAATTGAAAACCCTTTTATTGTGATTGATTGATTGGTTGTTGATTTTTAATTAATATATTTTTTATGCTTATATTTTAAAATGAATGTCACATTGTCACCTTTTAAGAATGATATACATTAATTATTGTTAATTTTTATTTCTTAGGTTATTAGTATAATGGCACATCAAGAAGGCAAGAAAGGAAAAACACTTTCTTTCTTTAAACCAAGTGTTAACATAACAAAAAGACATGATGCATCTTCTTCATCAACTCCTAATGATGAGCCTCATTCTAAATCTCAAAGAATTGAAGTTGGTGACACATCTCTTAAACAAGATCCCAAAAGATATGATACATCTACTTCATCAATTCCTAATGAGCAACCTCCTTCTGAATCTCAAAGAATTGAAGTTGATGATACATCTCTTGAACAGGATCCCAAAAGACATGATACATCTTCTTCATCAATTCCTAATGAGCAGCCTCCTTCTGAATCTCAAAGAATTGAAGTTAATGATACAACTCTTGAACGGGATCCTGAGAAACGCGATCTAATATGGAAATATCCCGTTAATCAACGAGATGTCGTTAGAAGATTATATATTGAAAAGGGGGCGTATCAACCATATCTAAAGAAGTATAAAAGATCAAAGATAGGTTGCCAATATCGTCGATTTCAAAGCTCTTGATTCAAACGGTTTCATTGGTTAGAGTATTCACCTTCAAAAGATGCAGTATATTGTTTTCCTTGTTTTCTTTTTGAAAATGAAATGTCAATCCATACTGTGTTTACTGTTGAAGGGTTTAGCAATTGGAAAAAGGTTAATGATGGCAGTAGATGTGCCTTTTTGAAGCATGTGGGAGCCCCACTTCACCTCATAACAATGCTGTGCAATGTATGGGTGGTTTAAAGGAGGTTACTCAACATGTTGACAAATTACTCAATGCACAATCTGCAGAAGAAATTCAGAAAAATAGGTTACAACTTACTACAACAATTGATTGCATTAGGTGGCTTGCTTTTCAAGCGTGTGCTTTTAGAGGTCATAATGAAGCCGCCGATTCAAAAAATCGTGGAAATTTTATTGAATTGTTAAAGTATTCAGGAAAGTTGAATAATGATATTGATAAGGTTATTCATGAGAATGCTCCACAGAATACAATGTACACATCACCAAAGATTCAAAAAGAGATATTGCATATTTTTGCTAACAAGGTGAGAAATATGATCCGTGAAGAAGTTGTGGATGCCAAATTTTATATTTTAGTTGATGAAGCAAGAGATGAGTCTAATAAAGAGCAAATGGCCATTATCTTGAGATTTGTTTATGTTGATGGTTATTTACGAGAGCGCTTTTTTGCAATTGTGCATGTTCCAGATACCACGGCAGCAACTCTTAAACAAAAGATATCCAATGTCCTCTCTCAATTCAATTTGCAAATTCAGAATATGCGAGGTCAAGGGTATGATGGTGCAAGCAATATGCGCGACGCATGGAATGGATTATAGGCCTTATTTATTAGGGATTGTCCATATGCATATTACATACACTGCTTTGCCCACCGACTCCAACTAGCATTAGTTGCGGTTGCTGGAAATGAGTATGCTGTTTGGGAATTCTTTTCAAAGTTGACTTCTATTGTCAATCTTGTTAGTGCTTCCCCCAAACGTCATCATGAATTACAATCTGCTCAAGCTTTTGAAAATGCTCAAATGATAGCAACTGGTGAACGTGAGACTGGTAGATGGGCTAACCAGAATAACAGTTTGTGTCGAGCTGGAGCTACCCGTTGGAGTTCTCATTTTAATTCTATTTGCAGCTTGATAGAGATGTATGGTGCAACATGTAAAGTTCTTAACAGCTTGATTGTGGAGGGAGCTGCACACACAATACATGTGGAAGCCACTGGCGCTCTAAAGGCAATGAGATCTTTTGAATTCATAGTTGTTTTGAATTTAATGCATTGAATTATGGGAATCACTAATTTGTTTTGTAAAGCATTGCAATGTAAATCTGTAGACATCCTAAATGCTATGGACCTTGTTTCAACTACAAAAACACTTCTTCAAACTTTAAGAGATGATGGTTGGGATGCTCTCATTATGCATGTGGAGTCATTTTGTAGAGATTATAGCATTAATTTACCTGAGATGGGTGCTCCCTACAAAGAGGTTCGTTCTCGTCAAGAAAATGTTGACATCACATTTGAGCATTATTACCGCTTTGATATATTCAATGTAGTGATAGATCATCAATTGTCGGAGTTGAATAGTAGATTCAATGATGGGGCAATATAACTTCTTATCCTTAGTTCGGCTTTGGATCCTAGTGATGGTTTTAAATCATTTCAAAGTAAAAATATTTGCAGTATTGCAGAGAAGTTTTATTGTGCTGATTTTACTAATCAAGAGATGAATCAATTGAGAAGTCAGTTGATACATTACGAGCTTGACATACCTCGTCATCAGAAATTTCAGAATTTATCTTCAATTTCTGAGTTATGCATAAGATTGGCTAAGGAAAAGAAGTCATGTGATTACCATCTTATTGATAGGTTGATTCGTCTTGTTCTGACCCTTCCGGTTTCCACTGCAACTACAAAACGAGCATTTTCAGCTATGAATCTTGTTAAATCCGCACTTCGTAACAAGATGGGGATGAGCTTTTGGCAGATTCTATGGTTCTATACATTGAGAAAGAGTTTGCAGAAAATATCGATTCAGACTCAATAATTGACGATTTCTATTCTCTCAAGGACCGTAGGGTGCAGCTTAAATAATGTATTTTCTTTTATTTATTTTATACTAGTCTTTTGTAATGATCGAATATATATTTTCTTTTATTTTGGTTGAATCTTTATATAGTTGTGCATATCACTTGCATTTGTTTATACTTTCTTGTTAAATTTCATATTTCTTTAGTGTTTGTTATGTGTATTCTATGTGCCTTTTGAAGGCCTAGTGTTTGATAATTTTCTTAAAAGAGTGGATAACAAGAAGAAAAAAAAAAGTTAGCCCCCCTAACACAGAAATCCTGGGTCCGCCCCTGAAAATACCCAATAGTCCTACACAGTAAAAATACCCCAACAGTGAAAACACCTTAAAAAAAGACAGTGAAAACACTCAAAAAATGATGTGAAAACTCAAAAACAAAAAAACAAAAAACAAAAAAAAAAGGGGGTGAAAACACTCAAAATGCTTTGTTTTCACTGTCTTTCCTTTTTTTATTAGCACATCACAGTAAAAAGAGTTTAGTTTTCACTATGTTTGTTTATTAGCAAAATAAAAAAGAAAAATAAAAGTTTAATTTCACTGAGTTTAGTTTTCATTGTTTTAAACTCAATGAAAATCCATCCTAAGCAGCACAGTAAAAAAGATTTTTTTTCCCCTTCTGGTGGATACTCTTCATTGACAGTAAAGAAGAAGGAAGAAGAAGGAGGAAGAAGAAGAAATGAGAAGAGGAGAAAGCTCACCTCATAGCTACTCATCGGCGGCAGCAGCACCAACAATTGCGAGCACCAACAACCGCAGCAGCTCTGGCGAACCTCTCTTCCCCTCTTCCTCTCCGCAACTTCATTATTTCTTAGGGAGAAATGGTGATGTTTTTAGTTGGCTTCATAGTTTCACGCTTGGCTTAGATCTTTTCACCTTTTAAGGGAACATTTTGGCCTTAATTTATGTCATGGTTGGCTCCCATTCAAACCTTGCAGAGCCAAAAAGTAAACCGAGACGATTCCATGGTCTTAAAGGAAATGGCAAAGGTTAACCGGCCTATAGCTTGAGCTTTTCCCTGCCGTGTAAGTCAAGCTATAAGAGCATCATTGCACCTACCCCATAGCACGTGACACCCACAAACATATGCCTACTCAATTTTTATGCTTTGTATGTCTCATGTTACAAGACTTGCAGGCGAGGAGGACACACCAATTGGAGCTATGCCCGGATGTTATAGGCTAGGATGAAGACATGAACTTGTGGAAAAGGTGAGTAAGTTCGTCAGGAGTGTAATTAAATGAAGGAATAGATGGTGAGAGGGGGTGGGGTTGGGTGGGGAGAGAATCCCATAGCATGTGGGAACAGATGACCGGTATTTTTTGATATTGTATAGCCACGTCATAAGGGTAGATAAAACGGGATGGGGGACGAGACTTTTAGCATTTTCTTTATTGTAATCCTTTAGTTTATAAGAGATGAAAACAAACCAATGAGAGTTGGACTGACAACAAAGAAGTGTCTAATATTCTAGATAGGGGTGTGCAAAAATCCGCCGAACCCGACCCCACCCACCCCGACCCCATCCGCAACCCGCGGTTATAAGGGTTAGGCGGGTTGGGTTGGGTGGATTTTATGAATTTTTGGCGGGTTGATTCGGTTGGCGGGTATAGCGGTGACAATCCGCCCCCACACGCTCCCACCCGCCAAATAATTATATATAAATAAATAATATATTTATATAAAACAAATTTCATTACTACCTTATATTTTCCCTTAATTGGGTATGCTTGAAAGTTAATGTTTTTTTATTTCTTTAGAGATATTTATTATGATAATTTGAATATGCACTTATTTGATTTGATATTCTTTCAATTTTGAATGTGAAACCATATGTTAGTTTGTAAGATTCTTTAATAACAATGAACCTTTATTATTATGTATCTAGTTAGTAGCTTTTATTATTGTAGGGCAATTTATTTTGGCACTTTAGTTTATTACTATTGGAAGAATTGTTTGGATTATAGTTTAATTACTAAATAACACAATATTGCATTGTTAGATACGAATTTGAGGTGTTTTTGCTTGTTAAAAAGGTTTTAAGAACTTTAGGTGTTTATATATAAAACAAAAAGAGTAATGCTTCACCCGCTCAATCCGCCCAACCTGCCGGTTGAAACCCGCCATATATTTAACCAATCCGCCGGTTATTGAAGTAGGCGGGTTGGTTGGCGGGTGAGAGAATTAGCCACCCGCCAAGAGCGGGTTGGTTGGCGATTTTACCCTCCACCCGCCCTCACCCGACCTGCACATACTCCTAATTCCATATTCGAAACAAGCCAACCTTTCTTGGCTAGCTCCCAGCCCGTTTGCTTTTTCTTTTTTTCTTTTTTTCTTTTTTAATTTACTCTACTGATGATTGATGCTGCATGCCATATGGGTTGATACAAAATTGTTAGTACAAATAATATTTTCCATTTCTAGAAGTAGAAGAAGTAGAATGCCACCATTGGGCTTTAACAAGCTCTCTGCTGGTGGGCCCAAGTGCCTAAGGCTCTTTTTGATATTGGACCATTTAACAGACCTTGTTTCATAGAGGCCAAGATTTGAACAGACCTCAGTAACATCAGTCTAAGTTGGATACGAATTCATTCTATGCCTCTATGCTTATATAGCTTTACCAAATTCTGGATAATTTCATGAAATTGGGCTCAACCAAAAATTATCGCCTTTTCAGGCCCAGTGTTCTCTTCTTTTCTATTTTTTTTTTCAGGCCCAGCGTCCAGGTGTCATTTACATATCAGCTACAAGTATTTTTTTCCTATTTCTTTTTCTTACTAACTAATCTTATAACCTACCATTGAGGCTGTTTGGAAATATAAAATTTGGCTAAGTTGAAGATGAATCTAATCAGCTTTTGATTTCTCGACTTCTCTTTCTTTTTAGTAAATATGTTAAATAGTAATCAATAAATAAAAAGTGAAAACACATTTTTTTTTTCAAATTAATTATGAGTTAGATACTTAGTTTATTTAAAAATGGTGAAGCCACTTGATCAGAGGGAAGTGTTCATGGTATCTGAACAGAGGATTTCAACAGGGGAAGTGATTGTAGAAAAAGCTACAAGGAGTAGCAAGGTTGGCATTAGGGTTTGAGAGTTGGCATTTGCCATGACTCATGAGTGAGATGGAGAAGAGATTGTTTTTTTGGTGAGATGAGCCTTTCTCGGCTTTATCAGATTGGAGAGAGAGAAGAGGAAAGTTCAATTTTTATTTTATTTTTTTAAAGAAGCAACAATATGAATAAATTATTTTGAAAAACCAACACTTGAATTATATATTCATTTTATACATGCTAAAAATCACATAAATCCAACAGTCAAATTTTTTTAAAAAAATTCAATGTTCATAATTATAATAATTTTTCACAGTAACATTTTTTAGAAACCGATTATTAGATGACTGTGAATTTTGTCATACATGCATTACCTATATAAGAAATTACTACTAAAAAAATTTTAATTTTTATGGAAAAGTAAAATTCTTTTTTGAGAAGTGGTTGGCAGTTGGTTGGAAGCTTGAGGATAAATTTGGAAACAAGTTAGAAGTGCCAAAATTTGGCATTGGCACTATTTAGTGCCATTTGGAAATTTCCATTGGAGATGCTCTAAGTGCTGGAAATGCACACCACTTTGTTATTTTCATTGTTGGACTAGGAAATTTGTGAGTTTTCTTAGTTACATACTTAGAGGAGATGATGCAGTTGAAATTATTATTGTGGTTGTTTATTATGTTCTTAAATAATAATATGATTGATAACAAAAATGCTAATTTGATCATCATTTTTAATAAATTTCTTAAGGTAGCCTAGCTGGTCAAGGGCCACGCCTCATGAAACTCTCAAAATAGTCTATCTGAACCTAAACTTCAACAGAAGTAGGCCTAAAATACCCTACATTGCAAAATAATAATAATAATAATAAAATCATCACTTTTACTATCTTTCTTGACATATGATCTGATAATATTATTAATATAATATGAAATTAAAACGTACTCCACTTACTCACTCATTTTTATTTTGAATTTGTATATGATGAAACTATGCCTACAACTACTGCGGTACAAGATTAAAGGTCAGAGCTGGCTAAGGGCCCATTTGGACCAGTTTTGTTGTTATCTAAGCGGAGCTTAACTCTACCCAACTCTATCACATTAAAAGACTAAAATATTAAATTACATGAAAAGGGGGGCATTGAGTAATAGATTAAAAAATAAATGGGTTGGATGCAGGAACAATTGGTTCTAAAGCCAGACATAATCATTCAAACATCATGGAAATAGGTAGCGGGTATGTGTCAACAATTTGTTGGCAATATTTTTCGCAGCTTCTAGAGTTTATTATTTTATATTGTCAAAAGGTGATAAATTCAAATTTTGAATTAAAAAATTTGAGTGTAATTTAGACCTTTCAAAATTCAAGAATAAAAAATGCCAATTATAATATCTTATTAATTTGTCTAAAACTTAAAAAGAAGAAATTACAGTTTGCTCCCTTATACTGTTTGTCAAAAATATTTTACACTCTGTACTTTTTTAATTATGACACATTACCTCTTACACTTTAAAAATGTGATAAATAAGACCCCTCCATCAATTAGACGTCCATTTAATTTAGGGGTGTGCAAAAACCCGCCCAACCGGCCGGACCCGACCCGACCCACCCCGACCCCATCCGCAATCCACGGTTACAATGGTTAGGCGGGTTGGGTTGGGTGGATTTGATGAATTTTTGGCGGGTGGGGTCGGTTGGCGGGTATAGAGGTGACAACCCGCCCTAAACCCGCCACCACCCGCCAAATAATTATATATAAATAAATAATATATTTGAATAAAATAAATTTCATTCTTACATTATATTTTCCCTTAATTGGATATGCTTGCAAGTTAGTGTTTTTTATTTCTTTAGAGATGTTTATTATGATAGTTTGAATATGCACTTATTAGATTTGATATTCTTTCAATTTTGAATGTGAAACCATATGTTAGTTCGTAAGATTTTTTAATAATAATAAACCTACATTATTATGTATCTAGTTAGTAGCTTCTATTGTTGTAGGGCAATTTATTTTGGCCCATTAGTTTATTACTATTGGAAGAATTGTTTGGATTATAGTTTAATTACTAAATAACACAATATTGCATTATTATATACGAATTTGAGGTGTTTTTACTTGTAAAAAAGATTTTAAGAACTTTAGGTGTTTATTAAAAAAAAATAGTAATGCTTCACCCGCTCAATCCGCTCAACCCGCCGGTTGAAACCCTCTATATATTTAATCAATCCGCCGGTTATTGAGGTAGGCGGGTTGGTTGGCGGGTGTGAGAATTAGCCACCCGCCAAGGGCTGGTTGGTTTGCGGTTTTACCCTCCACCCGCCCTCACCCGACCCGCGCACACCCCTAATTTAATTGACATAATTAAAGTCATGCGTTCACACGTAACTAAATAGTGAAAATTTTTAAACTAAAATACTCGTGTGTAAGTGGGAATAACATAGCCCAATCCAAATTATAAGCTAACCCGACCCAAGAACCATGATTCTATAACCATGATCCCATCTTCTCCTTCTGCCTCCATCTTCTCTTTCCAATCCCAGGTGCATTGTTATCAAACCCGGACCAGACCGACCGGTTCAACCGGTTGAACCGGGAACCGGTCCCCTCTCCGGTTGGTTTAACCCACAAAAATCCATTTTTTTAAAAAACCGTTCAACCCGACGGTTCAACCAGTTAAAAACCCGGTAAACCCGTTTTTTTTTTTTTTTTTTTTTTAAATAATTTTTTTAAGGTGCTAAAATGACTAAAATAGTCCCAATATTTTTAAAATCTCTTAAAGCCAAGAAGGCTAAAAAGGCAAATTAGTCTTAAAAAATCCCAAATAACAAAAAGGAACCAAAGCACCTAATTTAATAATACAATATTCTTATCTTGCATTTTAAAAAATATATATAATAAAGGTTGATCAATAGTAATTTTCAATTTTCAATTTTGATGATTGCACATAAATTCAAATATATGAATTGATTGTACAAACATTTAAAAAAAATTATATTTTGAATCATTTACAGCTTTTATTCTAATAAATAAATCAATAATATATTTATGACTTCACGGTTCAACCCGACGGTTCAACCTGTTGACCCTTAACCCGGTAACTTTTCTGGTTCGATGAACGGTCCGGGTTTTAAAACAATGCCCAGGTGATGCATCAAGTGAGGCATACTAAAACATGATAACACCCAAAATCCGTTTCTTTAATTTCTGTTATTTTCTTTTTCCTCAATTTCCTTGAAAACCAAATATAAAAAAATGGAAAATTACATACTGACCCCTATACTGTCAGCAAAAAATATTTTACACCCCTTAACTATCAATTACGACACATTAACCCCCTTGTACTATGAATTTGTGGCATATTGTACTCTTTTATTAGCTAATTGGACACCAACAAACAGAAAGTCTTGTACATTCATACTTTCACTTGTGTTGTTGGGAAAATACCTTCACAGGAATGCACTTCAGTTTCTGTCTACAAACAGATACGCAATTAGTTTACAAAAGGGTGCAATCTTTTACAAATTGATAGTATAGGGGGTCAATGTATCACAATTGATAGTTTAGGGTTGCAAAATATTTTTCGCTGATAGTATAGGGATGAATCCATAATTTTCCAAAAAAAAAAGATTATTTCCTCAATTTTGTATATATTTTTTTTAATTTTCTCAACAACCAAACTTTTCTTTTCCTCAATTTTCTCTGTCACCAATATGGAGCTCATCGACGCCGGAACCCTTTCTCATCGCCATAGCCACGATCATCCCCAAAAACTTCCCAAACCATTCCAAACCCTCCGAAAAAATATATCATCAAGATCTAGAAAGAGAAAGGGGGCGGGTAAGGACTTAGATTTTCCTTGGATTACGCAAAAAGGGGTAACCGTTATGGCTACAAATCCAGTTGGAAATTGATTTGGACGTAGGCCATTTTTTGTGGAATTTTTTTGGGTGGTCTAAAATGGGTTTAGATGGTTAGGCGTATGGATGAACTTTCAACTGTGACTGAATTTTTAATCGAATATTTTTATTTAGTTGCTACAATTGTGCTTTGTTTGAACCTTCAGCTGCCTTAGTCAAGGTATGGAAAACAGCCTTAGCCTTACTTCATGATTGAATCTCTCTCTCTCTCTCTCTCTCTCTCTCTCTGGTGTTGTTTCCTAGGGTTGGTTGTCCAATTTCATAAAATTTGGATCTGTCTCATATCATTCATAGTGATTTTGAGATTTAATTAGAAGCGAGTGAACTCAATTTGTCAAACTCTGGAGAGTGTGACTGTAATTGATGCAGAAAAGTAAGTTGAGATTTGGGAGTTCAAATTGTGATTGCTCAATTTGAACACTTCGTGGAGTTCTGATGGGGAGCACATCGATTGCTAAATTGATGCTTTTGTTGGTTTATTTATTGTAAATCATTTGAAGAGGTCTGTTTGCCGTTACAAAACTCATTGGAAAGTTTTAGGTTTGTTTGAGTTGGATGACCCGATTTGGATATTTTGACCAACAAGCGATCCATGGGTTGTAGATTTTTAATTTAAGGGGAATTTGGCTAAAGGTCCTCATTTAGAAGATTTTCATGCCAAAAGTCCACTCAACAGATTTTTCTTTCCAAAAGTCCTTTCGGCATGAATTGGACAAAAATACCCCTCCTTCCTAACAACCTTCAACGCCACCTACATCCCCAAACCCCCCGAGTTCACTACGTCACACCTCAGTGTTCACTACGCTGGAACCCCGAGTTCTTACGTCGGAAATGCAGTTCACTACGCCGGACCTCGGAGTTCACTATGCCTGAATTCCGAGTACCTATGCCGGAATCCCGAGTTCCTACGTCGGAATTGCAGTTCACTACATCGAAATTTAAAATATATATATATATATATATATATATATATATATATA